>CM059587.1:103245000-103745000 GCA_030407085.1 Trichopria drosophilae
TCATCCTCTCGACGACAACGGGAAAAGGAGTTTGGAGTTTTGGAGGAAGGCGAAAAAGGAGCAGCAATTACGGTAAGTTTAAACTTTAATTAATAAGGACTATTTTGTGTAAGGATGGGTAAATTTATGTTTCAGGAACAGGACGTCAGCCAGCAGCGATTCCGGCACGAGGAAGCAGACCATCGGAACAGCTGAGTGCACATGTAAGTATAGTGTTTACATTTTTTTAAATATATTCCTCTTCCATATATGCCTCTTCCTTGGACGATAACTTTACTTCACGACACTGACAGATTCTTTATTTAAAACAATTATGATTAATAATTTCTATGTTTACAGGTATATCGAGTTCTTGGACAGCTGGACAAGACGGGACGATGACACCAACGAGTTGATAGGACAAACACCACCGTTGAAAAAAAGGTTCCTGGAGAGGATATTTACTTAGATTATGACGGGACGATGCACCAATCTTCATTCTTCTTTCTTGAGGTAAGTATATTAGTTGGGAACGCAAGTAGATGGACTGTCTACTTTGTGTTACAATAATTATATCTTATTATATATAATTGGATCTAATTGTATCAAAAATTGTATATAATTATATATAATCCATTTTTTCCCGGGCCATTATTACAAATTTGGAATCTTTTCTACCTAATATCATGATAATTGAACAATCAATTTTCGTAAATAGATTTGTTGCAAATAAACGAAGTAAAATTTGTTATACGTTCCACCATTCAATATCACGGGCTTCATTTTTATATATAGTCTGTATATGAAGAATACTTTTATTTACCTTTATCATATTATATTACAAACTTTTCATTCAATTTGAATTTCAGAGATATCGAAATCAATTTGGGTTCGGAGATTCATCACAGAATTTCAGAGAAAATTTCGTCAATTATTCATTCAACACTATTTACACTTAATCAGTAATTACAATCACTAAATGACTACGTAACACAAATATTTTACATTTATATACTAAAATAATATGACAAAAATGAGACATACATATGTTTGTTTTAATATATTAAATATTGGAAAGATTAACTGTACATGAAGTATTTTATTGACGTGGAAAATCAATAAATTCAAATACAACTAGTGTTGGCGTGGTGCCTCGCTCGCTTCGCTCGTTCAGAAACTTCGACCCAGTAGAGAGTCGGCTATTCCTTAATACTCGTTTGTTTACTAACAGCTTTCAATTATATTATAAAATTATATTGATATATGGGGGTCCAATCATATATATTTAGGTCCAAGTGGCTTCGATAGATATGTTACAACAATATAGTGTTTCTTATATGTGTGAAAATTGAAAATGAGCATTATCAAAACTTCGACCCCGACAACAGGCCAGCCGAAGTATTAATAAATAAAATTTGCAAAACACTTACTTCATGCACTTGTATTGTAATAGACTATTCGATGCATATTACATATTTACTGTGTTTTACTAATTACTGTCTGTATCATTATTATCTTATGTATACAATATATATATATACATATAATTCGTCAAAGATATCTTGAAAGTGTCGAAAAGATCTCTGACGGATATCTTTTAGATACTATAAGACATCTTTTAGATATATCGAAATAGTTATTTTCGTATCAAGGGCGTAAAAGATCTTATGCGTCCATAGGTGATCACCGTTCCCGAGGGGCTCGCGAAGACTACCTCTGGGGGTAGGAGGTCGAAGCGTCAAAATTTGATGAAAAACTATAGGGTAATTTTTTTGACGAGGTGACCAAATTCAATACTTTTTCAGACAATAGTCATAAGTATTTTAAACCAGTTTTTATGGCATTATCGTTGACTTTAGGAAGAAAATGTATACAGCCTTTTTTGTAGAGAATTTTATGCTCTATCTTTTATGTTTGAAACATTTTTTAATAAAATTTGTATTTTTCAAAATAAATGCAAAAAACTACGAAGAAACTTAATTGGGGTTAATTTTCTTTAGTAATGGACGGATGGATCTGCGCCAAAATCTAATCAGATCTAAGTTATGCCAAGACGCGTATTTTAAAAAAAAATTTATGTCAATACGCTTATCCGTTCGCGAGTTATCGCGGGACAAAAAAACGGGACGTACGGACGTACGGTCGTACAGACGTACGTACGTACAAGATCACGAACACAAATTTTTTTATTGTTGATTTGGGTTCCTTAGGGTCTGAAACGTCGACATTTGATGAAAAACTATAAGGTAATTTTTATGCCCGTAGTGACCAAATTCAATACTTCGTCCAGACTTAGTCTGGGTCGAAGTAATAAAATGAAAATAATTTCAAAAAACTTAAAAAAGAAATATGTGCACTTCTACATTTTTAACATGTGCAACTAAATAATATTGATTTTTGTTTCATTGATAAATTAAAATTAAAGCATTGTTTATGATGAAGAAACTTTGGATGAATATAATATGACAACGTGAATTAAATATCACATGTTAGTTTTGATCGGCACATGTACAAAATTATGAAATTTTAAAAAGCAAGAATATTTGCGCTCCAATAAACTTATAGAACTAGTTCGTTCTATTTGTGTTATCTAAAGTTTGACATGTTGCTGTAATGCGATGATTTTCAACTGATCTGTAAAAATCAGAAACGTATGACGCAAATAAAATACAATCCCTATAGTTTTAACGAATTATATTATCAAAAACGAATTATAACGCAAACAAACGCAGAATTGAAACAATCGTTAGATGTTTTTTAAAGACCAATAAACCCTAATAAAAATAAAAGATTTTAAATATTGTTTGCGAATTGATTTCACATTTAAAAAAAGTTATACAACATATATTAATGTTGTCATTATTGTGTACGTCTGTGTCGGAATTTTGTTAGAAAAGAATGAAGTATAATAAATCATTTCTACGTATGGACAAAACGTGTGGGGTACTTTCGCGACTATCGTTTGATTTCATATTTCACAGGAAACATTAAATAATGTTTTAAGTAATCTTCTTTTTAAAAGTTCGTTCAAAAAATTCATCACTTTCGTCCATAAAAAAGACAATAATATACCGTTCAAAAATGAGCCTACAACCTTCATTTTACGGTTGACTGTAACTTTTGGGCTTGAAAATCTGGGCTGGGGTTCAACACTGCTGAAATAAGTCTAAAGATATCAAAATAAAATATCAAAAGGTGTTAAGTTCCGAAAAATAAATTATACAGCATTAACCGCCTAGTTTATTATTCGGGTTATTAAAAAATATTAAAATAAGTAAATAAAAAAAAAATAATTGTAACCATCGAAATTTTTTTTTTGTTTTTTAATTTTGGATTACTGTTTTTTTGCATTGTAATTTGCAAATATCAACGTTGGATTAATATTGGACGATCGCTTTCTAATCCCGGGATCAATTAGGCAAATTGTCCGTGATATTGACTAAAAGCTATACTGTTATTTATATATGGTACTGAATAAATTATTGTGTGATAGATATTCACTTAATGTAATATAATGACAAATCAATTCAAATTTATTTTGTTCATTGAGTGTTTTTAAAACACGTTAAGTCTACTTTTGTGGGACATGACTCAGGTGACAAGTTTTTATAAAAATTGTATATATAACATGTTTTTACCCAGTTGCTATTGAAGGGCATAAGCTGTCAAATTCAAATGATTAATTATTGAATTGTAGGATTTTGAGAAAGTAATAAGGGACCGAACATTTTTAAAATTTTCGCTCAAAGATAAAAGTAAGTGAAAATATTAAAAAATGAAAGCATCGATTGAAAGCTTTATTGCAGTTCTTTAAAAGATGCCCTTTGAGTTTTTTCGATATCGTCAAACGATTCGGAAATATGAAACAGTATTTGACGTATTCGAAAATTCAAAGCGTTCACGAACTTTTGACTAGTAGTGTAAATAAACTGAAATGTGAAAAAATTTTAATACTAAATGTAATGATCATTTACTATTAGTTTATTAATTCTACTATTGGATACTATTGAAGTAGAATTAGATAATTAGCTGTACACTGGAAACAATTGATTTGAAAATTCAATTACTATTGAGAAGTTGAGTCAAGAGTAGTTAGAGGAAATACTGTTTTTGTTAGTATAACTTTGTTGATGTTGTAAATTTTACTATTTTTACTTAAGATAATATTATTTACCCAGTAAACGAAAAAGTATTCCGAATGATTGCAGATCAAGAAATGCGATACTATGCATAAAACTTAAAAAGGCATGCACTAAGACAATAAAAAAGCAACCGACAATAGCTGCACTACAAATAATTCCATACTAAAAAATGACCAGAAAAATTCTGAGTTGATTTGGCTACTTTTTAACTACGCAGAGTAGTTTTGCGATACGCTTCAAAAAATTTTTCTATGTTGTAGTTACTACCGTAAAGAAGTTAAATCAACTAAAAATGTAGTTCTGCTAAATTCAATTAAAAATACATCGCTCCAGCATATTGAATAGTATTTAGTGTACTAGTTAGACTCTAAAGAATGTTTTTAAATGTAGTAAAATTAACTGCCAAAACGTCGTTTCCATAACTATATTTTTTGTTGATTTAACCTTTATGGTTGTAACTATAACCTATAAACTTCTGTTGAGGACCTATTGAAATACTTTCAGTATTTAAAAAGTAGTCAAATCAACTAAGAATTTTGTTTAGTGTAGTAGAATACGTAAACTAACAGTAAGAGTTCACTACATTTAGTCGAATAGTGACCGATACTGCTTGTAACATTTGGCTTGTATTTAACCACTGACAACTAGTATCGGTCATCGGGTTTTTTAATTGTACAATTTGAAAATAAGACGTAAGATTGTACCTGGATTAACAGCTGGAATTTTTAATTTTATTTTAAATATAGTTTACGTAAAGATACAACTGAATAACTTATAATATTCGCTTATTTACTTTGAATACCAATATTACCACAAATTGACTCACGAGTGCATCACGCAAAAATGATTTCCGTGGTTGTGTATTATTTTCCTTTTTCCGAACGAGTGCACCATCTTATCTATGTGATTTATTTCCATCAGTAACTCCTGACATTCAAAGATCAATATGAACAAGTATAATACTTATAAATTCATATATCTTCTGTATAAAACGAATCAATATGGAGGCCCAGTCGAAGTTCGAGGTATACAATCTTCGGAATTTCTCCCTGTAGAAATTCAAAATTCTTCTTGGATAGGATTGTTAAGAAAAAAACTCTTCCAAGATCTCTTCAAAACAGAACAAGTCAAGAGTTATAAACAGTAGAAAAATCTTCGTAAATTTGACTACTTTCTAACTACTTAAAGTGTATCAATAGGTCCTTAAGGGATTTCTAAGAAGTTAAATGGAGTAAATATATAGTTAGAAGAAAATTAATAGAGTTTAAAAAGTAAATGAAAAAGAATGAAGGTGCCCTTGATTTTTAGTTATTTTTTAAGACAACTATACTTTTAGTTCATTTAACTTTTTTCAGGCCGTAACTGCATCTTATAAAATGTTATTGAGAATCTATTGAAACACGCTGAGTTGCTAAAAAAATGTCAAATTTACTACAAATTTTCCGGTTTTTTTTCATGGAATTATTTTTAGTGAAGCAATCGCCGGTTCTCTTTATCGCTTAAATATATGCACGCTTCTTTGAATTTATTATATATAGTGTCAATTTTCTGATCTTAACTATTTCAAGAAAATATTGACGTCATTTTAACTGCTAATTATTAACTTAAATAAAAATAGTACAATTAAAAACATCAACAGAGTTATCCTAACTAAAACGATCTTTTCATTACTTCTCAATGGTAGTTGAATATGTTTGGTAGTTTATTTTCGATGTATTAGTTTTGTTTATTAGTTTTTTTTTCAATCTATGTTTATATTTATCAATAAGCTATTATTTTTTATGAAATTGTCTCCCGTTTAGAAATGTTTGGTACGACACCAGTATGTCTTGAGTATTGAGATCAATATAGCTGTGATATAGATATATTATGTCCCTTTTGTAAGGGTCAAAAGGATAGATTAGTCTAACTAATAAGCATTTTCCATACTATTACCCGTACTAGTGCCAGACTAACTCCAAGCATCAGACGAATTAAATACTTTATTCTAGTGCATATGTCAAAATCGCGAAAAACGAAACCACGGGAAAAATTCTGTTCTTTTAAATTTCGCGGGTTTTTGATTATTTATAGCTTATACGGGTCCCTATGTATCAAGAAACACACTTGGGAAGAAGTCATCGGTTGATTATTTTTCTAAATTGATATTTTTTATCGTGTTAAAGTCGGTTTTCTTAAATTGAGATATTTCAAAATTTTAGAAATGTTTTAAATATCTGATTATAAAAAAACCAAATTTGTGTTATTTAATGTTAAATTAAACCATCAAAGACATTTTGAATTATCAATTTTAGTTTTTCCGCAAACGAAGACCGCATATGTAACGTAACAGTCTTTTTGTGTAACGTAACAGTCCGAAGAATTTTGCTTCTAAAAAAATAAAAAGAATATATTTTTTGTATAATAAAGATTTACATTATTACTACTATCCCAAAGCTACAAAATTATATACTACTTATTAAAAATAGTCAACCAGAAGAGCAGACTTCTTCGAAAGTGTCACTCAACTTGCAAACTTACTTCCAAAATTATGTAACGTGACAGTCTATTTCACATGTTCATAACTCATAAATAACAAGGCGCATAGAAAAATGTATATTAATAAAAAATGTTACTACAGATGCCAAATTTCTGATGCATTAATAATAACTATTAAAGTAAGTGAATTATATGCGTTTTTGGTAAAATTTTCGTTAGAATGTGCGTACGAATGTAACGTAACAGTCCGCGATTTTGGCCATATAATGCGTTATTACAGTGCGATTATGATAACTATTTATTTGTTACACTCTTTGATGTTATATTTAAATTATTGTATTGTATTATCAGATTCTGCAATTGAATTCAAATGGTAAATAACTGTACTTGATATTACTATTGTTATCAAGTTATTTAAATTGTCTAAACAAACTACCAAAAGTTTTCCTAATCGCAATGAAGGGGGGTCATGAGCACTGAACTTTTCTCTTAAGCATAGTATCATAAATAAGCTTCCATTTTTGCAGCAACGAGTCTATTAGAATAAACGATGCACTTAACGTCGTCCTTAAAAATGTAGAATCTAACATTATCGTTTTACAGGGATCCTCGCTATATTGCGTAAACTGAAGTGTGTTGAATCCAGTATCAAATAGAACACTCATAAATTCAAAGAAAAAGGGGTTGAATTTAATAAAATGTCAGTTTATTTTTATTTGTTTAAGTTTTTAAAACAATAAAAAAGCAAATATTAGCCTAACTTCTAATTCTTTTATACGGTATCTACATTTTAGCTTCGTAACAAGGCAAATCAGTTATTAATAGAATCAAGGCACTGACTAGTAAAATAAGACAAATGCTACTCAGAAAAAAAAATGTTCTTCTTTATTTTGATAGAATACACATAAACATATCATTCCTAATTCTCTTCTTATTTTATAGAAAATTAATTTATAATTTAAAATCTACAATTTATATAAAAATACTTATTTTCAACAAACATTTCAATAATATTCATATTTAAAGCTGCCAAAGTTGTATAACTTAATATTTAAAATTGAACAATGATTGTTCTAAAACTTATGCTAGCTTAGTGGCAGGTAAAATTAAACCATTCCTAAATTTGGAATTTAGATTTGGTGCAAATACTATATACACTTTATAATATTTGAGATTTCTACCGCAATATCTGACCCAGTGGGATTCGAACGAAATGGTATGCAAGTTCAAATATGATATTGTAATTAAATGAATATTGAATTCATGTGTATTTAATTTCGCAATAGTAGAATTTAATTATGATTAAGTAATTGTCAAATATTTTTTTCATTTATCTTATTTCATTTGATTTTTTGTAGACAATAACAGGGAAAGTGTTTAGACATTTATCTTGATACGTAACGTATTAAGCAAAATAAGATTTGCATTATAAAAATTATATTCCAAAGAGACATATATTAATTTCAATTGCTGTGTAAATTCTATGGATCAGATAAAGATTATTCTATTGAATTTCCATATTATTTACGAAAATTAGCTTATGCTAACCAAAAAGATCCGAAATTATGAAAAAAATGTATGAAAATCGGTAAATATACAAGCAGGTTCAATAAATTATATTTTATATTCACATTGACTTTTAGTTTAATTGTGAACTCTATATACTGTAGTCGATTTTCATGGAACAAGTGATTTTTACTTATTTTTATCAATTCGTGATCACTTCTCGGTTTATTTCAATGATGTTTTTTTATGAGATTACATGTAGTAATTAGAATTACCTTGACAATGCTCAAATTTTACTTTATCGGCGGCTCATTTCATATAACTAATTCCGCTAGGTCAATCTATTGTCATATCATTTTTTTGTCAATCATTTTTAATGGTACAACGAAAATATATCTTAATGGAAAATTGGAAACATTATGGTAATATGGCTATATATTTTTTCTTGTTACAAACTGAAATTCCTTCTCAAAATTCGCTCATGAAAATTCGCAATATATGTCGAGCAATGAGACCTTAATGTTTTCTTAAATATACGTGCATTTTGGTTTTATCACTGTATAAGCTTGCATTAATAATAGTCTTGCTCGTTGGACTATATGCATATAGTAAGAATGTAATTGCATTTGCGATTGTCTTATTGTTGGAGTATTTCCAAGCGGTATTAAATTCCAGCATTCAAAGAGCGTAGACATCAATCGCGCATGCCTGCACCCGAGGAAATATTTTTGAATATTTTTTGGCAATTTGCACATTTCAGTAATTTGACTAAATATCACAATTATGGTTTAATTATTAAAAGCACGATAATCGGATAATGAAAGAATTAATCCTGCCCTATGATACAGATTCCCATTTAAACCTATTTTAATTTAGAGAATACAATACAAATATTAAAATCGAATAATTTATAATAAATCGTTAAAAGGGTGAAAGGTGAATATAATGCTTGGATAATTTGAATTATTCTTCGATGATTTATGTAATATAATTAATTACAATTATTAGCAATAAGGCAGGAAAAATGTATTCAGTACAATTAGTGAATATTAACTATTGATCAATTTAATTAAATTACATATAGTAAATAATTGTTACTGATTTCAATTAGCAATGCTTATTATGTTTAGTTTAATCACTAGAAATAATGCAATCAAATTTAGAGAATTCATTATTGCAAATATTGCAATTAGTGTAACTGCAATTTATGACGTTTGATTACATTCATATTAATTCGAATTAATATCTTCCTTTGGAATGTTATTTCTTTAGATAACTCATTTTAGTTGTTATCTATATTTTAAAGAATAATTTATAAGAATAGAAATATATTTTTGGGTCAAATACTTGTGTAGAAAACTTGTAATAGTTCCCCCGAAAGTTCAATATTTATTTATTTTTGAATTTTGGAAGTTATTATCTATTAATCTTTTTGAGGTCGCAGAACGAACTATATTTTATACAAGGCAAAAATAATTTAGTTTAAGATAGTTAAATCTATAAAAAACGAAGAAGAATACAAATTTGATCAGAATCCACTTCCACTCAAAAATATAAAATTAAAAAAAATAATGGTTCAAAAAAATCTATGACGAATTAATAAATAAATTTCACGTTCCGAAGAGGAGGCGTAAAATGGACGTTTTCCGCCTCCTGGATCTAATAATAGATTGATATTCAACAGTTGATTTGTTATTACGTGTGGCACCATATGAAATGGATAAGTAATATACAGTAAAAGTTATTGTAATTAAACTATATACTTACTACGTTTTTAGTTTATTTTGGTTTATGTTATTTACATGTTTGCTATTTTATTTAGGTAATTTATATGTAATTCATTTAGCATATTTTGCATTAATGGTACAACATCCTTAAGTTGTTTACATGACAATTGCTTACATGCAAACAAAAAACACCACAATAAGTCAAAACAAACAAAAAACACTGAGAAAACACATTTAAATGTTTTAAATAAACTAACTAAACCAAACCTATCCTAATCTGCCCTAACTTCAACGGTAACAAATACTAATTCAAATGCAATTTCTATGTACAACAAATGTTTATCTGCTATATCTAAGGATCATTGATCCATCACATTAATAAATATTACTCATCTATTTATTGATATATTGAAACAGTTAAAAACTACAGGATGGAATTTGCAATTGTACACACCAAGATCATTGGTTTCGCTAGTTTTGCATAAGTAAACGGTTTAATTCTAAATATAACATTCAGCAACGTTGATATGCATTGATTGTTAGAAGCTTTTTCGAATCGAATTTCGAAGTATTTAACGACAAATATGTGTTGGAAATTCCGTACAAACGTCATTATATTCTTTTCTGGTTCTGGCTTCATATCAACAGATTTTAACAAGTTTCTAATGGATACAGGGTGCTCAATCTAAAACGAGTGAAAGGCCACTATAGTTTAATTTCTAAAAGAGTGAGACCAGTCAACGCAAGAGTAAAGAAATCCACTCCAAAGACACAAAAACCAACTTTGTAAGAAGAGTCAGAAAAATGAGTTTAAATAAAACAAAAAAAAAAAAAGTGTACTAACCGGCACAATAACATGTCTGAGATCGAACAGAGCTGTTTAATAAATAATTAAATAACTTTCTAATAATTGAGCTGTTTATATTATATTAAGTTTATATTGTTCGAATATATAAATTGATTTATAATTGTAATTTTTTATTAATTCAAACTTTGAATAAAGCTCACAGATTTTGAAGAGTACAAAATAGCTTGTTGTATACCAAATAAAACTATACGATATAACTGAGAAAGCGATTTCATATATGTTCACTTTATGTCACAATACACATGTTGTATAGGTATCAAATCAAAGCCCGACAAGGAGGTCGACCTGTATTTCTGTCGAGACTAATAGCAGACGTCAAACACGTCGATGGATTTCAGCAGGTACTATTGAACGGAATGTTTGAGTAAATATTTAGCTGCCACTCTAAAGGAACGTTTGAAGTGCTGTTGCGTTAAAATCGATGTGATTAAAAAAAATATTACTTATTGATTGGTTTAATATTACGTACAGGAAAAAAAGTCTGATTAGCTTCATTAGATATTAACACCTATGTAACTCTTGACTCTTTCTTTTTTCATGAAAGGTTAATTATTTAACTAGAAAACTCATCAAATTTTACTTTGAAGTCCTTGTTATTAATTGCTGATACACTATAAAATAATTGTAACTTTATAGGTAACTAACAAAGAATAGTCAAGATATTTGAATCCATTGGAGTATACATTGAATGATCAGAGTAAAGCTTAATTTCACCCCGAATAGGAGTAGAATTTTTATTCCAAATGTCTATAAAATAAGTTCTATAGGTTGACCGATTCCGGTTTCCACCGTCCGGTTTCCACTTTCTCGCATTTTTGATTAGCTTTTTACTCCTTCCAAAACAGGAAAATAGAACTAGACTGCGCGGTGAAAATAAAATTTAAAAAAAGTAGATACCATTAGCAGCACTAAATAAATTTTGAAAAGTAGGATAATATTACCGATATTAGAAAGATACAAGCAGAAAAAAACTTAGTAGAATAATAAATAACATTATAAAACATACACAAAGTAGCATTGCATACAATTTTTTGCTATAGTAAATTAAATATGCTGCACACCATATTTTTCAATAAACAATACGAAATGTCTCGTCAAATACTTTAGTTAAATACAGTTCTATTATATTTTCAGAAAAATATGAAAAGATATTCATTATGCAGCATATATTGAATGCTATTTTATCGATCATTTCTGCGAGATGCAATATAGCAGTTTCGTAAGAGAGATTGCGCAATATTGGATTCGTGAATTTTAATAAAGTATGTCACATAAAACTTTAATTGATCGATGGACTTTATAATCTTTTTAATCTTTTAATTCTAAATTCAATTCTAAAAGAAAAGTCCAGTAGAGTTAATAATAGTATATTACGTACTATTAGATATAGTACATAATATACAAGTATTTTTAATGCTACAGGCTTAAGAATTTGCGCCCGAAGACTTCACTGTAGGGCGCAAAATCGCGATTTACGCCCGGAGTGTAAAAAAACTTTTTCATATTGGAGTGTTTAAATGAAACATTTTGTGCAAATATTAAACTTAAAATGTAGATTAGACAAATAATAAATAGTTAATAATGTATTATACTATTAATTTGTTTAAGAAGTTACATAAAAATCATTTCATATATTCATATTTCTCATATGAAAAATTAATCAACAACGTGCTAAGTAAATGGTTTACTAATTTCAAGAATTACCTTTAGTAAACGACATTTAATTTTCACTCACTGTATATTAATTTATATACTATAAAATAGTAATAAATTAAGAATTGAAATAGTCAAAATTACAATAGAAAAAGTGAAACTTTTTCCGCGAGTGGAATTAGTAATTTATTCTTGCTATGAATTCATGACTAATAAAGACTCACTAATTTATTTTGTTAAAATATTCAATGACTAATACGTGATAAGTAGAATTGAAGTAATGAATTGGTTTTTTACTTTTTATTAGCTCATATTAGCACATTATTCAACGAATTATCGGAATTTCATTTCTACGTTAATGGTTTTTAATTAATTCAGAATTGGAATAAAATTGAAGGGACAAATAAACAAGCTTATTTTAAACTACTGTAAACATACCGAACCTTCCTCAATTACCGTTGACCACCCGACGCCGTCAATCTGTAGAGCATTATATCAAGTATAACAGAATAAACAATCAATCAATTTAGCACCAGCGACAAGCCATCGACCTATGGCTTTAGTTGCGGAGGGCCTAACTTAGATAGCAGAAGCTGTTTAATGGAAACTGTAATTACTGTTATTATACTTAACATAATTACTTAACTTGTTTTCAAAACCAATTTAAAATCATATAAAGACCTTACTTGTTTTCGAAATTAGTTTAGATACATTGCCAAAATCGTTAGAAAATTCTGACTGCATATACATTCATCGATGTTCTTGGGTTAGGATCCCGGTTTAGAAAGTAAAAAAATCTATTATTTTGTATTGTGTAAATCAACAAATAAACTATCTAAGAATAAAACCCCAAAGTTATACTGATTATATCGACATATTTTCGAAGCTGCTGGCTACAGAACTGGTAGAGAGGCTCATGCGTCTTTTTCACTCAAAAACTTCTTTGAAATGTTTATAATCGGATTAGGATTCATCTCTAATATTTTCTTGTAGTCTTGTGCAATACGTCTGAAGAGTACAGGTTTTCAAAAGAACAATGAAAAGCAGAATAACCACGACAAAAAATTTTCTTTAAGATCTAACTTTTGCAATATGCATGCCAGTGAAATATACATAAATGATAATATTAAAAAAAATGCTTGGAAATGTGTAATGTCTGACGGATTTTAATAATTCTACTTATAATGTGTAATGCATTTATAAGCAAAATTTCAAATACGAACAATTTTATAAACTTTGTTCGAAATGACCTTCATTTTTTTTAAACGTTCGGTATCTTGTTTCATTCACGTCATACTTTTTTAAATATACAACGATTGAACATACGCTACAACCACGAAAGTCTTTTTCCCTTCATTAATTTTAGTTGATCCAAAGTAAATGAAGTGAGCTCATTTACCTTCATTTACATACTACATATAAACATTTCAGTAATACTCAATTGCAGAACTTTTAAACTAACTTTTTTAAATGAACAGGAAGCTATACAAATTAGGTCTATTCAAATGCTCAACGGAATATAACTCAATTAATATAATAACCTTAGTTGTTTTTACGTCACAAGAATTCGTTTAAAATTAATTTCATTCGTTGGAATTTAGTTTGAAGAGTTCTCTGCATTTTACGAGAGTATTATTCAATGATTTCTAACGAATGTTATTTCGCATTTTGATATTCAAAACAATTTTTAATTTACGATTTTTTGTGATACATTTCGATGGAGTATTTTCTCGCCGAACCAGAAAATGACGTACAACTTTGTTATCAAAACAACTTCCGGTGTAAATCAACACGGCGAGAAATGTTGGGAATTTGAAATCTTTTTACTAAACGTTCTCAACAGTGGTTTAAGATCTGTATTACAGCTGAACTGTATATTAATTCATGCAATAATAACTCCCGAAAGTTCGATTCCGAAGGGAAGTTTTCGCGGTAGCTATCGTTTCCCACAATATAGTGCAAAAAGTCAACCTACAGCTGTCGCACCAAAAGTGTCCTAAAACTCGAGTTTCTCAGAAACTTTTGGGGTGTTTCCGAAGTAAAAAAAAATGATTTACTTTCCACAAAAATTATTTCGTTCCTTCGTGAAACTATTGACGAAGTTCCTATCCAACGAGTGACGTTTTAAGTAAAGGGAATAATCCAG
The DNA here is from genome assembly GCA_030407085.1 of Trichopria drosophilae. NCBI lineage: Eukaryota > Metazoa > Arthropoda > Insecta > Hymenoptera > Diapriidae > Trichopria > Trichopria drosophilae. Next base: position 103,259,500 of record CM059587.1, read on the forward strand.
GCTTGAACTGGTTGCAATCAAATTACGTTCAAGTAAAGTATTGTTCATATTAAATGTTATAGCTGCAAATAACCCATATAGTAAGTATTGTAAAGTTCACCAAGTGCAGCGCCACCTGTCAACAAAATTAGTACATAACATTTATATTAACAATCTGTTTTAGTGAACTTGTAAATTACTTTTTGTTTTTGTAAACAATAAACAAACTATTCGGTTTGCGACGCTGCACTTCTGTAACAATAAATTTTCATATTTATCATTTGTCATGTTTCGTAATTTTATATAGAAATTAAATTATTGTGCTCATTAGGTAAACAAATTGAAGACACGACAAAACCTCTCGCTTGTTATAAATTATGATAAGAAAAGGAGCACAAAATAGATTCAAACTGTGTATTTCGATTTTTAAGAAAAATACCCGTTCTAACAAGAACAGTAATTAAAATGAAATTTCACCGACGCTATGATATCAATTAAACTGCATACGAATCGCTGTGTTTCGTTCAGAATTCTGCCCTTTCCGAGTAATAATTAATTATCAAGCATCCAACCCATACTGTGCCTTCGAGGCAAAAGATTGTTGGAAAAATTATCTGGCACAATTTGAGCGTCAACAATTGCACTTTTCATACCCTTTGTAAAAGAGTTATTATTCCCTGAAATATACCTAGGCATCGCCTAATTTAACAATTATTATTACTTTCCATAATTTTGATATAGGCATAAAAACAGAGCCCTTTGTTACTGCGTCCGACAGCTGCATAATGCGGCGTATATAAATAACTAGCGGCTTTGTCATAAGTATTACGAATCCATTATTAAATTTAAGGAACTTTCAATTATATTTTGACTATACGCGACGATACATTTCAAATTAAATTTATTATTTATTAATACCAGTTATGTTAATCAATTTGTTTGATAGGTTTCCAATTTGGTGTCACTTATTTTTATTCAATACAAGTGAGGCCAATAGTCATAAGTAAAAGATGGAATTTGAAATTTTTTTCATATGAAATAAATATTTCTAGTAATCTTATTATATTACTATCTTACTCAGATCACTAAAATCCAACTACGCCATCTACTCGTTTAATTCCATACACTAAATTATATTTATAACACGCCGGTCGTAAAACTCGCTTTCGCGCCCTGTAGTGAACACACCGGGCGCAAATTATCGAGCACCACGCCTGTCGTATTAACAAATTGCACGTTTTTTTCGACAAACTTCGCGCACGGGGAAGTTGTATAATTGCGCCCTTGTTACATAATATTCAGCATAGCTGACACTCACTTACGTGATTAATAAAACTATCATTAAATTAGATTTTAAAAATCCAATAAATCGCAAAAGAACTCATCCGAAAATATTATTTTTGATCTTTGCATTATTACAAAGGACTCATACTTTACTGCAACGAAACTTTCGCGATTCGCCGAGCTTATTTCGACTTTTAACAATTTTACAAGTTTCCAGGCAGGTCGAGATGAATACATTTCGATAATGTATCATTCTGATACTTCGATTGCGAGTAAAAGTTTCAAAGTAACAAAACGAATTTTCTGCACTGGGTCTCTCGATCGGTAGATCTCTGCCTCCATCGGTATTCACTCTCGCGTTTCAGAACTTGTTTTACGTACACTTGTAACGCGATCCTGTGGAATTTCTGTCTATAGGAACGAGGAGATATATCGAGTAGCATTAGTAGAAATTGCTGGGTACTGCTTCAAATCAATCACTTGGGTTACAAGGTACCCACATAAGTTGGATTCGGTTAATTAGAAAATGCTGATAAAAGAAACAATTCAATCCTGTTAGCAATTGAACTTTTGAGATTTAATCTTGAAACAATAATATTGTAGATGTTATTTTACGATCGACTAATATAATCTCGACTTGTAACACCAACCTTTATTTTTTCATACTAAATTATATTTATGAAAATGTCTGGTTTGAACCCACAGTGGCAACCATTAATAACCCTACGGCCAAAAGGCCAACTTGAAATGTATCCTTATGATTTTACTCAGCAATTTTAACCCTTTAAGGACGGGAATGACACAGGAGTAAGTATGGAAAGAAAACCAGTTCGGTTGTGAAAATTAGCAAATTCTTCGATTGATGGAGCCAAACAATTTGGTTTTGATAACTGAAATAGTAACGGTTCGGACATAACTTACATGCAAACTATTCCATTTTTAAATGGTAACAACTAATTATGCAATTTTGTAACATTTATTAGTATTTCGAGTATTCGCAAGAAAACGACAGTAAAAAAACCGACACTTAAAAAAACCACTGCCCTCTTGTCGATGTATCTATTTATTTATGTATCGGCTTTTAAACTGTAGGCTTTTCGACTTTCGGTTTTACTATTGCCGGTTTTATGATGTATCAGCTTTGTGACTCGTAATTTTTTCGACTCGCAACCAGTACAGTGAGTTACTGATCGACAATACTCTCAGTCGTTTATGATTACTATCTCTGTTCAACATTTATACTAACAATCACATGATTTTGCCCTAACAACCTAATCGTTTGGCTTTGTCCTAACAAGTAAACCGTTCGGTTTTATCCTAACTTCTAAACCGTTTGGTTTTGTTTTAACAACCCAACCGTTCGTTTTTGACGATCGACATATTTGGTTTTGCTAAAAAACACATTTATTAACCACAACCGAATCTGTTCGATTTTTATAACTACATAGATGCATAAACCAAACTAAGCCCAACCAATCCGGTTTGGTTCGAAAATGAACAAGATTTTGATACTGCTATTAGCTACTATACATTTTTTGAAAAATTAAAAAAGTTCGAACAAAGGAAAAAACAATTCCATCGTCGGTATTAATATTTAAACCACTCTTGGTTCGACGTTTTGGACTGTGGTTACGTATAAAATCGATTTTTTGTTCTCTTAATTTACTTAATTAAGTTTGGATACACTTGTAAAATAGTGAGGATTATTAAGGGGTAATTAGAAACCTTATTTAGAAAGGTGGAAGGAATTCGACATTAACTTTTGAAAATCTTCATTAGCGAACCGGGCAATTATCCCCGCGTGAATAAAGCTCAATACGAAGCCGAACAAGGGTCGTATTCCTCTACGGATCCCCTTTAACTCAACATCCAAAAGTTCTTCGGACTTTTCTCGAATTTCAAGCGCACACGCCGAATCGTAAAGAGACACGCCCGTTACGTGTTACGAGACAGAACGTGACGTGGAACATGAAGGAGACTCTCGGTGTCTAAAGGAGCCACCGATTTCTTTTGATCAATGTATAAATCAATGCACATATACGATTCTACGTTACGTTATACGCCGCACCTGATATCCGAGAACGCTTTTTACTTTATCATTCCAATGTTTTATCGGCGATCCTCTCGACCTCGTACTAAAAACTGTAATAAAGGAATCGTGTTTAAAACTGGATTTTTTGACGAAAAAAACTGTGTAATGCTCACCAGGTTCAAGGATCGTTTTATCTGAATAGGGATTATGATCATTTCGATAAAAATTTGAGAAATTATGAATAGTCAAGTAAGATGACTGCCAGTATAGTTCAAGTTACTGAAAAAGAACTTGATAATGGTCCATTTTTTAATTTTATTTCCTGCCCAAGGTTTCAAATTCCTCGGAGATTTTCCTCAGGATTCGTAACAATTAGATACCACGATTGCACTTTATGGTTGTCATAAACATGTACAGCGATCTCCCTGAACCTCAGGGATTAGGAAAATTGGAGTGGCAGTTCGTATACAGTTGTTTCGAGTCAAGTTTTATAGTGAGGAGTTCCAATAGGTTTCGTTATCTTCTTATTAGCCTAGTTCCTTCTGCTCGCTGTATACCTAAACTCCCTAGGTTTCCCTCACCGTTAAACTTTGTCTGTTTCTGACACATTTCGTGTATCTATACTTGCCCTAACTATGTGATGACAATGACTATCTGATAGTTGTGCGTTACCTATACCCACTCGTTAAAACACGCGCATTGGGTTACATGTTTGTCAAGTTATTTCAACTGCTACAGTGTTTCAGTTTCCGTAAATCTAGTGGATTACATATCAACCACATCCCACAGAGCACATATCTCTTAAAGAGGTCGTCCAGAGCTCAATGCAAAGATATCTCCAAAAAGACCTCCTGAAGAAGTTTGAATTATGATAATCTATAACAGCAGCTCTTAAAGAAGTCTTACTTAGGGCTTCTTAAAATCGTAATCTCGAAGAAGTCTCATGTTGGAGGTCTTAAATATATCTCGTTTTGGAAAATCTTTCTTTTAATAAAGGGTTTCTCAGAGTTGAGATCTGTACTTTTTTCCGAGACCGCTAGGTGGCTCTTGAATCCGAAAATTAGATCGCGCGATATTTACTTCATATGCACGATCGATAGATTATAACCTACAATGACAAAATACGTGCTTTTACGATATTTAGCAAGTGTTATCTTCTAATAATAAAAAAATCGAATATATACCTATACAAACGGAAACAGAAAAAAATGCTTATGGAAAAAATGACATGGAAAAAATGTCTGGGTAAAAATAACAGTGTGGTTGCAGAACTAGACTATGTGTCTATTTCTAGGAAAGGGGCCAACTTTGTTGAGGCTAATGTTAAATTGCACCTATTTTCGAGGACGTTTCGTGCTATACGGAGGTTAATTCAAGGTTACTATGATAGTTACAATTTAATCTTAAAGGTTCTTATGAGGTTGCTAAACTTTTTTTCTGCTATTAGGTATATATTATCATTTGGAATATAGATCTTGTTATTTCCAACCCTACGTAACAAAACTCTAACATGATTTATTATGTTCATACATTAAAAGTATCAAGATTTGAAAACAGGTACGCCTACTATAGGTATTTTAAAATTTCTGGAAGATAGAATTTCGCTCTACATTGCTGCTCTGAAATCGTACGGCCGCTATGCGAATTTTAGCTATAATAATCGACACGATGGTAGGTACTTTAAAATTTGGATATAATCCAGATCTGATAGGATGGAATCATTACTCCGTAACTTTCATCAATATAACTCTTATAAAATAACATAAACTTCAAAATAATAACTTTGTAAAAATAACCTTTTGGAATTAAAAATTTGTTATAAAATAATTTTTGCCAAAACTTCGGTGGTAAATTTATAATTTATTGAAATTAAAATTCGTATTCAATTGTACTTATTATTGAGAATTTATCGATTTGTTTTGGTGGTGTATCGTGGGTATGGTTTGTTTACATTTATATATATTTGTATCTCGGTTTTCCTAGAATTTAGGTCTGAAGTATTCGCATTATATTTTGTATTATTGAGTTTCGAGCAGTCTCCTCGAGTTATATTTCATTCATATAATACCAGTATGCACGATGTTTGAAATTATCTTGTAACTACTTTTCTGAAATTTGTTCACAGTGAAAAAAAAAGTTGTTACTTGTAAGTGGACATTCGCACACACAATGTGGTAAATGTTAGAGTAGAACCTGTGATGTTTTTGTTGCAAAAGTTATTATATTATCAGAGTTTTTCACCGAGTCATGGATAGGTTAGATTGAAGGAGTCAGAACCAATTCTGAATTTTTAGATATGAACAAGTTTGTATGTAAATATCTTTGTTAGAACATGTTTTTTTACCATTTTCAATATAAAAGTATTTAAGAATTTATTCGTGGAGCAGTCAGGAGCAATCAGTTTACGGAATAAATCAAGTACGTTTCATCAGTTCCGAATTTCAGTTTTAAAATGTCAGTCCATCTGTCCATCAGAATATCAACACGTTCAGCCCGACGTCAACGACTTTTTGGATAATCTTGTCTACTTCCATTGCATCCATATTACCTCACTACCAGTAAATCCTCCTTCATTAAGAAAATTAAAATTGAAATGTTATGTCTTTGACACTTTCGAACTGTAAGGCGTCTCATTCATTCGACAACGTCTTGTCAGGTACGATGCGGTATATTTTTGTTTAAATAAATGAAGACATTTAAACAGGCTACCGTACAAAATTCCATTGTAACAAAAGATGCAATGCACTTTACTGCAGAAATGGAAAAAAGGGTTTTCTAAAAGGGACGTTTCGTAGTTATCCTTAATTCTAAACGATGCGATTATAAAAAAGCAAGAAATCCATATTGTCAGTGCTCTCAGATTTATATTCGTTAATAGGTCCTAATTAAATATTACTAATTCAATTATTACAATTATATATATTAATAATTAGAGAGTAAAAAAGCGCTTATGAACAAAAGAGGAATATTTTTACAAAAAACAGTTTACAGTTCTAACCAACCACAGGCTTGAACTGGACAAGATTTTGATTATGACAATACCATAATCTTTGCAAAAGAAAAAAACTGGGCAAAAAGTGGTCACCTCGAAGATTATTTTATAAAAAAAGAGAAAACACCGTCAACATCCGGTTCGAAACATTAAAGCTACCGGAAGTGTACCATCCTTTTCTGTAATGAATCCTATTTTATCTTCTAAATTCATACATAGTTTGTCAGCGGTTCCTTTATTCTTAGTACGACACCAACAACACATACAAAACTTCAATCCCCTAATTTAGTATAAATACGATGCAATTATCACCGGTTTCTTACGTAGCCTTGAAGAGGACTTTTATTCGAGTCGAAAAGTTGTTAGATTTTCATCTATTGTTTATATTACAAAAAAAAAACTCCAAATTATTAACCCTTGTCTATTTTTTCCTTTTCCTCTAATTTTTTAATTTTTATTAAACTCAACTATTTTTAATTTCTATTATATATGACTGAAAAAAACCATCACTATTTAAGAATATACAGATTTATAAAACGGTCGAAAAAATAAAACCTGTCAAATATAAAAAAAGCACATAATTCAGTAATCAAAACAGTTTTAGCATAGTATATTTTGAGAATTAAAATTGCTGTATGTCGATTACTTAAACTTTTCTAATAAGATCGCACATTAAATAAGTTTATTGTCAACATTCAAAACAACGAAGATTTCCTTTCAGGGATGTTTTCTAAGACAAAAAGAAAATAACCTTTGCAAGAATCAAAATCATACTTCGGGTCATTTTTCAGAAATTTTATATTTTTGTTAAAATCTGGAAATTTATGGCTTTAACAAATTTTCATGCAAATAATTATCTTAAAACCCCTTACTTATAGTTTAAACTTTTTACAAACAGTAGTTCGCAAATCCATCATATAATTTGGATGATCTAATTAAATGTATTTATTGTCCCAAGATTTTTTAAAATCATAATGAACTACTTCCAGGTGTTACTCTGAGTAGTAGATTTAGCCTTAGGGCATAAAAAGTTAATTGGAATTATTAAGTATATGTAGATATTATATGATTTCATCATTTAAAGAATCCAGATGGTTAGAAGAGAACAAGGTTTAGTAACAATAACAAGTTCTTTTTTTATTTGAATACATATCAAATATTGTACTTTTGCAACGAATATTAAATACGCAAAAACATTTAAATAGTTGTCCAATATTTGAAATTAAATATTCTTTAAAATTATAATTATAATAATAACAAAAAATGTGTCAGTTGCATACATATAAAAAAATTCTTTTTTAATTTAGAATATTTGTAAAAGTGAAAAATAAATTCAACAAAGCTTTAACGCACAAAAAATAAAACTTAATCACGACCACACCACACGTGAGAGCCATATAGAAAATGCTAAGCAACAGACCGTCGTGCATTGTAACAGAACCCAAGAGACTGTCGGTGTTGTAAACGCATTTGGACCTTGTCACATAAATATGAAAGCATTTAAACAATAAAAGTTAAGTACGGTATCGTGCTCGTACTAAATAAATGCAGTTATAAGATATGACTCTTGTAAACCGTTTATTGACATTTACAACAAACAATTTTTAAACTTTTGGTTACGTTTCAACATTCAGTTTTGTTTATTTCAAATTATTGTATGTCGACTATATTTTAAATCAAATAATTTTAGAGAATCTATTGAATTTTGCTGAATTTGTACATTAATAATTAATACCTTTTATATAACTAAGACGAAATTAAAATGTATATATTTTTATCGAATTGACAATTTACGTAAGTAATAATAGTTGCTATACCTATATTTTGTTTTATTAATTTGAAAAAATTGATCCAATGGAATGAAAAATGGAATTTTTGTGCCTGCTAACTCTATAACAAAAATTCACATTGTGACAACTCTCACTCGACTTTCGCGATCTAGAATTTCAACGACATAAAAGCGACTAAAGCGAATTATTATTTCTTTATAGAATATTATTATCAATGTCAGGTTTATAATCCATCCTAATTACATAAGAACGTAATTTCTAAAATTACCATCAGTCTACGAAAATCGTATCTATGAAAATTATTTAAAGATTTAAATTTCTATATGTTATTTTGAGAGGAGTCAGCGGTGAGTCTTCATTAAATTGCAATAATTAAACATTGGCGTACAATTTATTTTTATAAATTAAGTGCTGCAGCTGAAAAATAACAAAAATGATAAGTTTGGCTTTTGTGATCAATATTTAATGAAATGAACGACTTTTTGTCGCCTGCGATTATTGCGACTGCGAGATTCAAATAAATGTAAATAATTACAGCCGCGAGAAATTATATACCAACTATAGAATCATATTAAACATACTGCTTAATATATCCCTAAAAAGAAATATTAACTTTCGAAAGTATGATAATAACACTACTTATGGTATAGAGAAAAATGTCCTTATTATGTTAAAAATGGAAATGTGTTTCGTCCGAGATGTCTTATGTGGACTCGTCAGTAAGGCGACTCCGAGAAATCCTGCCTTAGAAGCAAATTTAGTAAAGAATACGGAAAATTTAATTATGCAAAATAACATTGTATAATGAAAGAGAAATACATATTAGATAAGTAATGTATCTTGGTTTGAGAACTAAAGTTGAAATATTTATGTAAATTTGTGTATTCCTAATTGGACTAACTAGCCTCCGTGCTAAACATTATTGTATTTTTATATTTACATTGTACTTAATATAGTATATTAATCACGAATTAAATTTATATTTAATGACCACGACAATGACAAATATTTGTATCAAATAATCTGCAGCTTACTTGAATTAAGAAAATATTTTTTAGTAGTTACATTCAGTAAATCTACTTACTCCTGTTGAAATAAATTTTACTGAAATTTACAAAACCTTTGGTAATATTTACGAGCCTATAAAATAAAAGAGACATAAGACTAATAAAAATTTGCTCAGTATTTGAGCAAATCTTCCTTTACAAAAACAAAAATTAATTTCTTAAATTGAAGTTGTAATAATAAGAATCAGTGATAAGTTTTAGTAATCGGTAATAAAGGAAAGAAAGTTTCATTAAAATTTACTGCCCTCGGAAATATTAATCTTCCGCACGCTTACGGGCAATGTGGGAAATTCGACTTAGGAAATTCAGATTCTCAAAGTCTGTTTGCATTTCGGATAGGAAAGAATGATGGACTTGAAAGAAGACTGCACTATGGAAATCAGAGGTCTGCTCGCCGAATAGAGGATGGTTTGCGGAAAGGGTACTTTATTATGTATGTATTATGTATATGCTAAGTTGAAGTTAAGGCACTTATCGTCAATTAATCATGCTTACCTACGACCCCGAGAATAAGAAATATACTCGTGGGTGGATGGGTAGACACTTGGCATTCGTATTTTCCAGCGTCTCGTCGTTGGACATATTTGATTTGCAGAGTCCAATCTTCGCTGTGATGAAAATGCCTCGCTTGAAAACGGTCGTCGCTAGCGTATGTCGTCAAACCCACCGTCAAGAGTTGATGGTCCTTTTTCCTCCGAATCCAAGTGACCTAAAATTGAAAAAAAATGTCAAAATTTGGAGCATATCTTTTGAACTTTCTTATTGGACAATAATTTTAGAAAGAAATTCATTTTAAATGTAGTTATAGAAACTAAAGAAATGTATCGAAAGAAAAGACATTTTATGATAATCGCACTTGGTTTCATTAAAAACCTACTTCTAGTATTTTAATATGTCCCAACAAGTAGTATGTAATAGCCTTCATGTTGGAAAGACAGTTCTTGCAACGCTTTACTAGATTAACTGGTTTTCTATGCCTAGTTAATCTGTGATACAACTGTTCAGAGTTTGTATAGAATTTCGATAATTTTAGTTAAGTTTGTTACCACTAGATCCCGTAGCGACTCTCGGATCTCTATTTCTCGCCATCATTGTCCCCGTTATTAAAGTGAATTTTCATATGGACAAAGGGCAACCAGTCGCCAGCTACTGATAGTGCATAAAGTATGTCTTATGCGGACAGCTTTCTACATAAATATGATTTTAATACTCTTATCTACAAAATATAATGGCATTTCTTACAACTTTTTGATTAATAATTATTTTAATAATTTCATGCTTAATTTAAGAACTTCTTCAAAGAAAAGATAACCTCTTATTCCGAAATAGAGTAAATTTTATTTTAATTTGAGAGAAGTCATATTCTTCCCCTTTACATCAATATCTCTATGAAAAAAAGTTTATTTGCTGCATATTCATACTCAGCGAGCCAAAAAACAAAGAAATAATAAGGTCTTTATACGAAAAAAGTCATTGCACTTTTTAAACTCTGTATCGCTATAAAATCTTATTTTTCTACATTTTTGAGGTTATGTCTAAAATTTGGCCATCGACCACTATTTTTCATTGGAGATTCGTATTTAGCAGCTGAAAATACGTCGGATTGATGAGATGTGGACCCTAACTCAGAAAGGAACAATTGTGTTGTGGACCTGTGTTAATAGAAGCATTCCCCAACTATTGAAATGTCATTATTTAAAAACTATTAAGCACCACTGATAAATACAAACTATTTGATATATTATTTCAGAAACTTTTATAGATTATTCCAATAATAACACAGGACCACAAAAAATGTATTGGAAAATGACTTGAATTGGAGGTAGTGGACCTTATCGATTTTTGACCGCTGAAAATGAATCGGTTGTCCAATTTCGCCAATCGTGTATGGTTTTTAAGATATCCTAACCACAAACAGACAAAAATGCCATTTGATATTAGAAAAATGTCGTGATGATAAAATTGAAACAAAACGAATACGTTTTAGTGTCAAAAAATCGACAAGATTTTTCATTGAAGTTAAATCTCCCCAAAAAATTGTTATGTGTATTTATCGTGTGAATTTTCAATAACTCATTTTTCGTTTTAGAAATAACGTTAATAGTTAACTACAGTAGTACACGATACTAGACGTTCACAACCAAAAACGTAATAACCTGTTAGTACTTCGTAATATTTATTAGTGAACAGTTTAGAATCTTATAATACTTTAGTAAAATGGAAATTGGAAATAAAAACAACGAATTATTATGCTTAATACACAACAAATTTGTTTTTTACTTGTACTAAGATAGAAAAATAAAAAACAATAATTTTTTTCTTCATACAACAACTAAAACAATGGAAACAACTTCAGTTACATTGCTTCTACAAAGTGTCAATAGTCTTTGTTTTTACAAAGAATATTAATTTTTATTATGTAGTATACCTTTGTAAATTTGATTATTGAAAGTTCATTAAACGGAGGCAAAGTTTTTACAAACTCTTGTTATTATATTTCTACAAAATATTTATAGGCAACATGATACACGCATGGTAATATAATATTTTTTTATATGTATTTCAATTACGTATGTCAGTAATGTTAGTAAAATATTAATTAAAAAAAAATTGGCATTACGTGAATTATTGAAAACACGGCAGTGAAAATTTATAAAATCCAACCGTTTTTAATTAAATTTGTAACTTCTTTGCATGTACATTGAAATCAAACAAAGGACATATTTATATAGAATGCCATAAAATCAATATCGACAGCAATTTACGGAAGGAAACATATCACATACTGTTCTTCATATAAATTAGTCTTAGATTATTATTATTAATATTATTATATTCTGAAAGTAATAAAATATTTTATATAAATGATGTTAAAGAACATTGTGGGCATTAAAACCACAGTTCATAGAAAAAACAAAATTCCAACAAATTCAGATGTAGCATAGTTTGTTTGGGCTGATCAGAAATCAGGAAGTTTGTGCTCTAATCTTTATTATAATAAACACAATATTTTGATAAGTTTACATGTGTCATAGATCATTTCGAATGTTTTACAAGCTTGATTTGAATATTTAATATATTCAAAATTGTGTAATTTTAAACGAACATAATTTTAAATTCAACAGTAGTAGAATGTAAAGATCTTATACCAGAAAAGTTGTTGTGTAGTATTATCTATCAAGTGTTGTATATTTATTGTATAAATGTTCTAGAATAAACAGATCTACTCTCTATTAAATTCAATAGCACTAGACTGTATAACATTGGACAGGACTAGTCTAGATTGAAGGCTGGACAGTATTGTATTGGACAGTACATGAGTCTACTGTACTCCCCGTACTGGACAATACATAATTTGAAAATACTGGATAATACAAAAATGTACTGAAAATTATAGGACAACATTGCAATGTACTGGGAGAGTTATGCACAGCACTGACATATATTATGACTGTTATGTGACTGTAGAAGGTACTGAAAAGTACTGCATATTATTAGACAGCACTGTAATATACCAGGACGTATTATGCAGTAATGAATCGTATTAGATAATACTGGACTATATTTCAATGCTCTGGATTTTACTGAATAGTATCGAAACATACTAAACAATACTGAATCGTACTGAAGTTGATAGTGTCGGGTGTATCAAATAACACTGGAATTTACCGGAATGCGCTGACTAGTTTTGTATTCTACTGGTAAACACTCCACCGAATTGGGCAGTACATTATTGTACTATACTCACTACACAAAACTGAAATGACTGTATCTGACACGATTTCGAATACCGTACAGCATTGTCCGTGCATGTTATGGATATTGTATTGTACTTGAGTACTGGAAAGTACTGAATAGTATTGGAGAATACTAGAAAGTACTATACCCTACTGGACTGGACTGTTTTCGTTGGTACTTGTTTGAGCAGCACTTCGTTATACTCTATTCAGTGTAGTTGACAATGCAGTACTGGATGCACTAGGATGGATTCTAAAATAATAAACATTTCGTTACGGTAAATACTGGACTAGAGTACGTGTTATAGAATTTCTTTAGAAATATAAAGATTTGCTGACTATCCCAGTACTATTGAATTTCAATTTCGCCTGATCTGATAAAAATAATTCTAATTAATCGCAAAGTACACGGAAAAAACTCGATTGTCGTTCTTACTACTTTTGAAGTAGTAAGAATAGTATAGGCTGCTGTAACAAACTTATTGGTTAGTGTAGAAAAAGACGATTGCCACAGTAATAATAAATAAATGGTAATCCTTATTACGAAAGATGTCTATGTATTACAAGTAGGTTAGTTAGGGTAAACAATTTCGATTAGTAAAATTTACTACCCGTTTAAATGGTTATGTCTACTACCCTCGTCGCTGTTGGCGACTATTTAGATAGTAAATGAAACTATGTATACAGTCGAGATTACAGACGGGCATGCGCGGCTCTTAAAACTCGTCAACGATAGAGTGTGTGCCATATTTGTAGCGTTTAACCTGACTTCAGCAGTGAAATACGAAGTTTCAGGGAGTTACGAATGTGAAAAATCTCAATGTAGTATTCTATATTATCCTGTTTATATGCTTAACATATATCTACCCAAAATTTCCTGTCTTTATTTTTGACCGATATATAATTAATTTTCTACGTCTATGCCTTCAAAACTTTTAGATGTACAAAAATAACAAATAAATAATTTAAAATCTACATCTTGACATTATTCCATTACAATAATCAACGATATAAGAATTTAGATCCAATTCCTTTTTTCGATGTAAGTTATATCAACGATATAAGCATTTAAGTCAGCTAATTCCTCTTTTCGATGGGAGTTTTATGATTCATATAAGAAAATACAATTTAGGTGGAAATTGTGATAAAGATATGTTATTAATTACATCTTGCACTCTCTAAAAGTAATATTATTAGTTTGGTACTCATCGGTTGCTTCTTTTCAAGAAAAAATGCAATTTTTGTTTCTTCGTCGAAAGTCCACCAGTGTTTTGTATTAACTTTTTCACTACCTTAAAAGTAACTAATTGATATCAAACTACTTGGAATAGTTTCAGAAGAGTAAAATCTACAATGTTTCATGGTTGTATTAGAATTTTTAGCACAATTTCCATTTTTAAATGCTTTAACCAAACCTGATAAAAAACAGTTGCTTGGTATGCAATAAAAATTGAAATTGTGCTAAAAATTCTAATATAACCATGATACTTGGTAGATTTTGCTCTTCTGAAACTATTCCAAGTACTTTGATATCAATCAATTGTTTTTAAGGTGGTGAAAAAGTTAATACAACATTTTGATGAAATACGACTACGAGCGGATTTTCACAAAAAAACAAAAAATGCATATTGTATTAACTTTTTCAACCTTAAAAACAATTGATTGATATCAAACTACTTGGAATAGTTTCAGAAGAACAAAATCTACCAAGTTTCATAGTTATATTCGAATTTTTAGCACAATTTCCATTTTTATATGATTTAACCAAACCGGTTAAAAAACAGTTGCTTGGTATGCAATAAAAATTGAAATTATGCTAAAAATTCTAATATAAACATGAAACTTGGTAGATTTTGCTCTTCTGGAACTATTACAAGTAGTTTGGTATCAATGAGTTGCTTTTCAGTCAATGAAAAAGTTAATACAAAATGCATTTTTTTGTTTCTTTGTGAAAAGTCCACTCGCAGTCGTATTTCATCAAAATGTCGTATTAACTTTTTCACTGACTTGAAAGCAACTCTTTGATATCAAACTACTTGTAATAGTCTCAGAAGAGCAAAATCTGAAAAAATTTCATGGTCATATTAGAATTTTTAGAACAATTTCAATTTTTATTGCATACCAAGCAACTGTTTTTCATCAGGTTTGGTTAAAGCACATAAAAATGGAAATTGTGCTGAAAATTCTAATATAACCATGAAACTTGGTAGATTTTACTCTTCTGAAATTATTCAAAGTAGTTTAATATCAATTAGTTACTTTTAAGGTAGTGAATTAGTTAATACAAAACACTGGTGAAATTGGGCTCCAAGTGGACTTTCGACGAAGAAACAAAAAATGCATTTTTTCTTGAAAAGAAGCAACTTATGATTACCAAACTAATAATATTACTTTTAAAGAGTGCAAAATGTAATTAATAACTTATCTTTATCACAATTTGCAGCCTAAATTGTTTCTTCTTATATCAATGAGAAAACTCCCATCGAAAAGAGGAATTAGCTGACTTAAATTTTTATATCGTTGATATAACTTCCATCGAAAGAAGGAATTGGATCTAAATTCTTATATCGTTGATTATTGTAAAGTCCAGATGTAGTTTTTAAATTATTTATTTGTTACTTTTGTACATCTAAAAGTTTTGAAGGCATAGACGTAGAAAATTAATTATCTATTGTTCAAAAATGAAGACAGGAAATTTTGGGTAGATATATGTTAAGCATATACACATGATAATATAGAATACTACATTGAGAATTCTTCAAACTTTATTAAATAATAATATTTTTGAAGGCGACATTATAATATAAGTAATTATAATGCCAAATGTTGACTGTTCAGTGATTTTGAAAAGATCTTTCCAATCAAATGTGATAATTGATAATGAACAATCAATTTTTCAACAATATACTATTAATTTTCTAATTCTATGCTTTCGAGACATTTAGATGTACAGAAATTACCAATAAATGATTAAAAAACTACATTTGACTTTATCCCATTATAATAATAAACGATGTAAGAATTTAAATCTACACCCTTCTTTCCATGGGAGTTACATATCAACGAAATGAGAATTTAGGTGTAATTCCTTCTTTCGATGGAGTTATATCAACGATATAAAAATTTAGGTCTCATTCCTTCTTTTGATGGGAGTTATTTCATCGATATAAGAATTCAAACCTAATTCCTTCTTTCGAAGGGAGTTATTTCAACAGTATATCAATTTAAATCTAAACCCTTCTTTCTATGGGAGTCATATCAACTACGTAAGAATTTAAATCTGATTCCTTCTTTCGATGGGAGTTAATCAAAGATATATGAATTTAGGTCAGTATATAACTCCCATCGAAAGAAGGTATTAGGTCTAAATTCTTATATCGATGATACAACTCCCATGGAAAAGAGAAATTAGACCTAAATTCTTATATCGTTGAAATAAGTCCCACCGAAAAAAGGAATTAGACCTGAAGTCTCATATTGTTAATATAACTCAATTCGAAAGAAGGAATTACATTTAAATTCTTGTATCTTTGAAATACCTCCCATGCGAGCTGATCAGCTGATATAACTTTTGTAGGTTATGACGCTCTGATGGAACTGTTCGCAATGGGACAAGAGACAGAGAGTGAGAGGGCAAAATAGCGCGCATATCTGCACGAGTAAGAAGCATACAGATAGTATTTCCAACTGTCAAACACGTGGATGTAAACATTTCAAAAGTGTCTGGCGGTACTATCTAGTTAGTAAAAACCGTGCATCTCAGAAGCTTACTATCTAAAGATAGTAAATACTACCAACTGGAGATGACTATGTCAAATTTTACTATATAATTAGTAAATTTTACTACTTTAGTGACTGCGCCAGCCAACTATTTTCTTCTGTGTATAGTTTTCTGCGAATAAGTATCCATTTTTTATTACTGTTAGAAGCTCTTTTCGACTTACTCTACACGAATAGTACAATTCTAAATAAAGTACGTGGGTAGATATTCTAGAATAAACAGAATTGTCCTTTATTCAATACGTTCCTTATCTCTTTCCGAATACATTTTAAATGATCCATAAATTGAAGTTTTTAATTCAGTTACGTTTAAGAGTATATAACTATTAACGATCAACATTTTTCAAACTCTTTTTGCAAAATAACTATAATACATTCCGAAAAAGCTGAATTTATGTTGGGAAGAAATCGTACAAGAGGCAATTATTCTTTTTTACAATAAAGGACACAAATAAACAAAAAGCATGGGCATTACCCAGGCGTTCATTTTAATGTAAGATTGGGATTGCTTTGATAAAACTTTTCAAATTTTCGCTTACGAAGTTAACAAGGAAAATATTCTTGCGAACGCGTAAGAAGTGTGCAGTAGTAATCAACGTCTTTATGATCAGAATCTCCATTGAAATAAAATTCTATTTTCATATACGCCGCTGTTTTTGTAATAAAAGGTTTTACGACTTTTCGTAAACACGACGAGCGTATTTGGAAATGAGATATCTACCTCGTAATCAGATTTAATTGATCATTAATGAATTTCGGATTGTCTCATAAGATACATTAAATATTTACATGTTTATTCTGGAATATATTTAAGAATCTAACTGTACATGCTAAATATTTCTATACTACAATATTTAACATTTTTAAGTATTAAATTATAGAATTTAGATTTTTAGATTGCACTGCTGCAAAGTCTGGTGTAAAAAGTGGACTAAAGTTTAATTTCGTAGCATGTGATGTGCAATTCTCTTGTTCTTTTTGACATTGACAGATCGACATTACTTGAATCCAGGAACGAATTTCAACGCTAGAAACTAGACTGACCATTAGGAATGTGACGTTATTCGGAAAATACAATCCTTGCTCTCGTTCTTGTTTTCATTTAATACATGCCCAGAAATTTAGATTAATGTTGTTTTTAAGTTTATCAGATATAAGGTTGTAATTATATAGTTTGATAATATTAACAACAAGCCGCGATCTTAATCTTTTTATTAGTAACAGATTAGAATGCATGTTATGTACTGACTGGTGAATATTTTAATTATTAGGAGGGTGAGTTACTAATTGTGAGCTGACACTAGTTGTGAGACAGTCAATTATTATCAATATAAAATGTAATTTAGTTAATTAACAAAATAATACGTCGATATGAAATTGGTCATAAAATTTGTTGGGGTGGTCTAAACAATTTTTCCTATTTTAATTATTTTTCAAAATATTTTTGCATTTTGTAAATTCGTTTATCCATTACATAGTTGCAGCTGAAAATTGATCTCACAATTTGTCACTCCTCACTACAATGACGGTTAATGTTGCTTAGTTGGAAATGTTAAACTGGGTTTTATTGGGTTTACCTGGTTATATCAACTATTTTTATTTCATTGCAATAATATCTTAATATCTTGGATTAAGACACCTAAAGACGTTCGATTTTCGAGTAAAATCCGTTTCCCCCGCTGTAGCCCGATTATTTTTCAATGTGTACACTTGCAGTACAAAAAAAAGTTAAGATCGAATTTGTATTTCTCTTAAATAGCATTATCGCTTTCCTTACGTTAAGCTCAATTATAGGTAAGGTAAGTAAGTGCTGCTGGATGCACAATGGCTTTAGTATCAACGTCAGCATTCTAAATAGCCAGATGGCATTTCGAGTTTGAAACTAAAGAATTGCGGAGAATCGCAATCGTGTATTAAGTAAACTAGAAGATTCTGCTTTAACAGTAATTCAGTCAGGAATATTGCAGAGTTGCGGAGACGCTGGATCCTGATTGCATTTTAACTTCTATCGATTGGACTTGGAATTTTTTGTTACTACGAAATCCATTTAATTCTTGGAAAATTGATTTTCTGATCTTAATAAATTATGTAATAAATTAAGTATGTACACATACAATAATAAAATATTTTATCATTTAATCACTTACTCTAGACTTTAATAACAAATGTATTCCGGCAAACAAGGCGTTACCTAAAATTTAAAATAGTTTGTCCAGATGCCCCATCATAAAACGTCTTTTGTAAGACCAAAATGTAAATAGTAACAGAATGGTTGGCTATACTGGAATATATAAATACTACTAATATCGATGAGACACATAAACAAATCACAGAGATTAATTTGGAATATATGAAAATTTATTTAAAATAAATTTATTTATTGACTGATCAATTTTATTATCTATGTTCGTGATTAGTATGCGGAAATACATAAGATACACCTTTTTATTTTTTTGCCTGGTGACTATGACTTTCCTAAGTTTAATTAAACCTTTCGCAAAATTGCAAAACATACCTCGCATTAACATTCGCTTTATTCACTTTTTTCTAGTGACTTATTTCATCATAAATTATCCAAACTTTATACAGAAACAGTGTTTAGTTTTTAAGTTACTAGAAAAAATGTCAACAAATTCGTAAAATTTTAACCAATGTACTTTTAAGTGAACTTTCAATAGAACGCTTCAATTATTGGTCAAGATACTCTTATCGGAAATAAACAAAATGGCAACATTGAACGAGGAGATCAAATATAAAACGTAAAAAATCAACCAAATGTCGACAGCATATGGCGAGGAGAGTGATTCCGTTAAATACTTTAAAATTGGCGAATAGTGGTTCGCAGACCGAACATACATTTCGAAATGAGTATGTGTGTGTTTGCGTATATGATTTTCCACTCAACTGCGTAAAGCTTTTTTTGAAATCAAGCACATGCCAAATTTAGCAAATCAGAAATAGCAAACGACAAAATTATAAAACAAATTAAAGAGAGACACGACAAGAACGGCGCAGAAAATTTATGGATTAATCAAAACTCGACAGTTTGATCTGTGAATGAGGTCAACTTCCGGTTTTTTTTCGAATTAAAAGGCCAAAATTGAAAGCGTGGTCTGAAAAATTCAAATAACGGCAATTGAGCGTGATGGAATCGTAATTGCTAAAACGCAGCCTTTTCCCACTCATTTGAATCGCCATAGTCACTGCAAGCTGTCACATTGCATTTACAGATAAACCCTCCTTTAGATACGTATACAATCGAATTCAAAATGTCCATTGTTATATGAGATAGCCTTGTGGTTGTATTTCGGATGATGAGGATGACAAATATGTATAATTATAATTGAACTTCTATTGTTTTAGTTCGTTAATGAAATATTAAATAATATGCAGATAAATGTGAATCCTACCAGGATGCAACATGCTGGAAAGTATGGAATTCTTGGCAGAAGAAAACAGCCGAATATCGCACGATTCGAATCGATCATGAGGAATGCATGTGATATGCATGCTGTGAATTCATAAAAATCTATTCTCGTTCAAAATTCATCGCATTCCTTAGGCTATTATTGCATATTTTCCCATAGTTCAGGCGAAATTGCACCGCAGGTGGTTGCTGTTGTTTTTTACTGTATTTAATATAAGTAATATTCAAATTATGTGCATATTGTGGACATCTCAAACTCCAATCATTCTCTTATCTAACTAAGGCATTGATATAAAAAGTCAGAATTATTGAGTGTTGTACTCGGATCACTAATTAGTATTAAAGTATGTTAATATTGCACTAATGAAATAAATTTTGCACAAATAAATTTCCGAAATCAAGGGTATATTAATGAACCCATTAATGTCTGAAATGATTTTTTTTAAATTAAATTTATGTATGTCAATTTCAATAAAATATAATCCCAGATTATCTTCCACATTTTTAAGTCAACGTTGAGTTTAGAATTAATAATTGCCAAAAAACATAGAAATATTTAATTTCATAATTTTTTTTCGAATTGTATCTTGGGATTCTACTGAAAGAATACGTAAAGGTGGACATAGTATTTGAACTTTAAAAACACTTTTATACACTTCATTAGAGTCAACTCAAAATGACACCATAGTCAATATTTGTGTCAAAAAATTATGTACGATGCAACTAAAAAACTTCCAGTTTCTTTTAAGAAATGGATTAATAAAAAGTTCTTAGAAATCACCAAGGAATATTTCGCAATTTAAAAAATTTTTTAAATATTTTCTATAATATTTTTAATTTTTATTCCGCTCTTATTGTAACAAATTTTAGAAAATGATGACAAATTCAAACAAAATGTTGGTAAATTCTTTGATCCATACTAAGCATTTTTTGTAATTTATTCCAAAAGTTTGTAGTTTTTGACGAAATAAATTTAAAATATTATATTTTAAGATTTTTTATGAGAACTATAAAATAAGATATGATTAGAATTCATCAAAGAGTATACAACAATTTTATTACAATTTCTCATCAATTTTTGTAATGTTTAGAACATCATAAAAAAAATCAGACGTCTGCTAGAAAAATAGATGAAAAAAACACAAGAAACTGAAGGAAAAGTATAAAAGACAACACTAAAATATTAGCCACCGAAAAAAATATAAAAAGAAAATGTTTCTAAAACTTTTTCCCACTTCTTAAAACTAAATTTGTCTCGTATAATATATTTATTGATATTAAATATGCACATTGACCCAGTTTAATGACGGCGTATCGCATTTGTTTACATATTATTATGTCATTGTCATATGTTTTAATATTCTAAAAAATATCTTTTCATTCATATATATTCTGAGGATTCTTAAAAATACGTTGAAATTAAATGATTAATTACTGAAATTGAGTGTCTACAAAATCAATATGTCCACTGCCAAAGTTCTGCGTAGTATGAATTGCTAATGTACCGGAAGTTTGATTTGGAACATGAAAACCCACTTCCTCTTGTTTTCAAAAATTAGACACGAACATATGACACATTTTAAACTTTAAATAATTTTTAAATTATTTAGAATATGCCACAAGCAAGTGAGAAGTTAGACTTAATTGGATTAGAGACTAAAACTCGAAATTCTCATAGATAATCGCCAAATGTTCCAAAAAATGTCTGCTAAAAAAACTACAAATTTGAAAAGTTAGTAAATTAAGACCAATTAATTTTCATTTTTTGAGATGATAAATTCATAAATTACAACGAATATGGCAAAAGAACTTTATTTGTAAATTTCGCTGTTTGAAAACGAGTCATTTAAAGATTGTGCGCTGAGAAATGTAATTATTTCCAAGAAATAAACCAAATTATTATTAAAAATTTTTAAATTATGTGCAATTAATTCAAATAAATATCTTTATACTTAATAAAAATCCGACCTACTTAAATTTTGTTGCTTGAAAATATGTAATTTATTATTACCAAATAATATTTGTAATTTTGTAAAAATTTTGTTGTTCTACTGGATAAAATGGATAAAGTCAAGCACAATCAATTTCGATTTATTAATTATACCTTAAAGTATATATAAGTATATGTAAACAGAGTATACATTTTAAATTTTGATTTTACCCGTTAGTATTAGATTACTAGCTTCTGTATATTATAGGTTAATTCTACATCGACGATATAATTGAAAATTTTGCGTAAAATGTAAGTATGCAAATGACACTATTATAGGAAAAACAAGATTCAGATCAGTACGGGTATGTAATTATGTTTAAAGTAAAAGAGAAAATACTTATGTACTTTTTGTTTATGTGAATAATTGTGGCTATATACTGCCTTTTGTTTTTTACTTTTTAAAAATCGATTTTTAATGAGTATAATGTCTAAACCATTCATTCTATTCCTGTCATATTTATTAAATAATATTAATCCAATGTGCATTGAGTCAAATATTTTACCATTTATTAATAACTGTGCGGTTTCTTAAATGTTAATAAATATTTATTTCACTATAGGTAAACAACACATTTATGAACTACTAACAAATCTGATTTGGCTGGTACAATTTGTTGTCTTAGTAGTCTTACTAAATTTTACCGAAGGATTAATTATTCCTGATGCTGAGAATAGATTTTATTCTTGTAAATTACAATTAATGTAACAATATTTGTTTGAAATTATGTGGTGAATTTAATTTATAACTACAGTTTCGAGAACGAAATACTTACTAATGATTTCCAAATGTGTGTTAGCTGATCTCAAAGCACAATTGATACAACAGAATGGAATTTGTTAAGTATTACCAAATATCTATGTACATAACTTTCTATAGAATTGGTTTTCATTACCAACTAAAATATACATATAGATTTTATGACTAGCGAAGAAAAACGTATGATTATTTAATATAGAATTTAAAACAACATTATCAATTTCACTATTAAGACTTAATAGTTTAAAAATTAAAACTTATTGAAGATATTTCGAATTGTAGAGAGGAAAATGTTATTTTTAACAAATAATATGTACCTTCTTATCAATCACTTTTGCGGGCGGGAAACCTTGAAATTTGGATTCAGCAGATTTAAACACGTCTAAAAACCTTGGGTTGAGACATTTTACTGAAATAACCATTAAGTGCATGATCAACGACTAGACTATTATGAAATAAGTCAATAACATCAGTTTTAACACTTCTCACAATGTATTTGACATACGCAGGTCTGACCGAACTGGGTGTTTCTACTGCAGAAAGGCGGAAGTCTGACGCGAGTGGGTTATCGTCTTTAAACGGCACACCCTCATATTTTATTAACTTAACAGTTCTCCTAAATTGCTTTGTGATTGCAGGCTTTTAATTTTTGTATCGATTTGATATTTCGTACTTGAAAAGCTGTAGAGATCGCAGATGCCATTGATATAGCATGTGAATCAGTAATATGTAAAAGAAGATAATATTATAGATACTACACAATCCATAAAAAATGTTCAATATTAAACAAATACGGAATAATTGAACGAAATGCTATTAATTAATTAAATTTGACTGCATGTATCAATTCATTTATTCGAAATAAGCTCTAGTACAATTATTTGAAAATTATACTTCTTGAACATCACTTTGCACATTCAACAAGTCATCATGTGACTTTTTCATATCGATAATTGGAGTGCTTTTGGGTACTGCACGACAGTTGTCCAAATTCGGATATTTTTTGTAGTTAGCAAGTTAATTTTGACTGACTGATGTTTTTTTTAAATTAAGTTCAGGCAAAAATTCCTTTGATTCTAACAAGCGATGAGTAAAAATTAATATCTTATAACACATATTTCTTCTGTATAAGTGTTTCAAAGTAAATTACCTATTTTCCAGTGGGATTATAACATTTCATATGCAATAACATAGATTTTATGTCAGAGATTCATATTTGTTTTAATGCAGATATTATACCTTATCTGTTATAGGTTATACACGTTATTAAATAGTCGTTCTCACTTTTTCTTTTTCTTTTAAAATAACAAAAAGTGGCTTAACATTACTAAAAACTTTCATATAATACCAACCTATCACAAATAATAGTTGTAGTTAAACTAAGAAAAAACTTAAATAGGAAAAACTACATCACTAAAATACAATTTTAAAAAACGTATGTAGGTATAGTTTCATGTAAATTACTCAAAATTACTCAAATTTTTAGCCGATTTTCAATTTTTTTTAATTTGAAAATTAAGAAGCTTATCTTTGATTCATTCCTCACTTTAATGAAATGAAAACGAATGAAACAACACTAGACTTTATTGACGATTATTTTTCATGTTTTTTTTTTAACTTTTCGATATTATTTAATCCTGGAGATTTTTTTATGATTAATGTTTCAAAATTAAATTTATGACGTAACCACTTAAAATTTATTACCTCCTATAGATAACTTTTCTTAAGTAATTTAAATTTTAAGCAATATTTAATACGTTATGATTATGATTAGAAATTCAACTAATTTCGATAATTTTGTTTAGCGCATATTATTTTTTTGTCCATTGTCGTGCAAAATTATTCATTTTCAGTCATTTATTCGGAGCTGTAATGGTAATTCGGAACTTGTAATAAATGCAATTAAGGCATTATAATGCATCATTAAACAGTATTAAAAAAAATAATCGAATAAAAAGTCGATCAAGACTGATACGATCTCCAAAACTTTTTTCCCCAGGTGTTCATAATCTACCACCAAAAATGTATTTCTAAATATTATCAAAATAGATAAGAATTACTCAATTTCGAGAACAATTTAAAGAATGTTTTAAGAAAAGGTCACTAGTAATTTAACTCTGTATCACAGATTAGTTAAAAATCTGAAATTTTTCTTTGATTGTTGCCTTGATTCGAAATGTTTTGCAATTTTAATGAGCGAATATTTTCACATGTAGCGTAGACAATGCCGTAATTTTTTGTCTGCTTGAATACGTTTCAAATAGTTTCAAACTATTTTTTTATAATGCATTATGACGGTTTTAAATATTTTTTTCTGTTCTGTCTTAATTACTTGAAATGGTTAAACGTTTTCAGGATAAAACGAAGCATTTTACTTTACGATCCTGAACACATTTTATAACGGGCAATTTACATTTTTTATTTATCTATTAACCAATAGATCTTGAAATTACCGATTTGTGGATTTAGATCCTTCTTAATGAATAATTAGTAAATTCATTACGAGCCGACTATCTACACTTGTCTCCAACACGGAATATTTGCACATCCGCAGAAGGTGACTTCATGTTAATTGTCAAATATAATGTACGCTGTTAAAGCAATAGAATACATAATAATTAGAAAACTCCGAGTAATTTGAATGTTTAAACATGAGAATTCAAATTAAATGAAAATAAACCTAAACTGGAAAATAACTACACAAATATATACCCAGAATATGCTAAATTTTAAACAAAATTGAATTAAAAAATTTTTCTTAATAAAACAATTTTGCAACTAAAACTTGTAATAAAAAGAAATACGGAAACGATGATTTCATCCACTTACGTAATTGACGAGTGTAAATGTAATTTCTAAAAAGATAATATGAGAGTTTTAAAGAGTTAACTGGGTAGCAACTAACTATAAATTAGCAAATACAATTTCAATTAATGATGGGTGAAAAGACAATCAGTCCATAACGAAATTGTGTACTATTCCTGTCTTACCTGGGGCTATTTATTCCACCAATATTCATAGCGGTTAATTGCGTTACTATGTCAATTAAGTTCTGCCCTTTTGTTCTTCTACACTAGGCGAAAATATAATGAAAACTCGAAAATATGTTTTTCCAATCTGATTTAAAATTTCCAATATCGAATTAACTAAATAATGCTGTCTATATTTGTACACTGTATTGTTTTATAAATACACAGCGGGATTCGAAATTGGATTTAGTAGTCGTACATTTTAAATATTTTGTATAAAATTCCTCGTGGAAAGTTCGAACTATATTCTTATATATAAATGAGTGCAATTAAGTTTCTCAGTAAACAAATTTAAGGGAATAAGATAACATTTTAATGATATGAAATTACGAATACTTCTGTATTAAGGGCAGCTTTTTGAGAATTATTAGTGAAAGTAAAAAGAGCATAAACAGATAAATAGGATGGATTAAAACGTAAAAATTAAATGATGGTACCAAGTGACAAGAAATAATCCCATAGTAATTTAGCCTCTTACAACTTGCAGCATTAAAAAGTTTTAATGGTATACATTATTTCATGCTTGGAATATGCTTAAGAAGGTGTTACTGGCGAAAGGTTACGCAAACACATTGGCGGTAGAGCACGTAGTTTAGAAAAGCAGCATTAAACGAATATTATGTGTTAAATTGAATTAAATATGCTGCAGATTTATTATAATTAACGAGTTTAATAAAAAATCATTGCTGTTACAAATAATACTAGATTACAAAACAATATTTTTTCTTATGTATTTTGATCCATTAAACCTGAAGATCACACTGAATTGTTATGTTTAACATAGAATTTTTCTTTTTGCAGTAACTTCATATTTTACATTGTGCCTCGATTACAAAATGTTTCATTAAAACATGAAAGTAAAAGTAATTATGTCCATAAGATTTAGGTTTATACATCTTTTTAGTACGTTATATGTTAAGGGCCAAAAAGTGTCGGTTTTTCAAACAGAATAAAAATCTTCAGTTTCACAGTTTTGTATATTGAATTGAAAATAGGGATGATTATCCCAGTATAAAATGACCACGTGTCTACTTGTTAAAATCCAAGCTGCTATGATATGCTCACAACTACTGACTCAGTGATATTTAACGATGAAAACTATACCAATGACGTCGCACTTCTAAAACATGACTAGAAAGTTACTAAAACTGTTTTCTGCAAGAGAAATCGATACACCTTTTCCGCGAACGTAAACGTGTTTTATTCGAAGCAAATGCGCAAGGATATAAACGAGAAGGAACTGAAAATTGGTACCGTGTCTCCGAAGATGCTGAAAATAGTGAACAATGCAAATTAAATTCCACGCCCAGAACCATCTTAGACTCTCAGCACGTACGTATGTGTACACAATAATAAGACATAGGCATTTATACAAATTCCTCGTACTAAATTAATTTAGTAGAATTATCATAGCAATCTCATAAACGATGTTTCGTCATAAAATATTAAATTTATGATTTAGTACCCCAAATTAAAAAAAAATAGGGAAAAATAATGGGAATTGTAATGGGTTGCATTTTTGGAAATGATTTTGTTGAAGGCATGTGTGAAATAGATAGAAAATATGCTAATTGCTTTCTACTACCTCCTACATTTTCAAATCCTGAGGAGAGCCACGCCCGAACCTAATGCCACATGATTAAGAAATGGGAGTAGATTTTCGCCGAATAAATCCGTGATTCTGCGCAACCTATAACTTTAAGCTCAAGACATGAACGAAATAAAATGTGTCTCTGAATGTGGCCGACGAAATTTATTAGAAAAAGAAACGAAAAGAGTGCTGTAGCAATAAATATGAGAAGAACCAACCTCAAGGTTCTCAAATTTCCTAGAAATTAATTTTACTTTGTAATTCTGTATAACGCTGACTTCACTATACTTTATTTTAATGACATGTCCAATTTGGTTAAAAAGATGATTATACGTTTGCAATAACCAGAAGCTGCATTGTCGAGTCCATCGCGTTCCGATCGGTCAACTTTAATCGTTCAATATTCTCGCTCTATTCCCTCAAATTTTCATGACAATTTATATAATATATTTCACACGGTTATATGAATAATTATTTAATACTAAGTGTAATTATGTTAAATTGAATTTCGATAAAACGAAATGAAAAATTAACAACATGAACATTTTGAAAAATAATGCAATGTCTCTCGTAAAAGACACGGATTTAAACAATCGACAAGAAAACCAGCAATATATTCTCGTTTTCGAACCTCTCCAACACGATTTCCAAATAATATATTAATTCCCTGCTTTCTGCTGGTACAATTATTCCGCCTAAAAAACACGACGGGAATTTAATAATTTGCGCCCTGATAAAAACATTTGTCTCTGCATCGCGCGCATAGTATCTCGCACATCAGTTTTGGCGAATTTCGTTTTCAACGCGGAAAGATTTCAATTCAGTTTTCCCCACAATGCGGAGTGTATTACGCGCCGCATACATTCGCAAATTCCTTTTGTTCTTGGGAACATCGGGGTTGCCCAATTACATGGACAACGATCGTTAGTTGTTCCGAAGTGTACGACCGCAATATTTCACCCCAAAAACCGTTCGACCTCCATTTGCCGTCCTCGTGCTGAACCGAATGGCAAATAAGGTATCAATGATTCGCAATTCGAGGAAGTCGTAAAAAACTCCTTGATTAACAGCTCGTCCTTTTTTTCGAAAGCTGAGTTTCAAATTAATGCAGTTTGATTGGGAGCAGTAATCAAGTAATCCCGGCGGGCTTAATGAAAATGTTTCCGCAAGTCAGTTGTCGTGTTCCTTGATGGTCTGCTGAATGCTGCAACTATCTATGAGCAATCGTGAAAAGTGTTCGTCAACAAAATCCTCGGTTCAGAGGTCACCAAAGAGAATTTATCCTTTTTTTATGGATTTAAACGATTGGGACTGAACGCGTCAGTTTTCCAAAAAAATGATTTTCAGGATTCAGCTCTGAATTTTCTTCATTCAAAATGCTGTCATATAGGTTTTATTTCGGTTATACCAGTAGTCGTGTTTATAAAACTGACACGTTAAAGGCTCATGTTCTAAAACCAACGTGTCTGGAAACCAAAACTCCGAGTTTATTGAAAAACTGAAGAGAGATCTCAACAGTTTTATATTTTTCTGTACAATGAAATTTCTTTCGAAATTCGGTACTTTTCCTTTTTATTCCATACTTACGTACTAAGTTGGAGATATGCGCATGAAAATGAATATTAAAGACTAAACTTCATAACGTGAAATTAATCACGTTAATGAAATTTAATTTTTAGATTCTCAAATGTAATTCTTTTCAAGCACTAAACATGAACATGATAATAGTACATTATGTGCCATGGGCACAATTATCGATCTTCGACGATTGTGAAGTTTGTCTCCCGAGCGAAGTGAGGGTAACAATCAAAATCGTCGGAAATCGATATTTCGCCCGTGACCAATAATGTATTTTTTTATCCGATTGTCGTAGGATTCGATAATTCGCGGGCCAAGGTTTCGCCCTAGGCCAAGAAATCGAGGTTTACGGCCGGGTGGTCAAAAATGTATATTACAATGCAGTTTAGTACACGTATTATGACTTAATTTTTTTATCAAATACATATTGTATTATTAATATATCTATATTTCTACTAAACAATTTATTAAGTTCATGGACAAAACTTTTGTTGAAAATTTTACTATTCCAGATGGTAATTTTGGGACAGACTTATATAATGGAGAAAATTGCCATTTTTTTCGGGTAAAAATTCCTATTATCTACATATTGATAATATAGTCTGTGATAATTTTCACTTTTGTTTTTATAATTCTTTTTTTTGGGTAATTTTATTCTCGTTTACTTTTTTTTTCTTTTAGATAGTTGTGCTTTATCCACTCAACTAAAGTCCTAGCTAATAGCAACACAGGTTTACCACTTGCTTCAGCCTTCTATATCACCTATATATATACATATAATTCGTCAAAGATATCTTGAAAGTGTCAAAAAGATCTCTGACGGATATCTTATAGATATCTATAAGACATCTTTTAGATATATCGAAATAGTTATTTTCGTACCAAAGGCGTAAAAGAACTTATGCGCCCGTAGGTGATCACTGCGTCCGATGGGCTGGCGAAGGCTACCCCTGGGCGATAGGGGGTCGAAACGTCGAAATTTAATGAAAACTATAGGGTAATTTTTTTGCCGAGGTGACCAAATTCAATACTTTTTCAGACAATAGTCATAAGCATTTTAAACCAGTTTTTATGACATTATCGATGACTTTAGGAAGAAAATGCATACAACCTTTTTTGTAGAGAATTTCATGCTCTTCTCTTCTTTTCTTTTCATGATCTTTTTTGTTTAAAACTTTTTTTAATAAAATTTGTATTTTTAAAATAAATGCAAAAAACTACGAAGAAACTTAATTGGGGCTAATGTTTTTTATTAATGGACGGATGGATCTGCGCCAAAATCTAATTAGATCTAAGTTATGCCAAGACACGTATTTTAAAAATAAATTTATGTCATTACGCTTATCCGTACGCGAGTTATCGCTAGACAAAAAAACGGGACGTACGGACATACAGACGAACGTACGTACAAGATCACGGACACAAATTTTTTTATTGTTGATTTGGGGTCCCTAGGATCTGAAACGTCGACATTTGATGAAAAAATATAGGGTAATTTTCATGCCCGAAGTGACCAAATTCAGTACTTCGTCCAGACCTAAGGTCTGGGTCGAAGTAATTAATTAAAATACTATATATATATGTTGCATGTCTAATCATTTTCTATTGCATAACGTTTTCATATCAAGAGCATTATTACTTCAAAGTTGAGAAGGAGTAAGATAGATTCATCTACAATTAATCTTCTGTAATTTACAAAATAATTACGAAATAAAAGATTTATAGGAACATGATTCGACACTACCTCGAATATATATTTAGAAAGACCCGTTGAGAATGTAATTATCGGATTTCCAAAAGCGAATCCGTGGCATACTAAATAAATTCTATGTTTTGTTCATAAATTTTTTGTCATTTATTCCATCGACATTTCACGCGCTGAACTTGTCTAAATGTGGCGATGTACAAAAAAACTTGTTTAACTTTACAGCGTTCGTTAATGATGAAGATAGGAGAAACAAGTAATAATTAAATAGAACAAAAAGATGTGTGTATTTTTACATTTAAAGCAATAAACTGTTTAATTCGTAACTTGCGTTAGGAATCGTTCAAAATGGTTTTTTTATTCAATTTTTTTTGTACAGGTTGTATCAAGGATAATTCGTAGTGGTAAATAATTTTTAAGCGTGATTTTAACAAATGCTTTATTTAGTCGCATACACTTTGAATAAAGCAAATTAAAAAAAGTCCTGATCGAGAATATAAGCCCGAACCTCCATACATTTTTTACTAACATGTTTGTAAATTGAAAAATTGGTTATTACGAAATGGTTTTAAAATATATTTTTGTTAGAACTTGACTTCAATTTCAAAGAGAACAATTCAACGTTACTAAATTAATATCAAAACACTCCAGAATGGTTCGAGTAATTGGGTCAGTCTAATAAAAAGTAGTAACGATATTTTGTCCCCGTTAAAAAAAAGTCAGACTCGTCAAAATAAAGTCACTCACAAAGATTCAATCACTTGCAAAAATATGCTTTGTACTTTGGACTAATTTGCATTCCATGGAGTAAATCATTAATATTATCCTGGATTTGGCGTAATTACTTAGTCTAAAGGACTCGGAATTACTTGTTGCAGGTTGAAAATCACTTCCTTAATTTAAAAATTGCCTAGGGGTTTAACCGTTCCATTTTTACTTCATTGGAATTCAATTTCACTCCAACTGCTTTAGTAGGAACGATTATCATATTCAGGGACGATTAAAATAAACAAGATCCCAACAGAAAACATCGATATATTATTATTCCGAACAACAAGTAAATCACAGGAATAAACATTATTAAAAAATAGCGTTTAACCACGTATAACATATATATTTAATAACAGTCCATTTAACAATAATCTGTCATCAATTTTAAATATATTTTAATTACTAAAATCTAAGAAAAGAACTGTTTCACTTAGTAAAAAGGTAACGAACGCATTAAGCTTTGACTAATTTTATTACCTTTCATACAAAAGTAAAATAAATTCACAAAATGCTCATTTTCCTCTTATTACATACAATATACCCCATACATTTTCTTCTCCCTCTCTAACACCCCGATTAAATATTTGCACCATAACCTACGTTAGCTTATTATATATGACAATATTGACGACATTGACGATGCACGTTTGAACGTCAGCTGGTCAACTCGTAAACCGTATAGTATATGTAGGTACAAATAAAAGGGTTGCGAATATCTAAATTTAAAATATTCCAGATAAAATGCATTAAAGAAAAGAATGACAAAGATGGTATGCAAGTTACAAAACATTCTCTAGAATTATTCTAATATATGTGTTAAAAGATTATTAAACAATAATTGAAATAAACGTTCTATTTTCACGTAATCTCATCTCATTCTTTATTATACTAACAAGTTTGGTATAATAGCAACATTTTTTGTGAATTGTGCATTAAAATTGTGGACAAATTGTGCCTGCGGCGGTTCATAATATGCGGTTAATAATATGATTTGATGTTTGAAATAGTCACTTTAGCACAAATATGTAAATGTACATTTGTACAGAAGTAAACAAATAAATAAATATACATATTATATTTCGACCGTATTTATCGGCTCTTTTCATAATATTAATAAAAATCCAATATTTGCTTACGGTAAATAAATATTGAACATGGTGAAATTTGTTGTTAAACAGATTTTTTTATAATCATGAACATATAAGCCAATTATTATACAGAGGCAATTATTGTACAGAGAAGAAAAGTATATTGTTGAAAAGGAAGTATAGAATAATATGTATTAATTAATTAGTTATACTATTTCCGGTAAATTCGATTTTCGAAAACCATTTTTTTCTTTATCTTTCCTTCTGGTTTAATTATTTTCTATTGTTGAAATATTAACTTTCTTGTAATCGTAATTAGGGGTTTGTTTTTTTAAATTAATATCCCTTTAGTGTTTTTTAATCTGGTTGTTAGTTTTCTTCCGGTTTTTCTAACATACACTAAATGAAGATATGCATAAAGCATTTTACATACCAATTGACTTAATATATATTATAACGCTATTTAATCGTTTATCAACACCAGTATTTAAAATATCGACCAAGACGTTCTTTCTTTTATCTACCGACATTATTTTCACAGGTTTTCAGGTATACTATATAACTTAACACTTTGTTGAATTGTCTAATAATTCAGCTTATTGTTTTTCTTATGCAATTACATTAACCTTATTTCAATATCTATTAATAAATGTTATGGGATAGTCATTATTTAGTAAAATTTTTTTAATACACTGTAAACATTTTTAAAACTTTACAGCCTTGTATCGAAAAAGACTGAAAGTAGTAAAAATTCGATTTCGCGGACTGCATTTAGTCCGTGTGGATTATGTTTTTGACAGCGCAGATTCATGTGATCTGTAAAATTTCATTTTGCAGACTAAAAATAGGCCGTAAAATCCGATTTTACGGCTATAGTACCGAAAAATACTATTGTTGTCCATTTGTTGTTCTATCGTAACAAATACGAAAAAATAAAGGTTTTACAGAAACTTGTCGAAAACAAGATGTTGAAGCTTTCCACAGCTTTTAAGATGTCATTCAATGGATTGCTTCTTATATTGTTAATGGATTATTTGTCTAGTGAATTTTGGGGAGCCCATATCCCTCCTGACATATAGTTCCTGTTTCTAAATAAAAAAGAAATTATAAAATCGAGGAAAAATTGATGGAGCTATGAGTTACTATTTAAAAATATCTCAAGAAAACATTTTTAAGTATATCCTGATATTTTGTGGGTGTATGGAAAAAAACATCCGTACCAATGTTCTCAGTTTTTATGCCCTACAAGGTCTACTATATTCCGTTAAAAGTACATTTACAATTTTTGTGTCACCGTGTAATTCGATAGATAACTTGACCCTGAACATTTATAAAAATGTGAAAATTAGGACTCAGATCAATTTTGGGTTGTTGAATTCGAATCCGATAATAAACATTTTCGTTTGGCTCTGGTTTCCAAGAATTATGGCGTCAAAGTTGCAAAAAGCGTCGTTTTTTGCAATATTTGAGGAGGTATATCTATCTTGACTGAGACGAGATGAAGGGTTCAACAATGACTTTAAATAACGCTTAAACAATGCACTTTGCGATTAGAAATAGAAAAAAAAAATCGCTTGCAGTGCTCATTTTTTTAAAGCGTCTAGAACTTGGCTGACCCTGACAGGTCTGTAACTACTGCGCGCTATGTTCTCTGGAGCGCAACATTGGGCGAGCGGGATAACCGATTTAAATCAAGTATTACAAACACAAAGATGTATTCCTATTTAATATAACATCTCTATAATATGTTTTAGAGCTTGCAGATTACCATTCCTTATCAAAATGTAGATTCGGCTGTCGACAGATGTCTTAACTCGTTATCGCTTGAAACCTACAAACATTTTACTCCTACGCTAACTAAAATATTTTTCGTAAAGTACATGTGGTATTTTCATGTGTATTTGGGGTCACTCCAGAAGGTTAAATGCTCTGATGTTGTTTTTATATGTGGGAAAACTCAAAATGACAAAGACTAGCTACTTTCATCTCCGCAGTTTTTTATGACCGAATTTTGTCAACCAGTGATTATTCAATAAATTACCTCCTGGCAATATACGAGGATCTGTGGAAATCGATGGAATATAAGAAGACCCATGGCAGTATTCTGTTGACAAACTGACAAAAAACAAATAAAATGTGAAATATAACAAAAATTTCTTAGTGAGAATTTCGGATAAAACTAACGTGACTGTAATCATGAAATAAAACGAATAGATTAAAAAAAAATGGAAACTTTTAAAGATTGCACAACTTATGTTGAAATAATTAGGAACCCCAAAAAATTCTAGAAAAAGAGACGAATTTTAAAGACTAAATGGAATAAACAAGTGTTTTTATTTAAATTTTAATAAGATAATTAAGTCCGAATAATAAACATCTTCAAGATAAAGGGTATGGGCCTCCAAATATTCTCAAGATCAATACTCCATTAACAACAATATAAGAAGCCATTCAAAAATCCCTTTGAACATTTTAAATCTGTAGATTTTAATAACGTCTGCTTCAAATTCCACGATCGTTTCTACAAACAAATATTTGGTCTCAAATGGGGTCACCGATTTCGCCACTTTTTCAGATTTAGCCTTATACGATTTAGAAGAATTGTTTTCAACAACTTTCTTTTAAACCTTCATTTTTTCGTGGCTATATTTTGATGACATTGTGTGTTGACAATTATATTGTCAAAACAAGTGTCATGTTTAATTCATACCATGATAGATTACGGTTCAGAATGAAACAACAAATGAACAACATTAATTTTATTCGACCTCAGTATAATGCACATTTTTTTTTTAATTGAAAAATCAAAAGATATCCATGGTTTTTAATAAGACTTAAAAAGTATTAAAAAAATGTTATTAAATAATGACTGTCCCAATACCTAAAAATTAACATTTCTAGGATATATTCGCTTGAATCTTTGTGAGATTTTAAGATATCGATGTAAATAGCACACAGTTGAAAAGATAAGTCCTTCTTGTTTCCAAATAAAAAAGTGCGTAAATCCTCGATCAAACCTGCGTAATTTAATTAAAAACGTTTTATTAGCAGTGTACATCACAATTGTTTTATTAATAAAAAAGGCACAGCTATCAAAAATAAATTGGATAAAAATAATGTCAATTCACAGATTCTTCTTAGACCGCCAAATGCGAACACCAGTCCGTAAAATCATACTTTATGGATTGAAAAGAATCTTATACTTTACGGACAGGCGTATCGAAAAGAAAATTTCACAATGATAACTAATCTTGTGTGTCTGTACCTTACGTATTAGAATTCTAAACACAAGGTAAGAGATACTGCGATTTACAAATGCGCTACTAGTCACAGGTACTTATTTCTACTTGGTCGTCGGTAACTACTGGGATAGTACATGTAACTATTATAACAGTACACCTCAGGAATTAAATTCTTCACGCAAATAATTTTTTTTATATGGTGGTCCACTTTACTTTTACGATTTAAGATTACCATTTATTACATGCACCAACTATTCACATTATTGTCTATTACAATAATATAGTAAAATTCAACTACTTCTAATGAAGTCGTCAAAACTATCCATTTTATCAGAAAACTCATTTTTAAATTTAATGCGGTATTTTTTTGGTATATATTAAATATCCATTTCTTCTAAAAAAAATTGCATAGTGCATTGCATTTTGAAGAATTCACAATCGATTTGAAAGTGCGGTTTATTAATTCTAGCGTTTACTCCTGAATTCACTTTTATGCGCTGATCGTGGATTGAATTTCCGATTGCGAACCGAAACGTTTACCGGTTTCACCCTTTGATCAGCTTCGAGTGGAATTTCGTCATTGTGCAATCCCTGCCGCTTAATTTATGGTCAGGCATATCGCGAAATCGAACGCAATCGGATTTGCTACCTAACTGCTCAGAATAGTTGAGTTGTCAGTACTTAGGTGTCGTATTAAAAAGTGGAACATAAATGATGCAAGATACCGGGTAAATAGCACCGGGAGTGGAAATAATCTCCGGCACGTGGAAAGATGCTGGGATGGTCATTATGAAAATATATAGCACTCTAAAGAGCTGTTGGTTACCAAAGTACCTGCACTCGCATGTAATGACGCAGTTACAACGCCAGAAAAATAATAAAACGACGAGTTTTCCAGATTATGTGTCTTTATTACATAATTCTTTATTATTACTCCACTCGGTAATTTCCTAATTCAAATGAGACGTTTCCATTGTTAACGGGAGCCGAACTTACTACCTGGTATTAATATCAATTAAATTATATGTACTGTGATTTAATCACACGGTTGTTACATATGTAATCGGCTTTATTGTACTACGTGCCCTAGATTTCATGACTTCATTTAATGTTATTTGACTTTTAATTAACCAACTCTACCGAAAAATAATGAGACTTGAGTAATTCTGTTCCATGCACTCGTGCAATGAAGTGTGTTAATGAGATATTGTAATTGAAACAAATATTATTACTATATTTAAAATTAAAGTACTTGAGTAACTAATTAGAAATTACTTTATCCTGTAATATTAATTTCACAACTTGATTATATCTTTAATTTTGGTATGAAAATCAATTACGTATTGATATTGATGAGGCTGAAATTAGCCCCCAAAAGAAACCCCCAAGTGTGCTAATGTGAAAATATATAGCACTCTAAAGAGCTCTTGCCGACCTGCCGTCATCGTATGTTACTACTGACAGGACATGGGTTTATGAAAAATATTTGCAATTTCTCTAAAAATATAGTTCGTGCATCGTAGATATATTTATTTTCTCGATATAATTATCTATATAGTTTGATAATTTCAAACGGAAAATACAAATATTAGAAACCCCTTGTATTGAACATTTTCTTAACCAATAAAAAGGTTCCAGGCACCCGTATTTTGTATCTCATCTTCCCTTTTCGTCTAACGCAAACAAGTAAATAGGAAATATGTAGTATAAATACAATATAGGACTAATTAAAACTTAACGAAGCGGAGGGATGTGGGGAGATATATACAGCTCAGTTGGTTAGACCGGAAATCGAAAGGTCCCATGATCGTATCCTGGTATCTGCCGAATGTTCTTCCAAGTTCCCCGTTGTTTTTTCTGAATTTTTCACATATTTTCGGGTTCTTCATATTTTTCGTAGAATTAACATCTCTAGTTAGCATTTTTAACATTTTTCGTTAAAATTGTTTTTCAAAAAAACCTCCTGCTCGGGAATCAAAATGATTCCGACAGTGGTGGATAAAACCCACCAAATTTGAATTTATTATTTGTAAAATAGCATCCTGCAAAAGAATTCTATTTAATTGTATAAATACAGCTCAGTACTAAACCAAAGTTCTTTGAACGACTGAAGAGGACGATTAAGGTACTCTACTTACTAATAAACTGCCATTATAAATATAATAGTATCAAAAGATATAATATAAAAACGGTATAACTTATATTAATATAATTATTGATTACAAAATCATCAATTTTATGAAAATAAATACTAAATAAGAACAAACAACTTAAATATTTCTTATAATAAATTATTTTTAAAATTAATATAAAAGTTGCATTTATGATATTCTTATTCAACTTATAACATTTAAAAATACAGCGATCACACTTTAACCTGCCATCGCATTGTTGAATGCTGAGCAGAGAAATTTAATAGAGAAATTGATGAAAATGCGAAAGAGCAAAATGGAAGAAACAAATTTCCTGTTTGTTCCAGTTTCTGTCAACATCGAAAAATGACCAATGTACAATAGTATACGGAATACTAAGAATATAAATAACAGTTCCTGAGCGATGAATGCTGTGCTGTCACCTTGGTCCTTCACGAATGAAGTAACTTAAAAATTAGTAATTTAAAATACAAAAAAAATAACTATACATTGGAAAATTAAATCAGTCGTTCTTAATTTTGAGTCACGTATTACAAAAATTTGGTTCTTTCAACAAATTATGCAGTTTCTAATAACACAGCAGATCCAGAGTTTCTTTACAGCTAACTGTTTATATACTGGAACAGTATAATGTAAAAACTTTATGAAACGTATTTCTTACTGTTACATTGAAACTAATTAAAACTTTAACCTGCAATAGTTTCTGAAGCGTTCTACTTAATTCTGTATTTCTTCACGACTAAAAATAATAGTCCATTGGCCAAAATTTTATAACGCATAGTCAAATAGTAAAATCAAACAACCCTAAATATAATATCAGAATTAGTTGCTTATTAGTGAATACAACTTTATCAATATTACGATTTTTGTTATCCTATATATACATTCATCTAACCTACTGTCAATCTGCATTCAGCCTTGGGCAGTAATTTTTCACTGGCAGTGGTATGTCGTCCTTTGTCTCTTCAGATTTAAAGGCTATTGATTAATGCTTCTTTATATTCGATATTTGAACATAAAATATAGACTTGTTGATTTTTGTTCCTTTTCCGATATTTATTTCAAATAAAGAATCGAAGTTAATACCTGAAAAATATTTAAAAGTTTTGTCCAGTGCCTAAAGTAATGAAAGTCTTTTGATGTACGGAGGAAAGATAAATATTTTGATTTGAAACTGAAAAAAATGTTATGAAACAACGAAGTAAAGTAATGACATTTGGGGAATTTGAACGAACTTTACTTGACTCGTTGGGTAACTTTCAGTACCGTCGAAGATTGTAAATAAACGAACGAAAGCACGATAGCATTGTAGATATATTAGAGGTTCCTGGCAAAGGAAGCTGGTAAAACTGGCTGTCTTTACCACTTGCGCGAAACACGCCATCTATTATCAAAGAAGTCAAACAAGACCCGCTGGTATTTTTTATACACATGCTGGTACATGATCTCCTTCTTTTTAAGGCGGTATTCCCCGATTGCTTACGTCAGGTTGTATTTTTACTTCTCCTATATTGAAAACTGCATGAATCTAATTCAAATTTTATTCTTTTTAATCAGCAGATTAAAAATCTTCTAGCATGAAATATTAGAAGATTTTAATTTATAATGCGCATGTAATTAGAAAAAGATTGTTTATATCAGTACTAACATGCATACATGATGCGTAAATCCGTTTTTGTAGGCATATTATATTATTTCGATGTGTAATGGATAGCTATACCTATTTTTTAATAAAATGACTTACTTTTATGTTCGTAATTTTTAAAAATATGTAAAAAGACGACTAAGTTTTGTTATACTTAAAAGATCTGAACGTTGGGTAAAAGCACCTAGTAAAATTACCTAGTATAATGACAATAATGCATAAATGCTGAAATTATTTTAAAATGTACTCAAAATTCTGACCAGTCCGAAAAAATTCATTCATCCAAATTAATTCATCCATCCTTTTGTGTAATATATACATTTTTCTCTTCACCGTGTGTATTAAATATTTTAAAATAACTTATAACGTTATGGGAGCTTTCATTTCGCGCAGTTTACTACATTATTAATTAACCGAAATTCGTCAAAAGAACGCCAAAATAAATCCAATATTTTAACTATTAATTTTTCATCCAACTCTATTATTCTGTTTGTAATTATACACAAACAAAAAATGAGAGAACAAAAGATCCATCTGATAAATTACAAAAAATGCCGTAACTCTCCCCCCCTCTCTCTCTCTCCCTCTCTTTCATTATTACAAGATTATGCTGCAGGTCTGATTATTTTTACGCTCTGATTAAAAACGGTGATTATCAATGCGATTCATTTGAGTTTTAAATATTTATGATGAACTTGTGTAATACTAGTATACAAATGAATCGAAATGGTAATCAGGGGTTTCGGTCCATATTTCTCAACATCCCTTTTGTTCTTGGATTCTTCGATCCCGGAAAATCGGTATAATTATTCCACTTTACCCGCAATCGGTCGATTAACAAGAGTAATCACGCGTGCGACTGCACATGCAATACTGTATTATTTGTTCCATCAGATTTGCATCCTTAAAATGTTACATTCCAATTTTTATTTTTATTTTTTTATTTTTAGAAATTAAAGAAAATTTAATCCATGAAATTACTTATGATTTTTGCAATTATTAATTTAATTTTGTTACAGCCGTATTCAGACGTATTTGTTATAAAAAAAAGTAAAACATTTTCTTAACCTACTTTGAATCCAGCATAATTTTCAAATTTATGATACTATTAACTGTTATTTACAAATATGGTATTGAAAATGCTTTTCCTGACTGAATTTTATAGAAGTTGCTGGAAAATAATTTTAGTGGTAATAAAAACAGGGAATTTTTCATGAATTATAGGGTAATTGTTTATTAAAAATGTTTAACGAGGGGTAAACAATTAATGAACTACCACAAAAGTGAATTGCCTAAAGAAGGAACATAAAAAAAGCTTGTAATTAGTAGCTTAAGCTTGACTAATGTGATATTCATATGTAATATAATAATTTATTCAGCATGTTACATATAGATAACTGTACGTGAAAATAGTTACTATTTGTATTAATGCAATACAAAACTGCATACAATCGTCGGTGTCCTCAATAATGTATGTAGAAATAAATGAAAACTTTAAGTTATTCGAGATCGTATCATTTTATTTGTTTGTTCACAAACTTTTAATTTTAATTACAATTTAGTGTTGAAATATAAAAATTACGATTTATCGGTCAACATTTTTGTAAAATATGTAATTATATAATTAAATAAATAGGCATACATTAAATTAACATAAATTAAATGAATAAAAAGGTTTGATATGTGTTTTCATCTGAATCAAGTGCATTTTTGTTTGAATTTAATTCCCTGAATCTGAATCTGAAGTCCGTTTAACCAAATGACCCCCAAAATGAATCGATTTCGATTCGGTATATCGTAAAACGTGGCAAAAACCAAGGGGGATGACAAAATGATGGTAGATTAGTGTTAAATCTAATCTCGTAAAATATTTATCAAATCTTCGGCACATTAAATACATAAATCCAGTGTAAACTCCTATCTAATTATAGAAGAGCTAGGATTTAGTCAGAAGAAATAATTTGGCTACGTTTGCAGACTGAAGTTCACAGCAGCTAGTTAGTTGCCACACGTAAAAAGTTAGTGACGACAAGGTTTGGTTAGGCTTAAGTTATAACTAATTCAGGTAAACATATTTTGATATTAATTATTGTAAATATAGAGTTGTCTAGTTATTGATATTTGGAATGCATTCTCTTGTATTATTCGTGAATGTAGGTTAACATAACAAAGGAATTTTAA
Organism: Trichopria drosophilae; assembly: GCA_030407085.1. Lineage (NCBI taxonomy): Eukaryota > Metazoa > Arthropoda > Insecta > Hymenoptera > Diapriidae > Trichopria > Trichopria drosophilae. The sequence continues at coordinate 103,301,321 of CM059587.1, forward strand.
TACATAAAAATATTATTAGCTTAAATATTTTGAGCGCGTTAAAATTAATAAAATACTATTGATTAACGTAACTAAATTGTACTTGATGCATGTATGACCATTAATATCAATTCATTCATTTGCTTCGAATACTATTATTCTGTGAAAGTTTATTCTAAGCTGACTACACAGTGATATCTCGTTCCCGTTGAACAATTATGACATCAAATATGAATTGGTACGACGTCGTCGTTCAAAGTGATATCATTTTGATTCGATTAATGGATATTGCAGAGTACTATACGGAATCACAGTCGTTATTTATAATTTCTTGATAAACCCTGTTAAAACATTTCAACGAAAAAAATCCAGCGATATTTATTAAGCTTCACATGTTCTAAAATAACCTTTTATTACCGTCATGATGGTACAATAGAAGTATTAATTTAGATGCTTAAATGCATTTTGTAAAATTTACTTTTTCGCAATAAATATCTGTTGTCTAAAAGATATAAACGAATTTTACGTATTTGTTTACATCAGTATTTTCCTCTCCAGAATCTCGAAACTGGAATTCGATATTTCGAATAATATGGAAAATTTTCAACGATGCGCTTTTAATATCATGTATGCTTGTAAAAGGACGGTTCTTTGCGATTTTCAGTATTTTTTGGAACACCAAGACGTAGTTGTATCTGACGAACTTTAAGAAAAGACTGATGCATCATTGCAGCATGGTTTTACGACAGAAAGTGAGAAATGAGTAAAGTATTCTTTTTCATTTTGAAAGCATAAAGGATTCAAATGGGATTAAGTTTGGAAAATGCTAAGAAGTCTCTTGATTAAAAATGCGAAATTTGCAATTTGATGCGCAAAAGAACTCACAACCGGAACCACTCAAAAAGATGTTTGATTTATTGTCCTGACTCAATAATATCTCTTATCGCCAATTTTACAGAAATAATAGAAAGTTTATGGAAATAAAATCTAGTATTTTTTATCTCCTATATATTAAGGGGCATCCACAAGTGTACACCAAATTTATTTTAGTCGATTTTAAAATGTTGCCTTATGAAGTTTTTGCTTTTGAAATTGATGCCTCAACAAAAATATATGTGTGGATGGAAATCGAAAGGCTTATTATTCTACGTGCTTGCCGCTATCATATAAAGCATGGAAAGTAATGTATATAACCAAATACCAAAGTGGCGCACATACAAACACACCATGATAAATCTGTAGTACGTTTTTTTTTTTTGTTACAATGGGGAATAAATAAAAACTAAAGTAATGAAAAATTATGTTTATAGTTGATACCAAAACTGCGGTTGTTTAGAGTGATGCTTGAAAACTGTAGCCCTATCGGTTAAATAGAACTTTAGTAATCACTGCGACCAGTTGGGAAAACGTGGTTCCGAGAAAAACACGTTTAATGTTTTAGTAGTACAAATTCACTATAATGACAACGTTCGTTCTTCCGGCTATAACTTCGTAAATATTTCGAATTTTGATGTTAAAAGTTTATACAGTATTCTGAACCGCTTATACTACCGAATTTTCAACATTCTTATTAAAAGTTAATTCTTTTTCTGTTTTATGAAATTTTTCGAGTATATTTATGATTCATTTCATTAATAAATCAAATGTAGTTTCCTCTATTTATTTTACCATTGTATCTCTTATTCTCAGACGTCAAAAACATTTGAAACTGTAAAGGATTTCCTTTAGACTCATAAGTCATGAATACAATAATTTATTCCTTTTGTAATTTAGGTTGAAATGACTAAATCTACGCGTTTCAAAAGAATTCAACGTAATAACAATAGCTATCGATTCCCCTTGTCAATTCTAATGGATAGAAAAATATAAGAATGACTATATTTTTAATGAAGTCTCTTTGAACTCGACAGTATAAGCCGTAATTCCCATGGACATTGCTGATTGCTTTATGCACTGTAGGTAACGTCGTATGTTTCCTTTGAAAATTTGAGCAGGGATTTAAAATATTTATTGCATCACTCGAGGCATGTGGAGATACACAATCTGCTCAACTTGTAGTTTACAAATATCGAAAGCTTATCAAAGAGATGTTTTCATGTCAACTGTTATGAATAGGTTATCCATACATTGACTTTATGAACTAGACATCAATGCAATTTACAAATAAAATAAATTATACTATTGTTTAATCACGAAATAATATTACCTATGATCTATAATTAGTTGGATAGGATAATTTTATCGTCTAAGCTATATAAGTTTGTTTTGAGCAATAATCCAAACAGCAAGAGTAGTCCTTTCGACCAAGAGATAAAGTTAAAATGCCCTTATTAAGTCAAATTTACCACTTTACGACCAAAGTCACATAGACTTTCAAGACATGGGTGCAGGTCCATAATTACTATAATGTAACCTAAAGATTTTAAAGTCCTGTATCTTCAAAGTCGTACATTGCGTTAAGATAATAAAATCTATAACCAAAATTGTGTCTTCAAAGTTGAATAATAAGCAAAATAGGAAGAGGACCTAGACTTTCCCTTTTTAACAATGTATGCTGCAATCGATAATTGCAGTCGTTAACTGCCGATATTTTGAACTCCACATCGTCAACTTTCATCAAATCTTGTGTTTTGCAATAATGACCGAAAAAGTGATCTTTTGAATGGAGTTATCGGCAATTTTAAATGCTTTCACATACAAGGCAAACGCAGCTTGTTATCCCGGAATTCTCGTGTTATGTCGGCCGATCATTTAGAAGTAGAATCTGTGCAAATCTCAACTCTTTTGTGAGCGAAAGAGTCATTAGTTTTTTTGTACTTTGAGTCATCAGTACAGGGAGAGGAAAAAAGTAAAATTACAAAGAAACTAAAAACTAGAAAAGGATTTAACACGTAGTGATAGTAAAGTTAGCATTACATTAATTCTGGTAATCAACAGTTACTTTCACAATTAAGAATTGTAAATCGTATATTTTACGATGATGCTCTGACGATTCGTTAAGAGACATTGACAGTTGATAATACAGTAATAAATTCATAGTAATTAACACTGTAATATAGTTAATTTTACTACAAAATATCGTTCTGCATGTATTTCACTCAAGTCTGTAGTAACAAAGATAATTTTCACTGAGTGTAAAAGTAAGATAAAAGTATTAATATGAGAAACTAATATCTGCGAGAAATGTATGTTACAATTTTCTATTAATCTAGTAAAATTTATAACACTTGTAGCATCGTCTTCGATAATTATTGTACATTGTAATATACCTTTCTTTTTGGGTAATTTTTATATATATGAAACTTTAGAAATGCATATTTAACTTTCACTTCCGGTAAATTGGGGAAATTTAATGTTTTTCAAAAATTTTGTATGATTGTCACAATTATTTCCGAAAATACGAATTTATTAATTACAAATTGAGCCTACAGTTAGGCTTATTAGCCCGAAATGTTGCAAGAAACATACGTTTTCAAGGTTTAAAAAAGATGTAGCAACATCAAACTTATTCCTGAGGTTATGAGATTATGAGACGGGAAGAGAGGGTCACTGATTGTAAGTTTGATTGTAATTTTTAACAATCTAAAATGGTGGACGGTTTTTGTAATTAAAAAAAATGACACACGATAACTGCACATTTTTCGAAAATTTATTGATTACGCTCGGAACTCGCTACTCGGGCGTTTTTAGAATCGCTGGTTATAAATCTGAAAACCTATTTTCATCATCGGTGGATCCAATATGGTCACGTTATCAAAAGTTAATTGGATTTATTTGATAAGGGGTTTTAAAGTCATTTGTTTACGAATCTAAAGTCATATTTTTAAAATACAAAATGTCAGATCTAATACGTCGGTATTTTTTTTTAAAGTCGGTTGAAATGATTTAAACTCATTACTCAGGACTCGTAGGAATCGTTGACAATAATCCTGATATTATGGATTATAAATTCAAAATAACGCCCGCTTTTTCAACATTTTACTCTGATTTCCGTCGCTTTGATCGTTAATACCAGTAAAAATGATATAATATTTAATTATAGCAAAAGGAAAACTATTTTTATTTTGTTGTTTAGAAAATATAGTTAATTTAACTACTTTTGCGAATTGCATGTTTACTTTGCAATATTTAAAAAAAGATACGTTTCCTGTATGTATATTTTATATTTAGTATGTTTTCTACGTAACGAAATAAATATTAAACACGCTACGAGATAAAAATATTTAATATTAGTTTTTAAATATTTATTTCATCCGGTATTCTTCGTTAAAACGCAGTTAACAAATGTGTGCTATATGGTTTTTTTCTCAAATAGTTACAATTTTCGTACCTAGAGGATATTTTGTTTATATGGCTGTGAATAGATGGTATAGTTTTAAATGATATATTCTCCTTCAATTTGTTGTTAAATGAGATGTCATTGAAATTGAATACACTAAGAACAAACGAATTTCGCTTAGTTTTCACCAATTAAGATTATAAAATGATCACGGTTTTCGAAATTCACCAATACGACAATTTTTATGTAAATTTTTATTGTATACGTTTTTATAATTTGTTCCATTTAGTTAATTTGACTTGCATATGAATAAAACCCAGAGTAGTGTACTTGAAGTTGATCTATTACACGCATTCATAACAATTATGCAACTATGAAATCATAGCAATTAGCACAATTCCTAAAGTGTCAATCATAATGAAACACAATTATGTAATTAACGAAATGGTAAGGATGCAAAGTATATGCGCAAACGCAATCATCGTTCTTCAATGAACATGCCAATCACGAAACGAAATTGACAAATGAAATCATTCATTGTACTGTACGTCTGGATGATATGTTACGGAGAGAATAATTATTTGAATTTTGCAATAAATTTATATACGGCATGAACAATAAATCAAATTATACGTTATTAATTTATAATTGGATAAACGTACGAAAAATTACTTATTAATTACCATGATCACAATCTCTAGATTCTATATATTTATTTTATTTAAACTCTTTACTTTAAATAACTTTAACGTTACATAAAATATTTTCATAATATCTCTAAAAATATTGGAAACATTCAGAATTTTAATTTCTTTAACTAGAGAGATGCCAGTCGTTTTATATTGTATTTTCTATGAATTTATTCAATTTAGTATAACATAAACTGTAAAAAGTAAATAAACAAATAAAACGATAAAACTACCGTAATAGTTCATGCCTAGCGCAATAAATCAATCAGTTCTTGTTGCAAAATTTTAGAATCACCAACTGTATTTGTTTATTTACTTATCACACTTTATAATGTCATATGAGTAAGAGGACCGTGTTATCAAGAAATAAGCATTCATTTACATAATTATAAACTAAAGAGGTCCAGAAATGTTCGAATATTTATTGTTAGTATAGATATTAACTTTTTGATTAGATATTTTCATCTATTTAAAATGAAAATTTCTGAAATACCCTATTAGATTAAATGTTTTATGTAAAATGCTACAGTTTTGTTACAAAAATGTCATTAAAATTGGACAGATAAAAAGTGAACAAAGTTAAGAGTGACACTTACGTCATACACGATCATAACTTTAAAAGACGATCAATGTTAATAGACGGCCTACTTTATTCTAGTAATTAGTAGATGGCATAGATTTATACTTTAAAGTACAGTTTTAAACTTTAAATTAGGTGCTATGCGACAAATGCGGATCCACGTATCCCCTCTCAAAAGAAAGTTGCTCGAGTATATTTGCCCGCATATATTAATCAGTCGTTTAATATTTTCAAAAAATTTTACGTCTACTAACATTTTAGGAGTAGTAGATAATACATTTTTATAAAAATAAACTTTTATTATAAAATGCAAAAGTATATCATGTATATTTCACGATATTTTGATAAATAAATGGTCAATTTTGACAATGCTAATGAAGGGTAAAAAAATACACAATCCCAGTAGCATCTATACTTATTTATAATATAGTTGTTTTCAATAGAAAGTTTCTCTACGGTCAAATTACTTGTTATTGAATTTCCTCCTGCATTTTGGGAGAGCAGCGATTTCAACAGTTTTTTTCGTGCGTGAAAACCCGATTTGTTTTATTCAACCCGATGACATTTTATTAAATCTTCCTTTTTACTATAGTCATTAAATAACCTTTTAAAAATAAACTACCTATTGGTACACTTAAGTAATGTTAAATCGGCACACTCATCAATGACTTTTATAATTTTTTAAAGTCTTTTCATTTAACGCGATAACTAATAATGAGATATGACTCACAAGGTGATTGAAAATTTTTTATATATTTAAAATTAACGGTTTAATTAACTTTAGTTCGTAAATTAACCCTTTGAACCACGGTGTCCTTTCTATAGGACACTTTTTTGTAATTCATTTTTCTTTTATTCCGGTTTATTTTAAAAAAGTACATTTATAGTTTCTTTGAAATTCCCTTTGTATTCGTAACAATTGTTCTACAAAATTATCACTAGTAATACTCTACAGTAACTAATGCAATCCCAAAGGTTTCTTAAGATCTGATATTATGTCTTTGAACTCTCTAGTAATTCGCGCAAATATCGCGCATTGTTTTGACTCTCAATTAATCATTTATAGTTATAATATTACACACGCCATCCGCACCTATAAATTTAATAAAGTAGAATAACGACGGTATAAGGTAAAAGTCACAGAAAGTGAAGTCTATAATATGTTGGATATAGTACAAAAAAAACAAATATCTACGAATTATGAGAATTTAAAAAAATCAAACCTGAATGTTGATGTCTGACTGGATACGACTGTTTCTACTTAACTAAAAGACTGAGGCGTCGGGATTCATTTTCAACTATCATATCATAAATCTTTAAAAAATTCACAATTATACACAATAACTTCAACGACTGTTTATATTGGGAACCTTGAAGTGTATTCTTTAAATGTAAAAGTTCAAACCACTTGTTAGTGTCCGTTTGCATATTAATCAAATAAGTTCGTGTACTTCTTACATAAACGTATTATACCTATTAATTTTACTCCTAATTGAGTTTCGTTTAAACTCGATTTTAATTTTTTTGTTTTAGAGTTATGAAAGTAACCCACCATATTTTTTAAATGTATTAAAAAAAAACTGTCTTTCTAAACACCATATTGGACTTCAAGGTAAGGGGAACTTTATTTCACATAATAACGCATAAAAATATGTTGGAAAGTTATTTGTACTTAAAATTTTAATTTTTCTTTTATAGTATATGATTTTACACGACAAACTATCACTTTTTAATATTTTTATATATCCGTTTAATCTATGAAATGTCTTTATAAAAAACAATTTCACTTAGGAAAAAACACACAGTAAAGAAGAATTCATTTTATATAATATATATATTTCATATTTAAATTGAGCGTCATTATTTTTTAGGCGTGGCAACTTTTAGTAATGCAAATTAAGTTCTTCCCAAAAAGGAAGTAAACATTTATTTACCTTATTACTTCGACCCATATTAACACTTGAAATATCTGGAAGAGTTAACAAATATTGCTATTATATCTGTTTAACTTGATTCTTTTTATTTTGCAGGTATTCCAGTAAACAGGAATCCTAACGTTTGAATTATTTTCTTAATGATCAACTGATCATTCGTAACGTAAATTAATAAATGTAGGTGGCCTTCTCAACATTAAAGTACGCGTTATTTATAAGAACTTGTTATGCGCAATAATTAAGATTACAACACACTTCCACTTTATTGTGAAATTCGTAAACTTTCAAGCAATTTATCTTTAATTCAAATAAAAACACGAAAACATATGTTTTGTGTATAAAATTCTATATATTTATTAAATCTCGATCATCGCGAATTAGGGATTCTTCATGAGGCTTAATGTTGCTGATACGAACTCATTCCCTATGCGGTGGCTTTCCTTCTCAATACCCAAACATTAATACCCAATCATTCTCAATACCCACAGATTCTGGTTTGAATAAGCTTTCAAATGCCTATAGTGAGTTCACTTAAGTGCGTGCAAAGGTAATTATTTTATTTACAATCCTGCAAGAGGCGGTTTTCAAGATCACAGGTATATCTGCAGATACGTCACTACCTTATTTTTAAGATACCTTCGATTTTCTTTTTATTGATATTTAAAATTATCAGTTTATAAAGGTGACGCACCATTTTTGACATTAGATAGGAACAATTAGGGCCGGTGTACAAAATCGAATTTTTGGAAAAAGAAAAGAATATTTTGTTAACAAATATTCAAGAACTAACCCTAACCAAATTGGTGTTATATTTCAGAGTAAGTATTACTTAAATGCACAAAAACTACATTTTAACTTTTTCATAAGAACATATTAAAAACATAGAAAATGTAAAACTTAGATAAATAAATGTTTTCATCTTTACATAAATATTGTTCTTACAACTTTTCACAGAAGAAATGTAATGAAAGTTATTTTATAATTGCAAATGTTGAACTGACAAAGTGCACAAAAGATACAAGATGCAAAAGTCACACGATAGCAAAATTGAAAAATTGCAGTCTAAAAACATTCCTGAGAACGATACTATCGGTATTCGTGAAACTCTGGAGGCTTCCAAATGACATTGTGTATAAAAAGTAAAAGATACTGCGAACCACGTTTGTGCTTATGCATGCTAATGCATTTGCGGTCGCCTAAGGCGAGATTTTTACGTGACTATTACATTTAGTAACGCTGGCTACTCTTAAGAAGTTTCATCCAACACTCCACAAACAAGCGTTGGAATTTAAATTTATTTTTTACAGTTTACGTTGAAAAAATTAAAGTTAATTACTGTGGGGTAATAAATAAATACATTTTAAAGCGTGACATGTTGGAAAGGGTCGAGTTGAATTCTGCCTTTTATATTACTTTTTCCTAGAAAATTTAAATTTGGCGAATTGGATGTGTTACTATTAATTGAAGTGTCACTATTTAGCAGTGATTTTTTTTGTGTATAACTATATATCTTAGTGCACAGTTTTTTAAGAATAAAATGAGATTTTGAGGGCATACCCATATCATTCTTCTCAGTTTTTCATGCCTTACAAGGTCTACTATGTCCCGTTAAAAGTATATTTAGATTTTTTAATTTTGTCACACCGTGTTAGAACACAGTTTGAGTGATATCAGGAGAGCATTCAAAATACGAAGTTTTTTTTTCGAAAACGTATAGGAAAGTTAGGCAACGCTTGAACCAGTAATAGTTTAATATTCTTTAAGCGCTCCTTTCATTAGCGTTCGAAAATGCTAGGCATCCGAACTTGTGTAAAAGTAGTGCACTGTGTTGGTACGAATAGAAACAAACAAACATTGCCGTACATTTAGCATTCTAGGTTGGAAGTTTTGTACAATCTAACTTCCCAGTGTTGGGTATCGATAGCCGAACGCAAATGAAAAGGTAGCTTTAACAGTTAAGCCAGTCTCTGCTATTGCGTAAAAAGGAAAAGCCAGAGTTTCCACGAAAGCTACAAACTTTGCGACCCGCAGGTATCGGACTAAAGTTACTGCAGTGTGCGTAACATAACAACGTTTTAGGTACAATGTCTTGAAAATAATACACACTTAAGTAGCTTGGTTTTGTTTGGTTCTATTGTGAATGGATTAATGATCTCATTTATTGCATAACACATTGTACATCTTCTGAAGCCCTAAGGTATAGAAAAAGGGCAAATAAATCAAACGAACTCGTTTTTTAAATCGATTGTTCATTTGAATCTGAATAGATGAATATGGATCTTGTCAACAGTCCCAATGCGTAACTAGTGAGACATCAGCAGCATCTTCAATGTAACGTAAAAAATCAGTTGGTTCAGAACATAACCACAGTTGTAAAGCATAAGACGACCCAATAAATTGAAACTCACAAAATTCTTAATAATTTTATTTTCTTGTAAACTACATATTGCCACTATTGAAATGAGTGATATTTTGGTGCATCATTAAAATTAAGGTATTATTTAAACTTCTAAAGAGATGAAAGTGTCCTTGAAGTAACACTGGAATATATACATTCTATTATTTTTGCATAGTATGATAAGTACTTTATAGATGGCGCTGTTGTAGGACACTCTTGTAAGTACTCGATTAGTATTACAACAAAGTCATTGTATAAAAGTTACTTAGGTATTATGCAAAAATGACAATGCTTAGATACTACCACAAAAAATCGCAGTGAACGGATTTGTTATATCGAATGAGAAATGGTTCGTCGGTAAGTAGTCTATAATTCGTTAAAATTTCTAATTTATTAAATTTGAAATCTAACTTTTTTTTAAGACAATATTGTTACATTTCAAGTTAATTCAGAGACACCACCACGAATTATAAAATAAGACATGTTCTTATTTTTTTTTGTGAGTCAACCTTGTAGTGATGCGTTATTATTGCGTATTATGAGAGCATAGAGATCGGTCCAGTATTTTATGTAAGAGAGCCTAGAGAGAGAAGTAGAAGAAAGAAAAGAAAAAGAAGAGATAGAGGAAAGATTAAGCGACGCACTAGGGTTTTTGAAGAAGCGACGTTGGTATCACTGCGTGGAGAAGGGAACATGCGATTACCACGCGACCGCGAAATTCATTCAAGTTGCAATTTGGAATTCGCACCGATCGGTCGGCTAAATAGTCAATGGAGATATACGACGCTTTTCGAAACTCAGTTCGATTTAACAAAGTAGTCTTACGGAAAATCATGGGCAGTCCGGTGTTTTAATCGTGTGCCGCGAAATTCATTCAAGTCGCGAAGTTGGAAGTCGTTCGTCCTCGGACGATCTCAGAAAACCATCATCGGTATACTTCGTTCAAGAAAATATCACACGTGTGCCACGAGAAGACGCCATCCATGACGCCATTTTGTCATCGTGTCTCGAGATGACGACGCCATTTGAGGAACGAAGATGAGCCGAATCCAATACCAAATTGCCTCCAGACTTTTTCAAGAACGGTCATCGTTTTATGTGACGTATTTACTTTACGATAACTCTCTATGGCTCTCATCGTTTTTTTTTTAAGTAATGTATTTGTTATTTGTTATTGGTTGCAACGAAGAGTAGTATGTACGAATGTTTAAAATTATAAGTTTAAAATAACCATTGGATTGGATATTATATTTTCAATAATTAAATTTGATAATCATTCTCGTCATCGTACATAATAAATGAATATTAAGAATTTACTTACATTTCGACTTTATTTTATTTTTATTGTCAATGTCTATCATGTAAAACATTTAATATAAGTTTTAATATTTGATGATAAAAAATCTAATATTACAACCTAACCCAACACGACCTACATCGAACTTTTCACTCCCTTCTTTATAAACCATAGACAGTTTAGTTATGAAACAATGTACAAAGTAAATTACAAAATCGAAATTTGTTGTACATTATTAAAACCCATTAAAAAATGAATATTGATTACTTTTAACGTGCTCATTAAACAGTTTTCATTTAATTTCATAAAGTCAAAACACATTAAAAATAATACATTTTATAGATTACAAATTCGATTCTATGCCCGCGTTAATAGCTTCGTAGATAATTAGTAAAATGGTTTAGGATTCAAACAAATGTAGATAACAGTGAACATTGTAGGACTCAAAGAAAAACTTTCAAAATAAAATATTGTACTGCTTAGTAATAAGACATATTTCGTTTTTTTCTCTCCAAGAAAAAAAGTGGAGGTAAACATTAGTTACCTACAAAATTATGTAGAGTAAATAGATATCTTGTGGCTTAACTAAAATTTTCGAGTAAATAATTTGCAGCTATTACTTGAAATGTGATTTCTCACTAGGCAAATGCACATTTTGTAAATATGTATTATGTAAATGTAAAGATAGTAAATTTGAATGCTCCTATTTAAATTTAAATTGCCTTGGGACATTCGAATTCCCTAGACGACTATCGCTGCGATTGATAGGATTGATTAACTTTCCTAGACATTGATTCCCTCCGTTGCATTTGGAGCTTTTAAAAATCATTAAAACACTTTTTAGGTCATATATGAAGAATTTATTTATAATATACTTTTAACACGCAGATGGACTTTTACAGTATAGAAGTGGAAATGAAAAGAAACGTATATTTTTAATTAAAGATGCTTATGGATTTAAATGAAAAATATGTATAATGCAGTTTATACTAAAGCTAGTGACTAAATAAATTAAGGCAACGAGTCCCATTGCCAAGTTTTACTATAAGACGAAAATTATTATTATGATTATTGGCATTATTGAAGATAGCAAAATTTGTAGATAGTAGCTACTAATAACTAGGAGAGTGACCATGAAACACAGAACTCAAAATTCGCATCGTTGTAACTTTTACAGAATGTAGACGTCCTAAGAGAAACAGTAAAGTAAAGATATTAATTTGTACCGATGAAAGGAATTTAGAAAAACTCGTAAATTTGTATTTTCTCACCAGTTTTGCCTGTTTTCACTTACTATTTCTAACACTGTTTACAGGAATTGTATTTTGTTTTGTTTAATATTCAGAATTGTTTGTTCTTTTATTATACCCACGTTATAAAGGTTACACGTTACCATGAATTTTTCTGGCCACCGTTCGTATTTTCATTTACTTTTTAAAAATTACTTTTTCGAGTCAATAATTTGCATTAAAACAAAAGTCACATTATTGAAAAGATATTCATATCGCTGAATGTAAAATTTGATTTTTGGTTAGTTAAGGAATAGTTAAAAGAATAAATAGCTAATGCAGTTTAGTTCACGCGAAGCGACCGTTGATGGTCCCATTTAAACAATTGATATCCTAGTCAACTTACGACCAATTTTTTTGAATTTTTACAGGAAACTTCTTTAAAAACTAAGGAACAAATATCTCACTGGAAATTTATTCAACTCTAAATATCCCAACCGAATGTTTGTCTGTGAACCGGTAGCAGTTCCCAACCTACTAATATTTATAAAGAAAAATAATTTAACAACTATTAATTTTCAAATATTTTAAGCCATTGTAAAAATAATTGTATCTATGATTCGTTAAAGAAATGACGATTTATGTTTTAAAATGCAAGAAATTCTCTTCACCAGACCTAACTGCTTAGCTACCTGGCGGTAAAACGTAGTTCTATCAATCAGGAAAATGAAAAAGTGAAAAACAATCATTGTAAACGAATTCGCATTTACTGAAGAATTTAATCAATTTCAATTTTTATTTCCTTTGATTGTTCCTACAATAAATTCCATTTAGGAACGGCAAGATTGACCGTTAGACATTTTACAAATATTACAAGTTGACTAGTTTAACTTCATAGGCTGAAAGAATGCATTAATCAAACATTTAAAAGAATTAATAAAATAGTTAGTAAATTTAATCGCACATATTCAAGTGTACTAATAATATGGACTAAAAGAATATGGCAATCAAATATTCAACAGATGTACCATAATATTTTGTAAATTTCTATGCGAAGAAACGAATATATGTTATTCAAATATTGGAAGGAAATGGTCACTTTTTATTTTTTATTACTATTTTTTATAAACATTTAATATTAGTATATATACACTAATTCAGATTTAGAAAGTAAAAGAGTTGTCTTGAAAATAATCCGAATCTATCTATTTAATAATATTTCAACGATTCCAGACTATATTACAGCATATTGTTAAAAATATTATACTGACTGGCGGCTAAATCAGTAACCGTTTATTTCTTGCACCGTTTCATTTATCTTAAATTTGTTAATATGGCAGCAGAAGGGCTGCAGTAGATTGAGCAAGTAAGAAAAATGGTCCCAAGTTTGGTGAAATATAAACGATACGACCCTACAGTCTTGATCCAATGGTCGGTTTATCCGCTTTAAGTAAACAGATAGATACAAAATGATATATAATCTTGATAGCTCTTCGTACAGTTTGCCAGATATTCTAAGATAAATTCAAACAATGGTTTCGCTTCGATGGTTTTTGACCGTCAAAAGGGATGATTAATATTTGCGTAAGAATAGATATTCTTATATTGAAGTATTTGTACATGAAATACAAGATGGTCATTTATAATTTCTCAAAACGATTTTGAAAAATATAAATCGAGGATATATTTATCAAAATTCGGTATCAATTTTGAAAAGGTAAAACTTTTGAAATAATCGTTTTAAAGTTTGTTAAGATAGTTATTTCATAGGATATCATAAGTTGGGAAAAAAATTGGTTTAAGAAAAAGATTCTGCACAACTTCAACGAATGAATTTTGACAAATCCTAAATATTAAAAGTGTAAAATCAAAAATTATTTTCTTTTAATAAATAGAGATATTTTACGTTAGCTTTAGAAATTACAAAAGTCGATGGGTGAACTTGTAAAGAAGCTTCTCCTCGAAAGAATAAGCCTTCATTCGTTTAAATCCATAAATAATTAAGATTCATAAAAAAAAAATAGGAAATAGTAGAAAAATTGGTTTTCTTTTGTTTCTATATCGAATATTTTATAGGTTGTTGCGTACAAGTTTTTTTTTAACTTTTTGACAAGGAAATAAGAACAAAATTTAAATCATTAACAAAAGTAGTTTAACAGCTTGATTTTGCACATTTAGATGAAATCAATATTTTCATGGTCTTTATGTGTTCTTTGAATTCAATTTCGATATTCATTTTACAAATATAATTAATTTAAATAATTTATTTCATTAATGAATTTATCAATATTTATCGACTTCAAATTTTGTACATATGGGTTTTCCGGGTTACTTCGAAACTGTGATTCGAAAATTCAAAATGACGGATTCAACATGACGGACGATAAAATAACTGGTTTATGACGAAGTATGATCACGAGGATGTTTTGAAATCATCGACTATAAATTTGTGTTTCGTATTGTTAAAAAATATTTTTAAAATACCTTCTGCCAGCGATATATAATATTAAAAAAATATTTAAAAAAATGTAATGCCGTATCTTTAAAGTACAAAATTAATTCCGGATTCCATTTTGAAGATTGCCATTGCCACTTGCAATATTATGATTCGGAAAACGATAAAAAAAATTAAGCCAAGTGAACATCATCTGAAACGACAAGTTTTGAGCCATAAGAAATTTTTTATCACTAATTTTTTTCTTCGCGATTTAAAATTAAAAAGTACTGTCAAACTTCAATGACAAATTTTGTACGTTGGGGCGTTAAAGGGTTAAATTATCCAGTCGATTTCATAGAGACATCATTTTTATTACAACATCGACAATATATTTTCCAGTAATTCATAAAATGTGTGGAGAAAACCTTGTTTATTTATTATTTAAAATTATGAAAATGTATTGGCATTTTGCAATTTTCTATTCAAAATGATAACATCGTCAATATTATCGTCGTTATGTAAATTCTGACGTTACCAGTGTTAATAATTAAAGTCACGAATTAACTTTCTATTTTCAATATTTCAAACGATTTTAATGATATTTTTCATACATATTTAATATTAAGCCGATATTTTATTTTAGAATGCTCTTGTCTCGACAAGAAAGTCCGTATCGCAATATATTCTCACCACAGGAATTCGCAATTTTTCCTCCTTTCATAATTAAACTCATTGTATTGATTAGTCTCGTACTTTATAACTAAATTAAACTTCATTAGCAATTTCGTTCGTAATTGAACTAATTAAAAAAAGGAAAGACTGATTTCGATTTAGGTCAGTGTTGTCTATCGGCATTAATATAAAGATACGTCCTAATTTCGATGTTTACATGTCCAAAGTATTTGAAACTTTTATTATTTTTATGCATAATACTAATTTTAACAATCTTAGTATTTGGGTAACTGAATAATTTAACTGTTTAAATTCTGTTGCTTTTTGTAAAATTGAGGTTAAATGCATTTTTCCTCATGTCCTTTAATATTTTGAATGTGCTCATAAATTTTTTTTTAAGTAATTTACGTATTTCGCTAATATAAACACCATTACAATATTCGCATTTAATTTCATAAATTATATTAATTTTATCCATTATTTCTTACAATTTAACACATGATTTGACTACTCAAAACGAAAAATGTTCATTGACCGTTTTGAACTATTACAGACCATTTTATTCATTTTTTTCACTTAAATCGTTTCGTCCCAAAACGTCAGAGTTTGTCACTGGTTTTCACCCTGCGTATGTTTGAATGTCCTTAAGATATTACTATGAAATAGGTTTCTTATAGTTTCCGAGTATGCTTTTTTCAAATCTGATGTCCATTTTTTATATCACTTTACATTTTTTAAATATGGTTACTTAAATGGAAAAAAACGTGGAATAACGCGAGTAGATTTCAGTAAACTTTGTTGCGAAGAATTTTTGTTCGTTTAGGTATCTTTATTTAAAAAATGGAAGATGGTATTGAAAAACAGACATCAGATTTGAAAAGAGCATACTCAGAAACTATAGGAAACCTGCATTTCATAACAATATCTCAAAGATATCCATAAACTTACGGTGGATGAAAACCAGCGATAAATCTTGTAGTTTTTGGATGAGTCGAGTTAATTACGGAAGCACAAAAAATGTTGTCGTAAAAATAAATAAATGAATAATATGATTATATAATTTTTGTTTTGAAGAAACATATGTAAAATTTTTAAAGGAGTGTTTCTTGAGTCACAATTAGAACTGTATTCAACTGTATCACAATTATAACATAATTGTATAATATTATCAATAAATATTAAAAAATCTATTACACGATGGGAAGTGAATATTGTAGTAATTTTCTTTGTCTTTTAAGTATAGCTAGTCGAAACATATTTTTATCTGTTTGCAACATTGACAAGTCATTTAGGTCATATAAAAAATGATGATATTTCTTCGTTACTTAGCCATGAACAAAATAGAAATGAAGCTATTTATTGAAAGTTAGATGTGGATAAATTTAATAACACAGCAGCAAGAATATCGACAGAATTCATCATATTTTCACACTCAAAGCGTGTTGAGACTTCTGAAGAAGCGATATAAGGGCGAACTGAGAAAATAAACCGAAGCGCGTCTCATAAAATGGATCAAAATCTACTTATTGGTTGCGACCACTGATACTCAACCTAGAAGATACCGGATCAAAAAGCCGAGCATCTCCAATGTCGTACTCTCATATTCTGTTTATTTTCTTACATTGTTGTGTACGTTTCGACATTTTTCTATAATAGATGAAAATATCGATATACAAATGCACATCACATAGGTATTCTATAAATCGTTTCTTTTATTTCATAAAATGCAGTTCAAATATTGCTTTAGTTGCAGAGATCATTTTCAATATATTGTGCTTCTATGGATTATTTTTGTTTATAAGAAACTTTAAGACCATAATTTAAGATCCATAGGATAGTCTTCATATAAAATAATATAGGGCAATAACTTGTTTCTTGTAAACGTCCTATTTTAAGTCTTTGGACACTTCAAAAATGTTTATTTGGAACAAATGTCTTAAAATATCTGTTTTTTTAAAGTTAATTTCCATTAATCGATTTTAAATGAGTCATTCCATATCAAAAATATTAAAGTTGTGGTCTCGCACTCCGTGTATAGAATTTACCTCTCATAGCTGAGGCGTAAAACACTTATTTTGCGCCCATGGCACGAAAACTACTATTATGATAGCTAACAACATCCTAAATGTGAGATGAAAGTGCGTCAAATTAAGACTTTACTGTAGTGTGAGGAAACATTTTTCTTATTCCGAAGCTGGCACCCATAAGGAAAATTTTAGAGACGCCACAAAGAAAAAATAGAACAAAGGCCTACATTATGGTTTCATGTTCGACAAAACAGTTTTAGTGTTCCCACTTTAAAAAATATGTGTTTTTAAGAATATTTTACAGATATACCAGTCACCCACCATTAACTTCATGAAAGAATTAGCAATCACATAAAAAAACAATTATACAAATTCAGATACAAGTCTCATCATGTGCTTTCGCTGCATTAAGTATGTAAACAATATTAATTGAAATTGTAGATGTTGGATCTATCATTTAATGAAATATAAAATTTATCAATACCAAGCACCGTTAAGATTCTGATTTTTGCAGGGAATGCAAAATCACAATTGAAACTGTCTTGCCACAAGATGGTGTTACACCACCTTTCACTTAAAGTCCTTTCTCGTAAAAGAAATGGCAAATCAAATTATTATAACACTCACTTTAAAAACCAACCATTTAAAATACAGTTTCTCTTGTGTGTAAATAATTTTTTTGGTTCGTATCTAGTAATCCAAAAAATATTATTAAAACTTCTGGCCTACATTTAGCGAAAACATGTATGTCCAAATTGAAAATATATATATTTCTTTTTACTGAATATTAGGCCTGGAAATTAGGTTAACATATTGACTTTTAATTGGGTAAATCGTTACTTCATTCAACACATTGGACATGTGAACTTTGATAGATTTCTCGAGCTGGTGTTGCGATTTTGATTTTCATCCGTGATCGAACGTAATCGGGAAGCGTCACGAGTCCTGCATAGTTATGTTTGATTGTAAAACTGAAGTGCCAGAGTCAGCATAAGCCACAAAAGATTTATGATCGCACAAAACCTCACGCTGGGTGAATGTACGTGATATGAGAGAATTCTAAAAAATCGACAACGTGACGTAAATTTTGGTTCATTACAACAGCTACGTTTTGCAAACGTAATAATCAAATTTTTCCAGCAATACTAATACATTCTCCCATATCTCTCATGTAATGCTGATTCTAGATGAATGAGCGAGAATTGATTTCAAATAAAAATTAGTCAACGAAAATTTGTTTTTGAATTTATGACATTTTGTTATAGAATACATTTGAACTATACTCACTTGATGATTTTTATAAAAAATCTGAAGTTTCGGGATATAATTAATTTATAATATCGTGGTGCAATAAAATATTATTGACCATTACGACGCAGGGAGTCACGATTGTTTATTATTTATTTAGTATCATCAGTACATTTGACTTTATGAACACATTTATCGATATTTCAATAATTTTCCACCATTTTGAATTTTGAAAATCTGACCTAAGCATCGCGATCAACGACCGAAATAAACCCTATGCTTTATCTCCTTTCTCATTGCGATATTAGTAAATTTTTACTAATTCGAACGCTGGTAGAAATTTGTGCAGTTTCCCTATGCTTCTAACATGGGAAATAACGAGACTAGACAGAAACTAACCAACAAAACTGGACGCAATTTCTACCAGGCAAGTCTTACTTATTAACACTTAAATTAAATACTGCGGTTAACTTTAATTTCTGATTAATTAACTGACTTCTCAGGAGACGTAAGGGTTATGACATAAAATACAAAGTACATTACGGATATTAAACATGATACCTTATTCATTGACAATGTCGATGCATAATTCATATTTCATCAGCGATCTACTAAGGCTCCCGACTTGTTCACTTCACTAAATTGATTCATTTCCATTTTTATCTATGCATGTTATCAAGATTCTCTACAATGATAAAACGTAAGAATGTACTGCATAATAAATATACACCACTTTGTGTTATGTAATAACCCGCCTATTAAAAATATTTGATTCGTGGAGTTTTTATCGAAAATTGATAAGCGAGATGAATTACGTAACGTACAAGTACACACATCAATTAAATGTGGTCATATAATGTATTATTAAATTAATAGTGATTACCCAATGCAACATCCCTTTGGTAAAATATACGTTCATTTTACCTTGGTAAATATAGATACAACAAAAGTTACGTGCATAACGGCGGAATAATTTAAGTTATTAAGTTCGCCACTTGGTGTATGTTCCAGAGGCTCTCGTATGGGATGCAGTATTAATGTAATCAAAAACAAATTTATTGACATTTGTTTATAATTACATTAATGCTATTATGCTTGCGTATACAATTGACCGTTTGAAGTAACGAATATCGAAAATTAATTAGATTTTTGTTTTTGAGAGGAAAAGAGCTTTGTGTGAATGAAGCTGGATGAAATCGTTTATGATTTTACATTCATCGCGTTAAGTACTTTTGAATTCAATGCTCGAATAAATTACCTTTATTGGCATACCCAGTAATCGATAAAAATATTTCGCTGACGACAAAACAACGGTATTTTTATTTGTAATTTTCTAACCTCCTAAAAAATATTTGGTACATTTTATTATTACTAATAAAATATCTTCCATCTTTATTGTGTATAGATAATTTGATTTAGTTCTTATGCAATCAGCTGAATTCTTCACATCATGAGAAATGTGTTTGAGGTAGATTGTAATTTTCAAAAAAAGTATTACGTTATTTATTTGATTTATTTGTACATTTATAAACCGTACGATTGTTTTAAGACCAGAAAGAATAAAATCTGCGAAGGAAATTTTAAATAAACTAAATTTTTTATTTTTTTGCAGGTTATTGTATGCAGTTTTATTAAATTAACACCTGCGGACTTCAGTTGCCTTTTAATCCTTCCATTAATATCTTCGACTATTTTTTTTATGATAAATAAAATTAATAATTACTTTAAGTCCCTGTAAAAGCTACAAAATAGCTGTTAGAATTGCTGTTTAGTAAATTGATGCTAAAACAAATCAAAGTACTCAGGATTCTTAAAAGAAATAAAAAACGATTGGTTTATTTTTAATAGATACTATTTTAAAGTTCAAGTACAAATTATAATAACAGATTATCGACGAAAATGTATGCATGAGGAGAGTCAAAATTGAATGACTATTTGCTAAAAATTAACTTTAAATGATCGTATCTTCAAAATCGTGCAAGACGAACCAATCTTCTTTTCATTCTACTGAGATTTTTAAGTGGTTTGATTGCTTTTGCATCATTTTATTCCGAAACAGCTCACAGTTGATAAATCTTGGAATGATTGATGATAAACGATTATGTTTACATCTATATTCGAATTTTGTAGATTTTTAAAGTAATTATCAGATTTTTTTTGCAAAAAAATCGAAAAATTGAGTTGTTTTTAAATTTCCTCTGCAGATTTTTTCTTTGGTTTTAAAATATCGTGTAGCATAACTAAAAAAAATATCAGAAAAAAATTTATATATATCTATGTATTATTACAAAATACTGCATATGTTGTTATTTAAAAAAAAAAAGTTGTCTTATAAAACTTTGAGTCGTAAACATGAAACATGAAACATAAAACTACATTAGTAATACGTGTTGAATTTGCTGTTTAAAAACTGACGAAAACATATTTATAATATTCAGTTTTCAGGTGTATACACGGAAATTAAATAAGCTCTTCGAAAAGCTTCACATTCGTTCCACTGTGAAATAGTTTCGAATAGTTTAGTTATATATATAATTTAAGAGAACTACATAATTATTATCAGGATACAACCCAATTAGACAAAGTAACATTAGAAAATGTTAATCTTTTCTATGATGACAAGTCTTTTTTTCAAAATTATTATGAATTGCGTGAAATACTCTGGGATAATGTATATTTCAGAGTTTATTACAGGTTCAGCGTTAAGTTAAATATTTACTGCTGGACCATTTAAGTACTAAACACGTAAAAGGAGAATTATATAAAGGCAGATTCAAGGCTAGAAGTATTTGCAACATGTAAGGTCAAAAAAAATAATAAATGCAAGAAATTATGAAAAAATGAGTTACGGATTAAATACGTGAAAAATCTTACTAGTACAAAGTTTAGTACTTAGTACGTTATGTTTTTCGACAGTTTTTTTCAAGATGACTGCCAAGATTTTGCCGAGCATCACTTTTTATTATTTTCCGAAGGTTTACCAAAATATAATTTAAAATATAAATACTTATATCTATATATATATTTTTTGACCGATAAAAATATCTTTTCTTCACACCGGGAAGAAAGATGCCGCTTATCGTCCCGGCCATAAAGAAAAATCATATACTACTCTCGGGAAGTAAAAAAGAATGTCTCAGACTGCGTGTAATTTTTCACCTAGGCGTAGCCGAGGATGAGAAACAATGCAATCTCTAATAATCTAATAATGAATAAAGTAAACATGCTTTATTTTACCTCCCTCGTTGAGTAATGTACTAATTTTTTCAATCATTATCGAGCAGTCTTAGACTATGTAACTAAAAATTTCACTACCCAAAATATAACTAAAACATACAAATTAATCATATTAAATTATTTTAAAATGGCAAAATTTTATATAAAAAATTTTATTTCGCGAAACGCATTCAGCTCGGCCCGTAACCCCCACATTCGTAGATAAAACTTTTATGCACTGGTGTTGAAGACTACTGTTATTATATATCAGTTACTATATCGGGTAATAAGCCCGCCAAATTTGGTTGGTTAATGATTCTCAAAAATCTGCATTAAAAATATTCCAATCGTGTACTTAGTTTTTAATTTTTTTTTTGATCGATCGGAAAAATGAATTGTCAATATGCGCTGGAAGGTAAAATCGAAATGTTCCATTGAAGTACCTCGCTAATGAAACATAAAGAAAGACACGAAACTGACGGCAACATGAAGGAATAGTTCATACAGAACAGACAGGGGCTGTAATGAAAAGAGTACTTCACCCCGGAAACGAGAGTTTTCCGTCGCTCTTCTCTCAAACGCGCATAATTGCGCGAGTGATTTCGTTACACTGAATTATTCATGCGATGGTTTCAGTGCTTGGCTCTTGTAGTTTTTATAGAATATTTTCAGTATTTTGCTTACATATAGCCATGAACATTGCGAAAAGCGACTATTACTGAAATGCACATAAATTACGCGCTATTTGAAAGTGACCAGAAGAGAATATAGTGCTCTGGGCTCTTCCCATTGTAACTGCCGCAATTTCCCGTCAATTTTATGTTTGTATTCTTTTTATTCACGTTACAAAGAGGAATTAGGACGCTCGAGATGAATTATTTTATTATTCCTCCACTTGGTAGTTTAATATTTCAGGTCAATCAGATGCTACATAATTTTCTTTATTGTGTTCTAATTTCAGTTCTTGTGCGAAATATTCACCTTGAAATTAGTGTTTCTGAATACGTGAATATATACGTCTATTCTTATGAGTCATGTTAAAGCAATGTAAAGAATACCTTAGATCTTCCATTTTGCTACAAAATAGTTACTGAACTAGAAAAGTAGTATTGTAATAATTCAACTTCTATTGAAGCAATAACAAAAGTTGAAAAGTTTATGATCACCGCTTTTTGTTACCTACGAAAGACATTTTCCCAAAATACTTCATGAAAAGACGAAAAATAGTAATTTAATATTAATCGCTTGTATTATCTTATTTCCTATTATATTTATTGAAAAATGTTATCATTATGCAATCCAAATTCTCCTATTTGTCGACTTTTTTTTAAAAGCATCATACATTCTGATTCACAATTTTTCTTGTGATCGTAGAAAACATTAATATTTTTTAATTTACGAGTGAATTAGAAACAATTGGATTCCGTTTATTTTCTATTCACCAACTTATTACTCAATGGTGACTATTGCAATTGTATTATGGAATTTTTATATTAATTATTATAAATTGATTAGTAAATACTTTTTCAAACGTAAATTGCATTTTTCAAAATATCAATACATTTTCACTTAGTTTATGATTACAATTAAGCAGAAAGAACAATATTTTTTAAATAACAATCTATACGAAGATGATCGTCGTACTATTGAGTTTCAGCGAAAGTTTTCTTTTTACAATCGATTACTCCATGTTCACGGAATAAACGTTATCTTAGAATCGAATGGCGAAATATGTATGCGGATACCCTCGAGGCCATTTTGCAATTACAATACGCAACAAAAAATCGGAATTATTTGAAAAGTTCAGAATAGCCGCGGGCGTCATAATTTAGCAGAAAATCGAACGCAATTTAACAGTTCCATATTTTTGACTTCACGAGAGAATTTTGCGAAATCACATAAAGAACGATTTTCTATTGTTAAGAGCTCTGGTTTTTTTTCGTCCTCTCTTTCACAATTTTGATATTTCAGCAATTCTTTAGTTATTGTAATATTTGGGAGGTATAATAGTTATATCGGCTATAAAAAAGTTACAAACGATTGTAACATTTAGCAATGGCAGAATTAATACTACGAAAAGTTGCAATTGACAGAATATTATCTGTAACTCAAGTAATATTTATATTATATCTCTTTAAATTTAAATTCATAGGCAAACTTTTAATAAATATAGGTTTTAAAATACGTGGAATATAGTAGAGTAATAAGAGAATTGGTATGTGTTATTAAAATTGTTTTATTCGTTATTGTATCACAATGTATTACTGCGAAATAGGTAATTTATATAAAATTAAATTTACGTTTACAATTACATAAATAAAATTTAGTATACTATTATATTGAATGTGGTTTTATTAAGATAAATTTTACTTATTGCAAAACCAATAATATCTAGAAAAAAAGTTTACCATTTTAAGGAGACCGTAGTAGTATAAAATATTGAATATACATAAAGAAATTAATATTCACAATATCTAACAGTAAAGTGGTCGATGGAGTTTATATGACAGTCAAATACCTAACGTGAAAGGGAATATTCAATATCGGCAATCTTATTATTTAATACTCATTAAAAATGAATTTGTGAGGCTATTAAGTCATATTCTTGTTTTAATGTATTCTCAGAAGAATTGAGTAAGAATTTAAGCGATCAAAAACGTATGTATATGGTAGGCTTATCAGATCAAGAAGTTTAACCACATTTCTGAAATCAGGCCAGCTCAAAAGGCAGGATAGAATCAAGATAAGAATTCTAAATCTTATAAGCCAGTTATTAGCTTTCTGAATTCCTTATTATCTCTGTTATAGACTGTGTGCTTAGTAATAACACCTCCAATCCTAGAAATGCCATTTCATGTCCTCTCCACAATCCAATTTATTCATTTAATAACTTTAATGCTGCCTTCTTTTACTTATCTATAAAATGTATTTAAAACACTACTTTTAAGGAAATAGTTATGAACATTACTGTGGATGCGTAGAATTTCACATTTTATTTTTTCAATTTCAATCATATATTTCATATCAAAATTGAAGTTACAAAAATTAAAAGGTACAGATCGTATCCTACTAATATTACGGTCGCTTTTCAGAATTCCGAGGTCAAAATTCAGTTTCAGTCATCAGGAATTTTAATATGGTGACAAAATTGTTAAAACTCTCAATTTTTTTGGAGGTGTTGACTAATCATAAAGTGCAGGCTGGTAATCAGTGAATATATACACTTTTTCGCAGTCGCTTTCGCTGAGTCAAATTTAGAGAATATGAAAACCGATAAAGTTTTCCAAAATTTAAACCGCCATTTTTAATTTTGTAAAGATGACATCAGATTCAAAATGAGCGAACCAAAAATTACCATTTAATCGGTTTATTAGAATGCCACCAGCATATCTAGTATTTTATATTCTTAATATATGCGACGATATGAAGCAAAATCGTGGGAAAGTCACGTCGCAAGTTAAAACAAACGCTGGACTTGATCTTTGTCTCGGAGCTTCTATACGTTGAGAAATGAACCTATTCTGCAGAAACCGCGAATAAAAATCTGCTCTGATGAAAATTATTTTTAAAGCCTACGAACTGGGAAGCGCGAGCATATAAAATTCCGCATAGACATTGAATCATAAAACCGCAGGTTTCTGGACAGAGTTCCAGGAAATGAAATGAAAGCTACCCTCCGACTTCCTTTACAAAGAGTTAACAATGTGAAAGGTGAACGCCATTATCTCTTGGCTCCCAACGTATAACATACGAAAGAAAGCGTACATTTTCCGTTTGGTCTATTTTTCCTCGGCTTTTCCCTTTTTTCAGAAATATGCTAGAAGCATTTTATCATATCTTGAAAATAATGGAATTGTTAGATGTGAAAAAAATGAACGTTGTTGGCAATGATTAAACATATTTATTTTAGCCCATTAAAATAGCCTAGCATAGTAATGATGATGCTACTAACAAGCAGTGAATATAAAACATTACACGCAGATATAATAATAGGAAATAATACATTGTATTAGAAAATAGCATCGTAGATGTTATAATCACTGCAAAATCGGGTGTCTTATTATTTTGAGACACTTTCGTCCTCACTTTTACGACGTTTTGGCGATTGGCATATTTATAGTTTTTAAAAGGTATGGCAGAAACATAGTCTAAAAGTAAATAAGTCATCTTCTGACTTATTAGTGATGTAACACGTGAGCAAAAAAGCGCAAAAATGGTCGTACATTATACATTATCTAACCAGTCAGTTGATTTGGGGTTACACGAATCTTGCACATATCTATAGAAATTTTAATAACGCATTAGAGTAAATATGAATGCACTCTCAAAATATTAAAATAAGCATCCATGCTTCTTGGAATATAAAACTGCCCGTACGAGTTCGTGATGTGAGAAGCAAGTCACATTTTAAATGGTTAATTTCTATGCATTCGTGCAACGAAATTTAAGTACATTCCACATTAATTACTTTTTTTGAAACTATTTTGCTAAACTGCAATTTTATATCCTGCCATAATCGTTCTTGGTTAATAGTTACGTATTTATCCAGTACATTTCTGCCTCTTTCCAGAATCAAACGATATTACACTGCCTTTATTTTTTCAAAAACGAACTGCAGGTCTCTGTGCAACGACGTGGAATTTCAAATGCGTGCATGCCTCAGTTTTTGATGTGCGTATCATTCTAATATTTCTTTCTCACGCGAATAGTGCGATTATACAATTTCGATTATCTAAAAATTGCCTAAAGGTCAAGGTTTCAGGAAAATCTTAATTTGTTGTTATAATCTTTGCGGTTAGACATATAGAAATTCAATTAAAATTGTAGAAAAAAATGCAATAAATGTATTCTTGTTTTCTTTTTTTAACCATTTCTTTTAGGTGTCTATTATTTGCCAGAAAAACATTTTTTTTTTTTCGAAAACCAATTTTAAGTCGGAATGATGTGCAGATTTTACGCGTACGCGACTATTTCTATGTGCAAAGTGTAAGACGCACAGAGTAGGAAGTATGAAATCCAAGAAAATATGGGAACAACTTTTCATATGTAAAAATGCGGCTCTTTATATCGCTCAAAATGTCATCTTATAAAACCAAATGTTCTCTTTATATACAATTTCAAACGAGTGCAAGTTATCATCAGTCGTGTCTTCAAATTGAGATTCATCTCATGCTGCGGTTGGTGCAACTTGTCTGAAATATAGAGTCTAGCATTTTGTTTCTCCATAATAGTATACAATATGTTGTCGAGGAACTTACTTCTCAAAACACAATTATATGATTTCCAGAATTCATTTTGATCAGAAATTTAAAATCTGAATTTTCTAAAGACCTTGAAAATATTTTTCATCAATAAAAATCACTATCGTCAATAGCTTCATTTTTAAGTTATTTATGTTTGTTGAATATATTGTTTTGAGCTATATATAATACGTTTGTTAAAATTTGTTGTTATACTACAAAGGTATCACAAAATTACTAATGTTTCATTGTAAAGATAAGAAGTAATTCGACCACATATTTTATTTAAAAAACAATTCCTTATCATCCTTGTGAATTGTGAGGAAAGAATTGAGAATTTTATGTCCAATTATGACCTTCATCATAACCTTGAACGTAATTTTAAAGTGAAGTTGACGTTTTAAACCGGACACCACCTTTTCTGTAAAAATTGTAAGAATCGATAATGTTACTTCCAACTTTGACCTTCAGCATTACTTCAAAGGTTATTTAAAGGTCAAATTCACCTTATCAAATGGGAAGCCATATTTTTTACTAAAGAAATGTACCTCCTATTATGGCCTTGATCATAACCTTGAAAGTCATTTCCAAATAAAATTGACCATATAAATCAGAAACCGAATTTCGTGTCGAAACTGGAAGGAACTTTTACTTCAAATTGTAACCACGACGAATACTCCAGGCATTTCAAGGTCAAATTGGGTTTATCATATTGGAATCAGAATGTTTTTTATCAAATCAAATGAAAAGATTTGATAATTTTACATCCAACTGTTATCTTGATCATGATCTTGAAGTTGATTTCATAGTCAAATTGAGTTTTATTCTTGTTAAGACTAAATTATCGTCAAGGGCACGTTCAAGAAGGTCGAAATTCTAAGGTCCAAAATATGGTTCCCGTTTAAAAATGGCTGAAATCTGAAACTTTTGTAAAATACGTTTTTTCTCAAAATACACTACCTACTCACAAATTTTATTACAATTTTTTAGTTAACTAATGATAAGAAGGATAATCGCGATAAAATTTGATATTAGGAAATTATTAATTTATAGCCATATTTTCAAATTAGTAGTCTTATAAATTTCAATTAACGATCGACCTCTACTTACTATCTATTGAGGAAGAATTTCCCCTACTCTACATACATTTAAGGTAATTCCTTGATTGGACGTCATTGTACGATACTGCTGTGGGATTTACGTAGTAGCGATGCGTTAAGAGTGACGTAACTGTCCAACGAAGAAGAAAACTAACTGATGTATCCAGTGGAATTAGAGCTGTTTAGTGCGATACTACGTGAAATTCGACAAAGTTAGTCAGTAGACAGCACCTCGCACGTGGCGTAACAGTAAACATTTTCATCCCAGGGGAAGCAAGTTAACGATCACTTTGAGTCCTGTAAGCTTGTAGTACTGTTTGATTACCTATAGAAGCTGAAGATAAGCAACATTTAATCGCATGAAATACTCTTGCAAGTGTACTCGGAAGGAAATGATATACGACAAATTCCAATATTTCGACGTTACAACTTTGAAACTTGCAAAGTCCGAAGCAAATGTCTGTGCTCCATTTCACTTCCCGTTAAATTCACCTCTGCTTTCTAATCTTGACAATACCAAAAACAGTAATACTACAACCACATTATCAACGTTTAAAGTTTTCGTGCTTGAGATGATAAAGTTTGTATTAAATCACCGTGACTTAAATCGTATGTAATCGAGCAATTATGGTTCACTGCGTGGGATACTTCAACAGTTATTAACCTATGTCAGGTAAGTACTCTGGAAGAGACCACCTTAAAACATAATAGCCGATTACTAAACAGAATTTCACTCGAGGAGCGTAAAGTAATGGTATTAAATGTCAAGCTGGAAACTTAAGCAACAAATTCCTTCGTAAAAACAGTCTCGCGCACTCGACCGCGTCGTGGAACTTAACTGACACGAGCAGTATAATCTGACTTTACTTTCGACGTTACTGCCCGCAAAAATGGTCGACTAAAGCCTTTGAGCCAAATTGACAGTGAACCCAAATATCCTTCTCGCCTTACATAATGCATATTTTTTGTAATAAAACCTCTCTATTTAAGCGGAGGTTACTGCAACAGCTTCGAGGTACCTTCAACTCGTGTGACCTAAATTACTATTAAACATTTAAAGACGGTTTTTGTTTGTGATCAGCAAGTTTATTTATAGTTTGTTATTAATTTGGAGAATTCTCAAAAATCTTTTGAAAATGAAAATACAAAAATAATACAAAAATCATTGTACACACGTTCAGTTTTCATGACACTGATTATCTTTCTCCAAACTTTTTTTTATTGTAATTAAACTTTTTTGTATTAGTTATTCAATTTTTTTGTGTTTTTTACTCCCTATGGTTAAAAAGTTCAAACATTGTAAGAAAACCGTTTATTCAAACATATTAATATTGAATTTACAGCGGTCAAGTAATTATCAAATAGGTTTTTCATAACATTGTCACTGAATTATTTCATTTAAAACTATCATAAAAACATATCTTTAGCACTTTAGAGGATTCAGCTTAGATATTTGCGAATTTATTACGGGAGAATATTTTGTCACGTACTTTCTAAGGTAGCTAAAAATTACATTATTCCCCTATGTATACTCGTTAACATCTTATTTTCCTGTTTTCGGAGTAAATTTACAGGATAACTATGTCATACATTAACACGTCACTTCCGCAGTAACCTTCAGAAAATTTCTCCTCGTATATTTTATTAAAATCAATAAGACGCGCGACGCAATATACTTTCAAGAAAATAAGGAATACCATGAACGTGTATGTCAAGAATGATAAATTGATAATTAAAATACAAAGCCCATAAATTACCTCATCTGGTAAAACAATGTTTTTTGGCAATATAAAATAATAAAAATAATATAAAATAAATTGATTTACATATATGATAAGACATAACGTTTACAGTTAGTAACAATCTGATTGGATGAAAGGGGAATGTGAGATCGTGGCAAGTAGATGCTGGATTCGGAATTCCGATAAGCACGTACAGAATATTGGATATGTAAATGAATCACCATTACTCATGAAGAAGCGAATAGATACCCTCGGAAGCTGCAATGTGGTAACCCCTCAGAAGACGTGTACACACGCATCTGCAAGAAATTACTAAATATAAGTACACCCTGGTACCGACGGTGACAGGAATACTACATGTGAATCGCTATGAACAGCGATCTCTATAACTTGGTAATATCGTCTTTACGTGAACTCCGATAACCAATATATAATTCCATTATAGAAAGAAAAAAATTTGTTATTTGTATAAGTCCACTTTTATATCGAACTTAATGAATAAACCAATTCAGAGAATAATAGAAATTAATCGGTTTTAACTAACAATATAATTCAAAGATAACAGACTTGAATACCGCTAAATTCATAAAATCCTCAAACTATTTATTTATTTATTCGATTATCAAGTATCTGGTTATATATATATATATATATATATATGTCAATCGGATGAAAGTCAACCGAAGCAGATCGTTTCACTCGAACAATAGAGGTTTAAAAATCCACATGGAAATCTTTTACGAAACATGTTCCATTTCCAGACGACCACCCGATTTGCAGAACATACGGTGGATTATTCCACAGCTGATCATCATCGTGCGTTTTCTCTCTTTTTTTTCTATTTTATTTGCTTCTCGCCTATTTCAACTGCTTTTTCAAATGCATCCGTCCAGGTTCCATTGATTTGTGCCTATTCTACTTGCTTCTAAATTTCCAAGACCTACACATGCATACCACTCTCTGTGCACATTTAAGCGATACCTCTGATAGGAGAAGTCTTCGACATCAAAGAGCATATTTTCGAATAACACACAATCGGACGAATATCAATATGGAAGATCCCATTTTTCGTAACCAGTAGATGCACAAATAATTGTGCAGCCATGCTTGCAAGTAGCTGACTTAAAAGAAATGGATGTTTCTTATCACCGTTAAGCTTCGCCCAAAATGATTAATGTGATGTATGGGTTAGAATAAAATGATTTTAATATAAAAAATCTGAATACGTTATATTGTGTCTTATTTGCAAGATAACACACAAAATTAAGTTATTCATTTTATTTTGAATAAATCATAATATTCTTGCCAACATTTCTATTCTTTTTAAAAGACGTAACCGTTCAAGTAGTAATGGGAATTTGCGTCAGACATCGTGGTTCCATGTGTAGTTTATAGGAATATATATATATATATTAGGTATTTTATTGAAATTGTGAAATCACAAACTTTGCAGATTTTTACAACTTTTTTTGTTAAATCTTGAGCACATGTGTGAAATCTTTATATTATAAATTCCTTTAAGTATGCGAATACAAAATCGAACGAGATGCAATACTTAAAGCAGCGTACCAAAGGTACTTTTTCCGCGTTTTTTTAATATTTTTTCGTGACTTTCGAATTATTTTGCAAGAATAAGCTAAAAACCATTTATAATAATAAATAAATAAACAAACAAATGAAAGTTACTGAAAAATATGTATTTTACGTAGGAGATTCCATAATATTTGACTTATATACTATTTTTTTTGTAATAATTTTTTTTATAATGAGAAAGCAATTTAGTTTTAGAAATATATATCTTTATAGAAAGGTGTAGTATATATGATAGATTTACGATGAATTCACGTCCCATTTACTTTATGCGTATCCGATTCGTAAAATTTTGTAACTAATTTCCGATTAATTCTTCGTTGATCATCAGGAAACATTATCATGTTACAATTTTCATGAATTTAAATTATGTTATCACGTAATGTTAGCATGTTGTAAACTTATGTACGTTAGATCAATATTTGAAAGCATGCTTTTACCATAAAATGATATATTTTGAAATTTATATTTTATAGAAAATATTTTTTACTATACAGTAGTTCTGATTTTATTAGCTTAAATATTTTGACAAAAAAACCATTTCCCTATTTTTTTTTATTTAAAATTTTCAAACCTAAAAGGAGATTTACATAGCACAAAAGAAAACCGCATGTCTCTAATTGAATTAACAATGATTTTTACTAATAAAGAGTAAAAAGCGACTAATTCCGTTGCTATATTACTAATTTATTAGTTTCTTACTAATTTAGTTATTGTATTTTTAATACAAATATGAATTAGTAAAAGATGGCTAATGAATTGCTAGTTATTACTAAAGAGTTATTAGTTTTCATTACTAGTAAAAATCATTTGTAAAATGCCCCGAATTTCGCAACACACCAAATTTGGCAATGCGAAAATAACAAAAAAGTAAGAGAGTCACACTACGAATTTCTAAATTTTATTCCTGTATTATTGCATATTCGTCTGATAAATATATACAGTAGTACTGTTTTTGGCTTTGTATAATCTACATAACATGTATAACCTAATTTTCCTGCAGTACATTAACAAATATTAGGTAGTTGAATAAATAATGTGAATTGTCCATATATAAGATAGTGGAAATAGAAAATCCCACGTTGATTAATTAAAATAAAACGATGGGTTAATGATAACGTGACTAAAATGTAGATTTGGAAAGTCTAAATCGATCAAATGTATGTATACCTTCCCGCATAAACATTTGTCTACGAATCGGGTCCGAAACGGATCAGGGACCCTCAGCCCGGAAGTATTCCGGATCCGTTTCGGTTCAGGATGTTACACAACCTCGGATCCGAATCGGATCCGGAACCCGGAGGTCAGGCAATCGGCATCCGTTTCTGATCCGATCCTGATTTTCATTCGCATAGCTTTACCCGGTATAGGTCAGTCGAGGCTCTCTCTGTCTGTCTCTCTCTCTCTCGACTGGCTCAGTAGTAATTTTAATAAATTTACAGCATGGAATACAATACTTTATTAGTATAAAATGTATATTTTACAGAACTGTTATTTCAGAGACTATACATTTCAGGTGTCAAACTTTCAACGATTAATTTATATCCGACATTTATTTATAATAATACTATACCTTCGAAACAGGTTTTCACTATTGAACACTGTATTATAACATAAATAATTTGGACTTTGTCGTATATTAGAATATTATATTGTCGATTTTAGCTCAAAGTTGTTAGATATTTATGTTTTGACATGTCACATATAGGTTATGTAATTACATACACATCAAGTAGTGTCCCAATAAACGAGATCGTGTGCAAATATTTTCACTGATTTTCATTTTGCATTCGATTTGTTTCCACTTTCGAATGAAATGTAGCAAATTTGAATGCAGAATTAAACGTTTTCAAACGAATATATGCGCAATGTTAAGATTGAGGTTATGTACATCCGTTTGCATGCGAAAACGGCTAACTGTCGAATGAAAAAAATGTTCATTTTTCATTCGATGTGATACGTTCTTTTGACATGATCTGCATAAAATGAATTGTATTTCATACGATTTCATTTGGCTCGGCATTCGATTTGCATTCGACATTTAGCCATTTTCGCATGCAAACAGATGTACATAACCTAAATCTTAATACTGTGCATATATTCGTTTGAAAACGATTAATTCCGCATTAAAATTTGCTTAATTTCATTCGAAAGTGGAAACAAATCGAATTCAAACAGAAAAACAATGAACATTTTTGCACATGATCTCGTTTATTGGGGGGGTATAACCTAACGTGACGTAACGCTTGGTCCGATAAGGGCCACTACACGTAAGACGTATATCCTTCGCCATAGCATTTCTTACGCTGACATCTAAGGTCGTTTCTTGTGTATTGGCCTTAATGCAAAAAATATCAGACGTCTCATGTATGTTTTAATTCCTATGCGAAATTTCTTTCAGAATACAAAGGTAAACAAATCTATTAGAAATCCAAATACGAATCGGATCAGGGACGGATCCGGATTACCTGACCTACCGAGTAAACCTATATGTACATATGCAAAACCAAATCTGGGCCGGATCAGGAACAGATCCTGATTACCGGACATCCGTATCCTGAGCTAATCGTGGGGGTCAAATCAGGGAATGTTTATGCGGGTTATTTTATATTTATTAAATATATAATATAAGTTATCCCAATAAATTCCTGAATGTTATTTTAGGAAACGTACAAGTTCAAGTAGTGATTACAGTTTAAGTCAGACATAATGGTTTGCTACTTTAATAGTTAAAGGCGAAATTCGACAACACTCCATAATAATACGTTAATTTGACTTTAATATTTCTTTTTAATCAAAAAGTAACTCCAGACTTCGTCAATAAGGTACTGTATGTATCAGATTTTTATTCCATGAAATCCATATATTAATTCATCATAAAAGATATTTTATGTTTTTTAATCGAAATACTTTATTGTACAAGTATTTATGAAAGTCGCTGCTAATCCAGATAATTTATAATTCTGTACTCAAGATTATTTCTAACTTGATTACCATTTTAAATGTTAATACTTTATATAAATATGTACAAATATACGTAATAAATGTTTATTTTTTTAGGACTACACTGCATAATTATATGTATATGGAAATATACTAATGCATTATGTAAATACTGAATACCATGGTGAATTATTAATCAGATAGACAAAACGTCACGAAGTCACTGTAGATAAAGTAGTCATGCATTTATTCCTCAACCTGTTCTTGCAAATTACGAGGTGCACAACTTTGGTGTAAGAAACCACCTCAGGTCAGAGAGGAATCAGGATGTCAGAAAGGGCGACAAGAAAATGTGAATAATATGAATGAGAAAATTACGAAATATACGACGTGAACAGCAGATAAAGTGATAAGTAATAAATGGTTGCCAGTTTTAGATGGTTTTACGAAAGAGCGTTTTAGCATAACTTTGATACGTTCAATAAATTATTCTGTCATTCTTGATTCCTTTTTATTGCCTCGAGTCTCTTAAGTTTCTATATTAAAAATAAATAAAGTTAAATAATTTTGGTATAAAAAATGTAATCCTATCGAAAGTAATACAAATAATCGTTCAAGCACAAGATAAACAATGCAAGAAAAAATATATAATAAATATTTCAGTAAGAACATTGAACCTCAAAATTTAATATGTTTGAGTTTTGTTCTATTACCTTATAGAATTATGTTAATTTGTTTAAAACCCGAAAAAATAAATTTAATTATAGAATACTAATACGTAAAATTATATTCGTTGATTTTTTTTACTCAGGAAAGTTGAAGAAATCGTTATTATATTCGCGAATTTTAGAAAGGAAAATGCAGCAATACAAGTAGTAAAAACTTCGTGTATTATTCTCAGTGGGTGTGGACTGTTTATGCTGAGATTACTGTATTTTTTTTATTTATAATCTGAGACTTCGACAACTTTTTCAATTTTTCCACGTGAGAAAATAATGCAATTTGCATTTAGGTGTTGGTTCTCATCATACTCTAACCGAATTTATGAGTTTCGGAGGTTCCATCTCCAGGGCGGAAATCTCATATGCTCATGGGCATCCTCCTTCAAAACATTTGGCAATATAACACTTACTTCTCCTAATGTAACTAATCATCATTACATATAAAAATGGTAAAATTAACCATAACAACGTTTTGCACTTAACCACAAATGGTTTTGTGTTAAAAAAAAGTATTTACTATGTATTTAGTATAGTATATTTTATCATATCAAAAGCTGCCAATATGCAAAATAGAATTTTTTTTTTAATAAAATCATAAAAAGATGACAAATATTCCAAAATTTGATAAAAATTCTTTCTAATTATTCTTCTCAAATCAGAACTCCAATTTCTAACCACTTTTGTGACCGTACAACAATTATAACATCAGCATTTTCGGATTAAAAAGATAAATAGTTTATCTTAATATATATTTGAAAGATGAACAACGTTTCAAAATATTGAACCATATTTATGTCATAAATCCAACTTCAAAAAACACTCAAATAGCAGTCGACTTCAACCACATTTCATATTAGCCGCTATTCTTTCGTAATTTCTGCCGCTATTTTGCACTATTATTATTATCACTGCAGTTATCAGCACTACTAGTTGCACTGCTGCTAGCCTATTCCGGACAATGGATATATTACGGGTTACTATCGGAAGATACTGCGAATCATCGAATACTAGGGGTTGTTTGCTGAATAATCTATTTTTAGAAACTGAGAGATTCAATGCAATTATCAGGAAGCCCCGACACATTATAGTGTGAAAATAAACAGAAGTCATTAACTTCTCTGCTAAATTTCCACAGGCAGCAATTGCAAAGGCATCACCGACGCAACATACTGCGTCGACAAGTAAATTCAAAATCGTGAGTTAAGTATTAATTATTCTCGACCCAAGTGTTAATGACATAAAATTACACAAATAACCTTATTAAGACTTTTTTCGACAACAGTTGAATGCTCGTAAAAGTATCAAGGATCCACAATAATAAAAAATAAACAGTTCTTGGTTTCAAACAGGATAAACTGTCCCGATTCTGAATTCCTGCAGAATGCAGGGCGTTAATTTAATTGACAAACTCATAACCATATAAAGAGCAGTGATTTTTAATGTACTTATTAAATTAAAATTACTAAGAAAATCTTATAGTTGAGACAAATTATAGAAAAATTAGTTACTTAAGATGCATTAAAAAAAGAGACTAGTTAAGATACAGTAAATTGCATTAAAAAATTTTTTAAATTGAATAAATAAATGTCTGACTGTAACCAACCATGACTACTGCGGAAGGAACTATAGTTATGTAAGTAGTCATGTTCACGATGACCAGACAAATTTTACTACCATTTACTAAAAATTGAATAAATGAATGTCTGACAGTAACCTGCCCTGACTACTCAGAAGCAAGCAGTAGTGGCGTAAGTAGTAATGTCCATAATTGCCAGCCAATTCGTACTGTCAGTTAATAAAAATAAATTTATACTCAAAATAATCGCTTTTGCAATATTGAGTCAGCAGTAAAGTGACCTTAAGCTCTTGTAAAAAGTCGAATATAAGTCGTGTATCTGAAAAGTGTAGCGTTTAATTATATCATCTGCACAATTCTTTATCTCCT
This sequence comes from Trichopria drosophilae, assembly GCA_030407085.1. Lineage (NCBI taxonomy): Eukaryota > Metazoa > Arthropoda > Insecta > Hymenoptera > Diapriidae > Trichopria > Trichopria drosophilae. Next base: position 103,338,588 of record CM059587.1, read on the forward strand.
CCAACCCATATATGCGGGTATTTTCGTTCAATACATTTATGGGTTCTTTTTATAACTATTGAAGAACCTAGAATAAAAATCAAATATGGTCCAGGAAATTTATTCTTGATTTCTTACTGAATTTATGTAGCCTGAAAAGAATTCATTTTATATCAACTATTGAAAATTAGATAAATTATTTGTTGGAGATCATTTTTATATAACAGTAGACGCCAATAGAGAGATATTTCAAAAATTATACATAAGATTTTTTCTATTAAAGTGTCTTTATTTTTTTGATTAATTTAGTTAAATTGGACAGTTAAATATAGTATTACATCTGTCACAAAAATTTCGTTTCTGATTTTTGAACACTTGACCTAAAGTAGACTGTTGATAATAAATTAAGAACGGAAAGTGAATATACTACAATATCTCATTATAAGGTAATTTTTGTCACTGTTTCTTCTCGTAGTTAAGAAAAAATTAGACCAATTTAGTTACTTACGATACACTAAAAACTTAAAAATATTTGGAAGCTATAACCTCTCTATATGAGAAAGTTATTCAAACTGCCTGCCCAAATCGCGCATTTCTACTTGCAGTGAATATCAATGCAAATGCGGAATTTAAAAGTACAATGAATCATTAGTGTAAATAACGAGAAAACTAATGTTATAATTCAAAAATTCAAAACATAATTCGTCAAATGAATTAGGAATTTGTTTGCAAAAATTGCCTAAAAATTGACTAATTGTTAAAAATGGTTCAGATAATGACATTTTGCACTTGCCATTACCAAATATTATTACGTCATAGGATTATAACATTCCAAAAAGAGGGAAAAATAAAGGGCTGGAACGAAGTTTGTTTATTTATGTAATTAAAAAAAAATATGTTATTATTCTTCTTATTCATGCCCAGGTGTACAAAAGAAGAAAGGTCTTTTGAACAATCGAAGTTTATAAAAATCATAATTATGTGAAATGTAGATAATAAAATATTAAAAATTGTAAGTAGCAACAAATAAGTTAATAACCATTACAAATGTTGGGGACAGTTTTTCGAAAATTTCCTTCTTCGAAACACACAATATATTCACTATAATGTTTTTTTTTTACTACTGTTCATATTACAAAGCCTTACGAATATTAAATACAGGATTTTTGTTATAAAAAGTGCATTTTGTCAATCTAGTCGATTTTTCGCACAAAATAAATATAAGTAGAAATTTTAAATTATTGTTGAATTCTCAGATACTTGGTCCTTGAACAAATAAAACATTTTTTTCTCAAAAGATAAAATAAAAACTTCATTTACCGTTTTGTCTAATAATAAGCGCTCTTTTCAGAATATATTTCTAGAAACCAATACTACACAAATTAATTACAATAATGAATATTAAACAAAAGCAACGTTTTGAAGTGTAAAAAATTCTGCTTGCCTAATGTATTTAATTCAAAACGGGTGAAGATGGACTTGTTAGCTGAATAAAATTGATAATAACAAATAAGAATAATAATAAAATTAGTTTTTTTTGTTTGCTTTTAACTAAAAAGACTGAATGAATCACTGATGAAGACTGGGATCACAAAAATCCATAGATTGGAATTACCTTATCGAAGGGAAAAAATATATATCGACAGTTAATATGAAAAATGTAGTCATGAAAATTAATTCTACGCTAATGGTAAGTAGGGAAGTGTAATAATCAGTAACTAGTTATAAGTGCTTGAAATACTTTCGGAATTATCAAGAGAAAATAAATATTTTATGAGAGCTCTCTGGAAAATAGTTGAAGATAAAATGTTACGAAATGCAGATATCAAGGATTTCCAAAATTGAATAGAAGTAGCTCTAAATGAGCCTGCATAGATTTTGGTATGGCATAAAGAATGCATAAAATTAAAAGACCGCAGTCTGCGTTTTGAACGACGGATATCGGGGGATATTGTAGGTAAAAGATCATATGGATAAGATGGGGTTGAGAATGACAGAATTGAATGTAGCAAGGATCAAAGGAAATACACTCGGCGCGACTTAACAGTTAGCCATCTTGATCTCTACACGGTATGGTGTGATATGCTCGTAAGACATGCCTTAAGATAGCGTTTAAATTCCACATTTACATAACCGGAAGCATCATTATAAACGACACAATTAAAATGAATAATGGATAAAAATGTTACTAAAGAAATGAGTACATACTGCTTATTTAGTTAGTTTTCTTGTAATTTACTATTATTATTCATTTTAATTTTAATTTCCCCACTTTTATAAACTGTGTTCACTGTAAGTAGAAATGCGCGAATTGGTCAGACAATTTGAACGAAATTCTCATACGGGAAGGATATTGCTTCAAGATATTTTTAAGTTTCGATTGTATCGTAAGTAACTAATTTATGTATAATTTGTCTTAACCACAAGAGGAAACTGTGAAAAAAAATATTTTATAATGCAATCTTGTAGTATCTTTACTCTCCGTTCTTAACTTAATATCGACCGTATACTTTGTGTCAAGTGTTCAAAAATCACAAGCAAAATTTGTATAGTATATATATTAGTATAATTAACTATCCACTTAAACTAAATTAATAAAAAAAATTAAGACACGTTAGTCAGAAAAAAAAACATATTTGCAATCTTCGAAATATTCTGACTTTTTTATTGAGCCCTATTACATTTAAATAATCTCGAAAAATAATTCATCAAATTTTCAGCATTTTATATAAATTTAATTCAATTTAGGCTACACAAATTCAGTAAAGAATAAAGTATAAATTTCTTGGACTGCATTTGATTTTTATTTTACGTTATTCAATAATTATCAAACGAACCCATAATTGTCATGGACGGAAATATACCCATGGGATGGAGTAAATAGGAAATTCTGTAAACGACATAATTGAAGGCAACATTTATCTTTATTTAAATTCGACTTTTTACAGCAGCTTAAGATCTCTTTACAGCAGATTGAATATTGCAAAAGCGATTAACTTGAGCATAAATTTATTTTAATTAACTGACGGTACGAGTTGGCTAGCAATGATGGACGTTACTACTTAAGCCACTCGCACTCGATTTTAAGTAGTCATGCTAGGTTATAGTCAGCCATTCATTTATTCTAATTTTTAAAATTTCGTATGCGAATTTTCTACAGCATCTTAGGTAACTAATTTTCCTAGAATTTATCTTAACTGTAAGAAACTGTGAATAAATCATTTTAGAATGCAATGTAATTGTAGTGTATTTACTTTCCAACCTCCGGAGAAACAAACAATATTATTTAAACTGAGGATGTCAAGAAATTGAAAAGAGCGTTAGTTTATAACGCACACTTCAATCTTTTAAGTAAAAAATAATGTATATAAATATATATTCAACAATTGAGCTTGTTTCTTTTTGTATTTTTTTCGTCAAAATTTTCTTTTGATTTTCCAATTTTGATCGAGTTCTTCACTCTTTTTTCCGTCTAAGATTTTGTAATCTTACTTCAAATTTAACTCATTAATTCATTTAGTAATTTCAATTTAATAACTACATTAAAAGAAATTGCTCGTTAAATAGTAGTGTATGTCAGCATCCTATTATATTATAGTACATAAATATTAACGCTCATATTTTACTTTTTACACCACTTTAAGATCACTTTAAAGCTGAGTGAATATTGAAAGCGACTATGTTGCGTATAAATTAATTTTTATTAACTGACAGTGATAGTTGGCTGGCCATAATGGTCATTACTACTTACACCACTACTGTTCCCTTGGAGTATTCATGGAGTAATTATGGGCAATTTAATTTTTGGCTTCCACGTGCTTTATTCTGACAAATATAAATTTCATATAAAATCAACAATTTCATGCAAAATAAATAATAATTCGATTTCGGTAAAATAAATACCCGATATTAATAATAACAAAATTTCATTAAACTCGACGATAACGAAGATCAACGCTTTTTCTAAATTTAATTGGTAAAAAATGGTTCGATTTCAAATTAATAAATTGAAATCAGTTGAATTCAACCACAACCAGACTCTCGTTTTTGTACACGTTCCGATTTAATCGAACCTCTCTTCTCAAGCTTACAAAGTTGGAAATGTCTTATTTATAGCGGAGCTCCTGAAGATGGCGATCATGGGGCAGTTTGTGAGCGAACGATAAACCGCCCCACATATCACAGAAGGGTACGGTACAAACGACGTATATATCTGTAAAGACAAAAACGTTCCGGATCTGTACGTTATTCGTAACGCGTCTCAGAACGTTATCTTTTTGTTTACCACCACTTCGAAACTAGCGTGCAACCGGAAACGGAAGATCTTTTTCTGGTTCATCCTTTCGGAACAGCCTTATCCTGGCGGAAAGTGGCACAAAGGGAAATGGAAGATTCACGAACCACGCAGCACCTGTCACGTGATACCTATGCTGAAGACCGAAAACCAAAAAGCTACCCGTACTAATTCCTCTTAGGTACGTACACAATCCTTCCGGTACTATGCGAAGTTAAACTTTGTCTATCCCTTTGCGGTACGGTGGCCACTATAGTGGCCACCGGAATTCATTTGAAAATTTGAGATTTTAAAGACGAAATAATGCATTTTCGCCAGGTTTTTTTTTAAATCCAATGTAACTTTGAGTTAAAGAAGTGTTTAACATTGTATTTACGTCAATATTTATTTAATATTATGTTTTATAAACAAATAAACGACTAAAAATCGTCATTTTTATAGAAAAAATTCAGTCGCTGGCACATATTCAATTGGATCGAGATGAAACTCGGTACATGGGGGTTTTTGAGGTCGCTGATTACGAATCTGTCATTAGATTTTGGAAATTCAAAATGGCGGATCCAATATGACTGACCAAAATGTAAAAAGTTGCTTGATCCAGATGAAACTGGGTACTCGGGGGTTTTTGGGGTCGCTGATTACGAATCTGAACTCAAATTTTGAAAATTCAAAATGGCGGAATCAAGATGGCCTTCAGAAATGTAAAAAGTTATATGATCCAGATGAAATTGGGTACTCAGGGGTTTTTGAGGTCGCTGATTACAAATCTGAGTTCAGATTTTGGAAATTCAAAATGGTGGATTCAATATGGCCGACCAAAATAAAAATTTAATGGATCGAGATGAAACTGGGTACTCGGGGGTTTTCGAGGTCGCTGATTACGTATCTGAACTCAGATATTGAAAATTCTAACTGTCAGATCCACGAGGCGCTTACAAATTGAAATATTACTGGATTTTGTACTACGAACCGCGCTCAGTTGACTCCAGAGACACGAACGTGGACGTGGCGGTTATTGTCTGCATTTTTTTATTTGTTTTTTTTTCTTTTTTCATTTTATTGTTTTTTTTTATTTTATTGTTTTTTTTTTAATTTTATTGTTTTTTTTCATTTTATTGTTTTTTTTTCTTTTTTTCATTTTATTGTTTTTTTTTGTTGGTTTTTTCTAACTTATATTCTAAAAAATTATGTATGATACTCGAAGAAACAATTTCTGTCTTCCCTTATGCAGAGAGGCACATCGCAAGTACTGCAATAAAATTTAGTTCTTTGACGTGTTGTTTTAGTACTGCACAGACAGCAACGTCTCAATGTCTTTGACACTAAAGGCATGTGAGCAGATTGAGTGCGCCTTATTTCAATAGATACCTGAGGCTTGCTGGTTACTTTAGCAATAGATTTTCCTGTGCATTTTCTACCTTTTTTTGTCGGAGAATGATCAGCAACTAGTTGATCAATCAAATTTAATCTGAAGCATAACGATTGCAAAGCATGTTTCACATTTATTTGTTTGTGAATAATGAACGCATTTATTACAGATAAATCTACAAAATGCCAGAATATGCGGTGCCACCATTTCTTTGATTTTCTATCAATTTTATAAGTTGATACAAGATGGTCGGATCTATCAACATATCCCATATTTTTTTGGTAATCCGAGCACATAACTGGGCAATTTATAGTTTTTGCTGATCCATCTTTTTGTGTCCTTTTTGTTTCGGTAACTTCGTTAGGATCATGATAGTTTGATAAAAAGAAGACAGCTTTTTTGTCCATCCATTTGATCCAACTAATTCCATTACCACAAGTACGGTATTCATATTGCCCACGATCCATTTTTTTATCAGGAATCTCACTTTTTGGTAAACCTTTTCTATTACTACGAACTGTACCACATGCGAAAATTTTATCTTTTTTCAAATCTTTCATCAGATCAAAACCAGTAAAGTAATTGTCAAAAAATACATGATGATTTTTCCCAACTAAGTTACGCGTCAAATCTTTGACAACACGTGCACCTAGTAGTTTTTCAGCACTTTCAGCTTTACCTGTATACATTTGAAATTCGCATACGTATCGTGATGAGTCTGCGCGCACCCAAAGTTTATATCCGCGTTTTACGGGCTTGTTTGGCATGAATTGTTTCATACTACTGCGGCCTTTGAACTTGATCATAGACTCGTCAACAGATTGATTTTCACTTGGGTTCCAACAGTTTTTGTAAGTTTCCGTTAGTTTATCTAATAACGGTCTAATCTTGTATAATTTATCATAGTTATGATCTCCTTTCTTTGGTTCCTGACTGTTGTCGGATAAGTGTAAATGGGTCAGGAAAAAACCGAATCGATGTACTGTCATCAATTTGCTTACGTACGAATCATTCAATTTCGGATCTGTCGACCAAAAATGACGATAAGAGGGGATTTTTTAACACCCATCAAAATATTAATTGCAAAAAATATTAATAGTTCCTCTTTGGTTATCGGTTTACCTTTACTTTTCGATTGTCTTATATATAGGTTCGTTTCATCAACAATTAAATCTAATAGATCATTAGGAAACAAACATAAAAATATATCCAAAGGTGTGGTTGCATTGTCTGGAATATTTGGACCGAATGGTTCAGCGAATGGAAGATCATCTCTGGTTTTTCCATCCTTAGTCCACTTATCATTATCTCTAAAATCTGTAGAATTATCATCAGAACATGCCGAATCACAATAATTTGAATCATCCGATTCACTTTCTGAATCAACTTCAAGGTCAGAATCACATAATCCATCAACAGATTCAGAGTCGCTAGGGATTTCAGCGATTTCAACCATACTTGACAGATATTACAAGTTCTTTTTTTAAATTCTATAAATATATAAAATATAATAAATAATATTGACTAATACTCATAAAAACAAAAGGCGGAGAATTATGCGATGAACACAAAGAAGCGTTCCTATTTACGAATCCACTAGCCCGCCACTCAAACGTGATCTCTATCGTGAAAGACGTAATTTGCACAGGCAAAACCAGAAAGATCGAACTGTTCGAGGTCGCTCTATTCATAGTTTCGCTCGACTCATTTCGCTTGCGAGAAACGAAATTCAGAGTACAGGTAATGTCAGTAGCGTAATCGTACACGCACTACAGATTTCCACATTTTATGAAATATGATATATAAAGGTTTTTGGGGTCGCTGATTACGAATCTGAGCTCAGATTTTGGAAATTCAAAATGGTGGATCCAATATGGCCGACCAAAATGCAAAAACATATTGGATCGAGATGAAACTGGGTACTCGGGGATTTTTGAGGTCGCTGATTACGAATCTGAGCTCAGATTTTGGAAATTCAAAATGGTGGATCCAACATGGCCGACCAAAATGCAAAACATACTGGATCGAGATGAAACTGGGTACTCGGGGATTTTTGAGGTCGCTGATTACGAATCTGAGCTCAGATTTTGGAAATTCAAAATGGTGGATCCAATATGGCCGACCAAAATGCAAAAACATCCTGGATCGAGATGAAACTGGGTACTCGGGGATTTTTGAGGTCGCTGATTACGAATCTGAGCTCAGATTTTGGAAATTCAAAATGGCGGAATTAAGATAGCCGTCAAAAATATAAAAATTACCTGATGAAAGTGGATACTTGAGTTTTTGGGGTCGCTGATTACGAATATGAATTCAGATATAAAAATTTTAGTTTTTCAGATTTTGAATTTTCAAAATCTGAGTTCAGATTCGTAATCAGCGACCCCAAAAACCCCAGAGTACCCAGTTTCATCTGGATCAAGCAACTTTTTACATTTGGGTCGGCCATATTGGATCCGCCATTTTGCATTTCCAAAATCTGAGTTCAGATTCGTAATCAGCGACCCCAAAAACCCCCGAGTACCCAGTTTCATGAAAAATGGTTCATCAGAAAAATGTGTACCGCAAAGGGCTATATCGATCAAAGAAGGTCACGAGGTTACGGAACTCCCACGTCGTCTGAGTATTCGATTTTAATTCTTCGTCATGCAAGAAATGTATAATATCCGCCCGCATGGAATGTTTAATAAATGAAATCCGGACAAAAAGTTCCTGCTATTTCAAGATATATTCGTTTATGAATACCTGGTATGGAAGTCATCTGTTGAATTAACGGGAGAGCGAAATAATATTGGTATTTCATTAAAAGCTTGGAATAAAGAAAAACACGCTGTAGAGATATATGATTGCATAACTATTCACCATAACCCCTCCCCCTCTCGCTCTTAAGTTTAAATTTGCCCCAAAAATTAATCGAATATATCGAATAATTAGCAGATACATAAGTATTAAGTGAAAATAGTCGAATTTCGTCAGACCAATGGTACCAAAGTAGATTCACGGGTATTCTTCACAATTAATTTATTGAAAGAATAAATAGAATCACAAGTAAAATTATTGTAATGGTTTTAAGTGAAAACAGTTGCAACTGGTCAGCCATTTAAATTCAATCACTTTGATCAATTTTCATTTTATCGAATACCTTTAATTGTATTTCTTAATTCAATTCCCACTCAATTACCATTCAATTATTTATATTTACATGTGAAACGAAGAACTTTAAAGTCGATAAAACGACATCTGTCACTGGATTACGAAGTGTCACCATTCGGAGCGTGAATAAAAGCTGAACGGTTCGTAGCAGGATCGAGGATCGTCGTTTCCACCCGTCGTACCTGGGGAATTCGAGAACTATCTTTCGTTCTAGGAGATAGTTCGTGAGTCGATAACTCATGATTGGCTGAACAAAATCATACTTTCTCCTCGTTTGTTGAGCCCTCACGATTTCTCGTAGAAAAGGAAAATAACAAGAGAACAATTTTCAGGTTGGAGGAATCGAATAAAAATAACGACACACTCAAGAAAGTAAAATAACTGGTAAACTTAGGTTTGATGTACAAAAGTTTGCGCATTTACGAAAATAGCCTTTCCCGATTCGAAATTCGAAACACTTTCCAAGTTCAAGTCAAGTATTGATCGCATCTTACGGAACGCTTAATCTGAATATTACAAGATTCTTTACTAGCGATGACAGAATAAATGTTTTTGTTTTGGTTATTTTATTTATGTTTATCTTGAGCCTAGGGAAGGACTAATTTACAAGATTTTTCCACATCAATTTACATTTTTTGATAGACAGAACTCAGTTAAATATAGCAATTTATTTACACGTCTTGTTTAGAGAGTGAGAAATTTTAAAAATACATTCAGAAAGTACATGTCTGACTTGTTTTTCCTTAACTACTTACGCATCCACTCACGCTTTTGAGTATTAATTTTCGCTTTTCGTGTTACTATTTGCGACAAGCGATTCCACTTTCACTGAAGTAAATTGTGAACGAGTTTCTTTACTTATTTATTACATACATTACACGAATATTGCTAATTGAAATTGGGTAATAAGAATCCTAAAGTGTGCAAATCGTTAGAAATTATGAATCGTATTTTATACTTTTCTTTACCTGAAATCGGTGTTGTTTTGTTGACTATCGTACAACAATCATTAGGTAGGTTCTAACATTAAGAAGTAATTGAAAATAAATACAGAAGTTATGTATGGAATAAAAGGTTAGTGAAAATACCAGTAATTGTGTTTCGCTTTTTATATGTTACGTCCAAATGAGGTGCAAAAACCCATATGAGGACGTGGAAAGGGCGGGTCTACCAAAAGGTAGACCTCGGGTTGTAGAGGATAGCGAGGGCTACTATACTAAAATTGGGAAAAAAAGGGTGAACACAAATAAATCACAAGTATGTCAAGTGAAAATGGTTTTTATTTAAATTGGCACAAATATTGAATAAGGTTTCGGCTGTGGAGGCTGGATTTGTGGATGAGAGAAGGAGCTTGGAATGTGGGTGGGTCGGTTGGTCGGAAAAGTTCCTCTGGGGAGGGAAGTGGAGCAGTTGGTACAGGTGGACGGAAGGACGAAGTCGAGGTGGTTTGCGATGGGCCCGAAATCAAGAGTGGGTCGGGGGGAGGAGGCGTGGGTTGACCCGCGCCCTCCGCTGCTTCGGCGGCGATGGCTCTGGCGGCTCTCAATATAGCCCGGTTCCGTAAGCGGTAAAAATTTCGCGGCTTGGTTTTCCTCACTGAAAAACAATTACCAATGGTGAGAAAAGAAAGGGGTTGCGAGAAAGGTTTTTATTAGGGGTGGTTAGTGATCAGGAGAAGGCGAGATCCTTACAACTATATCCCGGTGAGGGGGAGAAGAGAAAAAAATTAAAAAGAAATAACTATAGAAGGGGAGGCTTAAAATGCCCAAAAGAATTATATAGGGGTGACGTAACAGTCCCTACTGATGCTTGCGGCTCAATAAGGCTCGACGTTCAGAGAACGACACCCAGTTAAGTCGCCAGTATCACTAGAAAAAAAAAAACAAGTCCCTACTGATGATCGGAACTCCCCGGTTCGTCATTCAGAGAATGATGCCGGGAGAATTCCTATCCTCACTAAAAATATAAAATAATAAAAAAGAAATATATTTCCTAAGGTGTTGTTCCTCCTTTTCAAAAAAAAAATAAATATTGGAGTGAACCAACACGTTCGTCTCAGGTTGGGAAAGGATAGTGGATGGGGATTGAGTTCGGGGTTTTTTTATTTTTGTTTATTTACATACTCACTATCAATTGTTTGTTGTTTCCGGGTCCCTGTGCCCGTATTCCGTAAGTCGTTATTACGAATAACGTCGACGTTATGACAATTCCAACCAACCACGGTCCAGGATATTGTCGTTATCGACAGTAACGTCGACGTTATTCGTAATAACGACTTACGGAATACGGGCTCTGGGCTGGTGTTGGGAGGTGCAGAGATGTTGACAGAAGTCTCTCCTTGTGTTACGTCTCTCCGTCTGTCTGAATCTCTTTCTGCCTGTATGAATCTCTTCTGGCTGTCTGAATCTCTTCTGCCTGTCTGAACCTCTTCTGCCTGTCTGAATCTCTTATGGCTGTCTGAATCTCTTCGCTGCCTGAATCTCTTCTCTGGTCATTATTAGCAGTGCGGTTGTATTTATATGTGACTCCCCCTTACTCCGAATTTCGGGACTGATAAACGGGATAATCTGGAAGCGTAGATTTCTTGGAAAAGTCGGGATATTTCCTTGATGTTTCTAGCCTCCACTGATTCCGATTAGATATCTTGATTCATGTGATAGATTTTTTTTTTTATGCTTGACCGTAGAACAAATGAATATCGTAGTATGCGTCGGATTAAAATAGTTTCGATTAATTACATGATTGCTTGAAGGTCGTATACAACTTTTGCTAGTTTGTTTTGGGATTAAGATTATAATATACATGTATTCTATTTTAGTGAGATCGGTTTCTTAATCGTATTGCCAGTCAATATCTATTTTCTTATGGTGAGTGATTTATGAGACGTAGATTAGCATTGTAACGAAGATCATATAAGATTTAACACTGATGTTCCGCTTAGAATCTATGTTTACATTGAAACGCCGATATATACAACTGATTACATGCATCGAAATTTTACGGCGTTCATGATATCTTGATCGAGTATTAAGAAGCGGAGATTGCTTAATCATAGACAAAGATAATGTTATAATTTGAGGGGACGGCTAGATCTGAAAACTTGTACGTGCGTGTTGCGTCATGCGTGAGGCGCGTGCTATGAAGGAATAGAATGATTAATTTTATCAGTGTATTAATACATTTCAAAGAAAAGATGCATTATGACTGGTTTTCGGCATAAGAAGATGAAGTTAAAAATTGCTGAAGTATAATCGTTACGTAGGACGTAACATATATGCCGTGGTCTAACCCTGGGTCCAATTTGCAACATATTTCTAGTTACATTCCAGTAGCAACATGTAAATCATGTAACAATTAATTTTAAATCTCCCAAATACGTACATGTGATGAATTAATTTTCAAGTTACTTATAAAATAAAATATTAAATTTCATATCTGAATTCCGTGCATAGTACAAAAAGTAAAGATTTGAACTTATGCTGCCAACGGTAAGTTACATTAAGTCACAAACTATTTTCTATATGAATAATCATTTCAACATTAACTAAATTAAATAATACATATAAATTAATGAAGAAAATCTCGCAATTCAACTGAAATTTAGGAATAGAATATGAAATATCAACAATAATTTTTGTTGTATGTGAGGAAATAGATGAAAAAAATGTGTAATATTTCAAACATTCTTATTAGACAGTAATAATACATTGAAACTAAAAAATAGGCAAGAATTCAGATTCTCGACTTTTCAAAGACAGGAACGAAGCGAATATAAAAATACTGAAAAGATTCTGAAGTCCAGAGGATATAGTAGAGTATAAATAAATCAATGAAACCGAATTCGGATTTATCTGGGAATTATTAATCTTGAAAACAAAAAATAAAAGAGTGAAATTTTCATATATATTGAAAGTAGTAGATGGATATCGATCTGAATCATTGCAAACTGCAAATAAATTACAAGAAGTGCAATAAAATATTCCGAAATTTTATACAGGATGTTTTCAAAATATAAATTAAATTAGCTGTGATACTACATGCAAAGAAAGTAGCAGAACTGGAACAATCTAATAATCATTTCGAATCGTAAAAATATGAAGAAACATTAAACATTGACAATTAGGAATTATTCAGGCAATAAGGAACAATGTTTTGTTTTAAAATTCTTTCACACTATGTATAAATTTAGATTCAGAAAATAGTTAACTTTGTCAATATAAGATGAGAAACTATTTCAATCAGTGGCTCATTCCTTAAGTCAGTGGAATCGATAATGAGGATCACTTTTAATTACTTCACAGTAATTTTCAAGAAAATAAAGTACATAGTACATGAAACAAATGATTATTTTTATTGAGTACGTAAATGTAGTAAGCACAAAAGTGGTAAATCTAATAAACCAATGTTTCGTACGGGTAGCAATTTTAAATAGTTCTATCAATATACACTATCAAATTTATATTACTAAAATTTGTATTACTACTTTTTATAATTAACCCATTAAGGATTAAATGGACACTGTTTCGTGAAAGTTTTCAACTGTTTGTCATATATTTCAGGAATTGAAAAAATTTTACACCACTAATTCTGACGTGAAATTTCTTGAACTTTACGACCTTATAAAGTAATCAGATATTTCAACTATAGAGAACAAATATGATGGAATTTTTTGCAACTTATTTTTTTAACATCTTTCGGTTCTTTTGTCCCCTGAAGTCAAAAACTTGTCTGCCACATCAGAGGAGTTGCGAAATTTACCGAAAGATTATATTTCTTAAACAGATGGAAAGTTTTTTCAAAAACTTATTTTTGTCATCAGACGACTGAGAAAGATTTTTTCCAGTAAAAATGGAGAGAACGTCTCTCTGGCGTTTCATCCCGGTCTATATCAGATGGAATCATCAGCAGGACTTTATGATACAGACCTGTCCTGTACGCTGTTAACAAAAATTGCAGTGAAAAAACAACTTGTTTTTAAATAATCGAACGCAGTGATTTTTATTTGCAAATTTATAAATTTCGATTAATTTTACGTCACAAATATGTGGTCTAAAATTTGTTCAGTACCGGAAATATATGAAAAATCGACGTTGAAAACTTACATGAAAAAGTGTAGTTTGGTCTTTAATGCGCTTGGTAACTACTTTTTCTTATAACGAAATGAAACGTCTAATGTTTTCAATACGCGTTGATAAATGAAAGAAAAATATTTTAATACAATATTTAATATGATTTATTATGTGTAACGATTTATTGTGGTCGATGAAGATGATAAAAAATGTATCGCTTTGTTATATTTTGGTTGCTTTCTTTATATGCCCTAAATTCACGATTACTTGTAGTTTTTTAAAATTTATTTAAGTATAAAGTTAAGAAAAATGTCTTACATAAAAAAGATAGAACGGTAGAGCACTATATAGGTTAACGTATTGCGTAAATCATTTTTCTCGTAGGTTCGATTATTACGGAAGATTTTTTAGTGCCTTATTGTATAACCATTATACTTCAATAATGTAATAAAACAACGCAGCCTGAACTAAATAGATAATGTTGGTTTTGAGTGATTAGCTAATATATGGTGGCTATGTAAGAACTGAAGAGAACTTTTGGACAATTCATTGATTAGTAGTAACGTAGAAATGTATTATAAATCATGTTAAATATTAGTAACATTTACATGAAATATGTTAATGATGAAAATTAAGTAATGAAAAAGTGCAAATAAATAAGAATACAAATTCGTAACTCCAACTAGAAAATATCGCTGGGACATGTTGACGACTTTACATAGTGGGCGCAGCTACTATTGTTGTATTAAGTAACTATTTTTTCTGTGTAATATAGCTTCAATATCTTTAAAGTACTCAGAGTACTGAAGTGATCATAATAAACATAACGTCAAAATTATTTCAATTAGACAATAATCATAAAGCATAATAATTTGTTTTATAATAATATAAAAATAACGTTATTCAGTTTTAAATTTTATTTACAAAATTGGATTCCAATAAAAATAAATACGATTGTATTCAAATTAGTCGGTAAATGTGAATATGAATGAATACTACATGACTGCCATATTCGCACGATGAAAAAAATGGTTACTTTATTCTGTAAATAATTATGCAATCACCATGTTTCATTTTATAAATAAATTAATATATTAATTTTAACCTAATTAGATTACATACCTTGAAGCAATATTATTTACTAATCAAATATGATTTGTTGGTCTATGCATTATAACCGTTTGCTAAAGATAAATGATCGATTCATTATAATTTAAATATTTGTAAATTCCGTATTAGTCTAATAATGATCATTTTTTAACCGTAGATACATTGATTATCCCTACAAATATTTGACATACAAGTAAATTATTTCAGTATTAGGTTTATGATACACAAGCATTGCATTTTATTGTTTTATGTACGAATAAGTGATCTGTCAAGTTAATAATTTAAACAAAGCCGAGGAATGAACCTTTTTTGCCCTTTAAAAGTTACGTAACTACTTAACGTTAACCCTTAACCCGCTAACCGGAATCGTATCGTTAGGGCTTGTTGCATTGTTTAATAAAAAAATATATCAAAGCGTTGAATTTTTCTGTATTTTTTGCTGCTTTTTAACACTTAAAAAATAACATTAGAAAATGACAACTCTGCATCATAAAGGTGTCTAAATAACGTTTGTGGGTGCAGGGATAAGACATGGCAGTAAAAATCGATTTTCTGGAGCCGTCCTGAAAATATTAATTTAAGTTTATTTTATATTTAGAACAAAATCAGGGATTTTACATAGGAAACTGCAGTCATCTAACAAGAGAACCCTCCCAGGTGTGTCACATGGATTCGATTGAAACTTGGCACATCGAAAGGTGATCATAATTCATGATAATTGGCCTTTAAGCTTAGTGCCATAAATCACAAGAAACAAAATGGCGGCTCATATATGACAGAAAATAAAAAAAAATCGTCGAATTCGCTTGAAACTTGTTACTCGTTTATTTTTGGGTAACAGCAATAACAGTATTAAGTAGTAACAGTCCGCATCATCGTTTGTTCCTAACACATTCGCTGTTACTACTTACACTAATGCATTTTCCTGTGTAAAATCCGCAATTTCAACAACGATATTTTAAACTTCCCGCATGATAAAATAATCGAATCTGGTATGAGGTGTTACATCTCATCATATTCTGCCTGATTTAGGTAGTTTCGGAGGTTACACCTCGAGGGACAAAACCCTATACCCGTCCTCCTTTCAGCCAATTGTTAAAGAAGTCGGTCCCGTTTGGAAGACTTAGTTTTCTTTGTGCGTGTAATTTTATCATTCGTCTTTGTCTTATGCTGGAAACGTTCTTAAAGACTATTTATAGACAAATTTAAACTATACTCTAGGTATTCAAATATATTTCATATGAGTTTGTCTACTAATATGGATCTATCTACTAATCTAGCTACTAATAAAATGCTGCTTTACAAAATTGGAAATATCGATCGTAAAAAACGCATTGTCGGACAAAATCCGATCCTTAATGCAAATAATACTAGTGCAATTTTCGGTTTTCGAATATGTAAATATCCAGTAATGGCCGGTTGCAGCGAAATTTGACGTTATGGGAAACCAATGCGAAGCTTAATATGCATATTCATAAACGTACCATTCCCTCGCCGATATTGTGCACGACGCAAGGTAAAAGAGCCGTTGATCCGGATTGTGCGGAGACGATGGTCGAGTTCTCCGTACCGAAAGTCATCGGAAGGGTTGGGGGTAAATCCACATCCAATGGCTTGAGTGTCCGATCCAACGTATTGGCGTTCAAGCCGACTACTTCCGCAGTTACCGCTGAAGGATAGTCTGAAAAGACGTCAGATATAAGTAAAACATAGGTGTACATTCATGCTGGGATCGTTGCAAAAAGTCGTTATACTGCGTTTCAGCAGCAGATGAAAGTAGGATAAAGTAGCAAAAAACAGAAATGCAAAATTCTCGTGTACGTGGATATGGAATATAATGGTTAATGCATAATTGCAATTCGTAACTATACTTTATAATTTTGTTCGTATCTACATACCGTATTGTTATTTATATAAAAATATTCTTGAATTAAATATACTTTTAATTAGAGAAACAAATGAATTGTTATGTATGTATGAATCTTAAACTAATGTACTTAAATAATGCAGATTTAATGTACGAGTGGGTCACCAGTCGAGCAGGGTTCCAATCGATATTTTTAAAAATTTTTAGGACCCCCAATATTATTAATTATTTTAGTAGAGTCGTCATTTCCGACAAGACTAATAAGATAAGGAAATTCCTATAAGGAATTTACCTTCACCATACCTTCAAAGATGATTTGCAAATGATAGTAGTATTTTGAGTACCCAGACAAAATCATTTCTGTTATTAATTTAAATAAAGATTTCGTTCATAGAACTTTCGTAGAATTTCTAATTAGTAATGTAGATTATTAATATTGAATATACTTTAAAGAATTTTCAAATTAGAAATTCTTGGTAACGTCGGTCCCAATATGAAAGGTTTTTGAAAATTTTGTTAATAACTATTTATTTGATTTTAAAACGTTTCGGCGACATGATGTGTGTCCTTTTGAGTTATTTCTGCAATAAGGTATTACAATTAAAAACTTTGTTTTACAATTATAATATATAAACTAAAACATAGATTCATAACATGTTTTACTCACATAGATGATTGAATTGAAAAAGTTAAAATGTAAAATTGAACGGATGTGTTCGTAATTTAGAACGGCTGGTTAATTTGACAAATCCTATGAATGCAATTATGATAACTTTAGAATCAATTTATGATAAAAGTATAATAGTTTTAATATATGATATAATGCATTATAGATAGACCTACAAAGGCTGGGAAGCGACTTGATGTATGTTTTTGTCGGTTCATTGTGATATTCTATCCTTATTTTTGTTTTCTCATCGACCATGTATATACATATGTGTTATACTAATGATTAACGTTAAGCGAAAAGCATGTTTATAAGTGTGTATGTCATTTTGTTGTATATCCCTAGTACTATTTCTACCTTAATATCATGTGTGCCATTTAAATTATGAGATAAGAACTGCGATTTAAATACGTTCGAATAATATAACTTCTATTTACTTTATAATATCCGTAGACTAAAGAAACAAAACATTGTATATTTCGGGTAAAAAAGAATTTTCAAAACTCAAATTAACTGAATTTTTAACTTTTTTGATGTAGTAGTTCTCTAGTTCTCTTCGCTTATACAGATTTGTTTCTGACGCCAAAATTTTTATTTTTAAATAGTTAACATTATGTCCAGTCACGATTGTTTGGTCAGTGCTGTATGATTATTTTCCGGAGAGTAGATATTAGGTTTATGTTCTTTTATTCTGGTTTCTAAGAGTCGCGCGGTTTGACCTATGTATACATTATTGCAATTCCCACATGGGATTTTATAGACTACACGACTTTTTTTAAGTGTACGAAGTCTGTCTTTAATGGGTTTAATCCCACGGATATTGGTGTTGATTGATTTAAAAGAATTTCTAATTTGAAAATTCTTCAAAGAATATTCAATATTGATTATTACTAGCGGTTAACAAAATTCATGTATATCAGGATGAATAAAAATCCTGGTCATACTAGTAATGTAAGTTGTATCGTTTGGACCTCTCGTTAACTATTAACTATTTGAGTGTACTGATAATATACTTAGCAACGTAGATTTTATCTTATAATGTGAGAAATGTCGTGTAAGGATCCTTATCCAACTATGGGGAGGTAGGTTGTGCATACCATAACCACACAAGAAATAAATGAATTAAAAGTATGATATTATTGTATTAATTTAAGCCAAAATATACTAAAAATATTACACTTGCCTTCACTTGATATCATCAAAATTATTAAAAATATGTGATCGGTATTGCTGTGGTCTTTAAATAAATCTGAATAAAATAATATTCATACAACACGTACCGAGTTAATTGTTCGGAATTACAAATAAATTTTATTAATTTTCGAGTCTGTCAATCAGTAGCAACGTGGAACATTTATTTTCTAAATTAAAAATTAATTGTACGTCACCAATAAAGCAAAATGCTAAGTAAATTTAATAATCTGATGGCTTGATTAAGCCTGCAAAAACTTATAGATAATGAAAAAAATGTTACTTAATATTAAAAACAGTGTCCCAACCAGCCCCTTACTTGTAACCTACCGGAGTCAATCGAAGTATTGTTATTTTATGGGTCCACTGGTTGATGGTAACTAAATTCAAATACTTGGAAGGTATCCGAAAACTGGATAACGATGTTTTAGGTTTAAATTCTATGTGATATTTTCAGCAGAAAAGACTTATATCAAAATTCAATATGAGGCATAAAATTTGAGTAGCGAGTCATTGAATGTTCTAGAAAGAACTACTTCAATAGAATAACTCGTTGGTTTTAAAGTTATTTAGATAAGTGAGAACTCATTTTAAAAGGTTTTAGACCCCTACAATTCATATTTTTGAAATTTACACTGTGATGTGACCTTAACCCATTAATGCCCAAATGCACAGAAAATTTACACCAACTTCAACGCTTATTTCCAATATGAAATAAATTTCGAAAAAATCAAACTTACCAGATTCTACCATTTTCGGGGTCGCTCTTTCGAATGGCGAAGAGAAAATTTAAAAAAAGTCAACATTTGTCTATGATTTTGACATATATATTAAAAAAACATACTTTTTTCTGGGCGCATTTCTTACAAATATCAAGTTTTCGATACAATATCGTGCTTTGAATGAGCTAAAATATACTAGATGAGTGCACTCGATAGTTATACTTAAAAGATACACTGGTATGCATTTGAAATTTTGCGATGTCAGATCCAAAATGGCCACCGCAGTAACGAATTTCTATTCAAAATTTAACAATTTTTTTTCTTGAAAACCATACACTTTAGAGAAAATGTTCCAAGGACAATTTTGTTTTAGAATGAGCCAAAAAATACCCTTGAATTTTTTGAGAATGTATTGTTACAATTTTCAATTTTTCAAAACTGCAGAAAATCCAAAATTTTCAAAAAGTTAGTTAAAAAATCCGAAAAAATTTGACAGTGTTCTTTAACCAATTCTAAGACATTTTTTATCTATAGCAATTTTCTCTAAAGACAGCAGTGTTCAAGAAAATAAATCATTTGTCTTGAAATCTAGAAAAGTTTAATATTTTTTTTCTGGAAAACTATAGTCTTTAGATAAAATTTCTATAGACAAAAAATGTCTTAGAATTGGTTAGATAACACTGTCAAATTTTTTCAGATTTATTAAATAACTTTTTGAAAATTTTGGATTTTTTGCATTTTTGAAAAATAAAAAATTGTAGCAGTACATTCTGAAAAAATTCAAGGGTATTTTTTGGCTCATTCTAAAACAAAATTGTCCTTAGAACATTTTCTCTAAAGTGTATGGTTTTCAAGAAAAAAAATTGTTAAATTTTGAATAGAAATTCGTTACTGCGGTGGCCATTTTGGATCTGACATCGCAAAATTTCAAATGCATACCAGTGTATATTTTAAGTATAACTATCGAGTGCACTATTCTAGTATATTTTAGCTCATTCAAAGCACGATATTGTATCGAAAACTCGATATTTGTAAAAAATGCGCACTGAAAAAAGTATGTTTTTTTAATATATATGTCAAAATCATAGACGAATGTTGACTTTTTTTAAATTTTCTCATCGCCATTCGAAAGAGCGACCCCGAAAATGGCAGAATCTGGTAAGTTTGATTTTTTTCGAAATTTATTTCATATTGGAAATAAGCGTTGAAGTTGGTGTAAATTTTCTGTGCATTTGGGCATTAATGGGTTAAGGGAAGATCTTGTCGGGGTTTCGGGTATGCCTTCTTTTTTACTAAATAGCTAACGAAACGTCATTCAGAAATGATTTGTAGAGTTTGCTTAGATAAAGAATTTGACATCATATAGGTTACGTTTCAATCAAGATTGAACCACCACTAAGCCCCCTAATGGCGTGATGTTGTAATACATAAACGGAAGTCATTACTAAATCCGATTTTCAACATTTCTCTGACATTAACGGACTACTCATAGCTTCAATTTTTATTGAAACAAAGTGTAGAAGGATTTGTCGTCTTTTTAAGATCCATAACTTTTTTTAATTCGATATTTCGTAAGATATTTAGTATATTGAGTTAGACCAAAAAAAAAACGAAAAAATCGGCTTTGTATTTCACTTTGTGTGGCCCAAACTAGAGAAATATACGTTTTACCCCAAAATTTCCAAAGAACTTTTAAAATTTGAAGTACAGTAGAATCTCGGTATATTTACCGACTCGGTTCCTCGTCTTCCTCTCCGTCTCGTATATTTACCAAAAGAGCAGGAGCGCAGCTTGGCTACTAGGATTGTCGAGTAGTTATCACTATTTAGATAGCGAAATTAACTGAAAACAATGGGTGTGTGTTTGCCTACTACCTAGTTATTAGTTTCAACGATTTAGTTTTTTCCATGTGAGAATGCCCTAATGATAGCTTTTGAAATCCTTTACATTCCGTAGTAAAATCTTGAAAAATGGTTCGAAATAACATGCAAACGATCATCAATCCGAAATTACTATTTTAACAAATGTTCGTACATTGCATACTATTTGAATGTTCCACGCATTTGCAATAATTATACCAACAAATAATCAATATTCCCTATACTGAGAAAAAAACCATAGTTAAATGTACTACATATCGTACAGTTGGGAAAATATGGCTAAAACAACTATGAAAAATAGTTAAATATATCAGTTTCATAGTAGATTTTACTGTAATTTTCACGAACCAACTACCTCTTTATAGTTATTTTAACTAATATCATTCACGCAGTCCTCATTTTGCACTGTGTTCATAGTCATTTTAACTATTTTTTTTGTGAGCGTAAACTATTCGCTTAATAGTACATGCTCTACTGGGACATTTTATTAAAATTATGCGAATTACGTGGAAGTATCCTTATATTTCTTGATATCCTGTTTTTAACCTTTTAATACTTCAATAAATTATTGAATTGAGAATATAAAGGTTAAAAATGCAGAAGATTGGATTACAATACACTAGAGCTACATGAAACCCAATTCATTTTTCGGTTGTAATTTTATGGTATCATACACTGCTTCTAGAAATAATAAGTGCTGATATTCTTTTAGTCGATGTTCCATTTGTTATTTATTATTATTCTATTTTGTCTCTTTTTTACAAATATACACAGTTAAGATCCAACGTAACCTATATTTTTATAATTAATTTCGTCGAGTGTTAGATACATTTCGTGCGTTTAAATTTTACGTTTGGACTGAAACGTTACTGCCATAAAGTACTTTATTGCTGATACGTACATATTGAATCGTTCCTTATGAATTTGTAGTATTTCGATTTTTTACTCGATTCCAAAGTGAACGCAAAAACTCTGTCAAGTTGCTAAATAAAAAATTGGTCTGATTATCTACGAAAGATATGAGTATGATTTCTCGAAAATCATGTCATCGATGGACTTCAAATTTACAATTATTTTTTCTACATGCTTCCTGGCAATTTCTATGTGAAGATTTTTGTTTAAATTACTTTCAAACTAAACATAGCGAAAAGTGTGATTCAAAATTTTAATAATTTATTTTAAAATATTTTGCATTATTAAATTTTGGATATAAGACACGTACGAACGATATACATTTCCAAATGATGAATGGTATGACTGTACGTAAGCAAAATATGTTACCGTTGGCAGGTGAAATTCAGATTCAATCTCAGGTGATAAATCGTACGATTTTACGTGCAACATAAAAAATGTAATATCTACTTCCACCTAGGTTCAATTTCGTTGTGAATATTATCGAAGATAACTAACAATAAGTTACTTTTACGAGTCTTGAGTTTTTCAGGTAATATGAAATATCGATTTATGCAAAAATCGCCTGTTTAAAAGTTTTAAAGTTATCTGTTTCCGCAATATTGCGTTCGCAAAGTCAAATCTCATTTCGATCGTTTAAGAATATAGTAAGTTGTATTAAAGTTTATTTTACATAGTTTTTGGAAAAATCGGTTCGACATTGCGTTCACCGCAAGCATCTAGTACATAAAGATAATAGTTACTTTTCAATAGTTATTAGTATTTTTCCAAGTAGTTTTCATAATAAATATTTAGTATTACGTAGTAATAAACGAATAGTGGTCTCTCTAATTCTGAATTAGGAGTAGGAATAAAAAATAGGAAAAATGGATTATATTAATGAGTACCAGAGTGTATTAATTCTGGTAGTTTGTTTTGATTAATTCTTTAAAAAAGTATATCATAATTTATGGATGTAACTCTATTAAATAATAAACAAGAAAGTAACTTGCTTAATTAAAACCTTTCATGGATTTTACTATCTATTCTACATTTTTAGATTACTATTGGTAATTTGAAATAATTATATGCCCTTCAAAAGGTGCCTGGTACGGTATCAATTCTGACGCAGGATAGAAAATTCAAATTTTGAAGAAAGTTTTTATTAACAGAGTGTCTATATCCATGTACGGTTTCCTATATCATGCATGAGTGGAAGAGAGACGGATGCAACAAAGGTTTATGTGTTTGGTTGGGATAGCGTTAGCAGGGGGTCTGGGGGAAGGCAGTCCCCCAGAAGGCACCCGAATTTGGGCGAAAGCATTTACTCGATTTGACTGCCAAATCCAAGCATATATGAAATTAATTTATTCGTAGATTTAGTCCCAGCCTTTTATTAATACATTCAGAAATATGTATATTTATAAAATTTCGATTCAATATTATTCGAAAGAGTCCCATTTAAATAGTCTACAAGATTCTTTTCATTGTTTTTACGTGTTTCAAAAATTGAAAGTTGCAATTTGGTCATTAATAAACTAATAATAAAAATGGTATTAACCAGGAATATCATTAATAGTAGTTATTATTGCGCAAAATTAAAACCTAAAATGATTAATAATTCATAAACATTTCGAAGTTAATATCCAATATTTCAAATTGTTTCTCATAAGTAATTTAAATATATTACTGGATTATTGATGCATATTATTAGCTATTAAATTAACGATACATCGAGATTCATTATATATAAATATGTCACATCTAAAATTTAACATAATAATGAAAATAACGTCACATTAAAAATATTTGCATACGTTCGTAACATGCATTACCGTAATATTATGCGCTGTCCAAATACAAATGTGACAACACTAGATTCACTATCTCTAACGGGCGATTATATACGTTAAAGTGCATTGTGATTTAATAGGTCACTCAAACGCGAGCATGTTTTTGTATAAACCAACCAGAATTTACGAGGACAACAAAATGTCGAGGATGATAACTAACAGGCGGATGCATTTCGTGTAGGTGTCTGCTTCTCTCAAGTCGTATATTATCATTATAATAATAAGATTTCGACTAAAAATATTTTCGATTCGAACGAAAATAATTTTTTAATTAACATTAAAATATTCAAAATAATATTTCTGTAGGTCTGGGATCTTTGACCAGGTTTATTAATAAAACTGCATATATTTACAGAAGTAAATATAAATATTTCCTTACGATGTTTGGTATTAATAAAAATATAATAACTATTGTATTTTACCTATCTAAAATATAAAAAAAATGTAAAAATTAGTCCCATCAGAAAAAAAACAAGAAAATTTTACGAAGAAAATATACATCATATTGCGTCAAAATTTTAATATTATAAGTGACAATGAAATTTTGAAGTATCTACAACTTATTGGTTACAGTTTTAAACAATAATAAATATTAATTAAAATATAAAGTATTAATTTCTTCGCTAAAGCGGTGATAAGAATGTTGCCAACAAAAAGGAAAGAAATTTCCTCGTTCGTTTACTAACAGCTTTTAGTTATAATATAAAACGAATTCGTATTGTAGTTTTTTGAATGAAAATTTCCGAGAACATTCCCAATGTAACTTAGGTAGGAGAGAAGGGGAGTGGAGGAGGGGGTTCCTTAAATGTGTAAAAAGTGAAAATGAGTATTTTCAAAACTTCGATCCTCACCATACGTCAGCCAAAATATTAATGCATAACAGTTTTAATACTTCGGGCGCGAAATCGAGTTTCGCGACCTAGGTTGAAGCATTCTGGGTCGAATTATCCAGCCCCGAGCCTGTCGTATTAAAAAATATAAATTCAGTTGTTTCAGTGTCGACGTAGTTATATGAAGAATGAGTTTTGCATAAAAAAACGGCTAGAAAAGAAGATGTGCTTTAATGAAAGACCGCAGAACTTTGTAGTATCGTTTAATACTGTACGTTCTGTACATTTATTTCTCAAGAAGGTGCCTAGCTTGTGAAACAAAATATAAGGTCAAACATAAAGGAAATTAAATTTTCATAAACAATTTGTTTATATCGAATCGATTAAAAAAAGTGCGTTTCCAGTTTTCAAAACAATAATGCATTAGGGCTTCTTTACATAAAAACGATTCAAACTGCACATTTTAAATTACCGTGCCATTTTATTGGAAAAAATTATATGGTTTTGATATACGATACTACTTGCGCACCTCGCATTGAAAATCTTTTAGTGGCGCAACATTCAGACAGTTCAAAAATCCCCAAAAACCGTTTGCCATTTTTTTAATTATATTTTTAAGTGGATGTTACTATTTGCAAGTGGCTAAGAGCCACTATCGCTAAATAACAGGTTTGTGAACAAGTAAACAATAAGAAAATCATTATTTTATTTCGTTATTTATTTCTTTATATTGGTTGCACCTTTTCAATTCTTACATGACTCAATTATTTGTACTTAAATATTGCTATTTGCACCTCTTGAAACAATGCAAATAACTTTGCATTTGGATGGCTCAAAAGAAAAAGCTTTTTTCTTATAAGTTAAATATTCAAAGTATCGTGGAATTAGCCATATTTACATTTGTATACAGGGTGTCCGAAAAGTATGGAAACACTCAAATATCTCGGAAAATCGACATCGAATCGTAAAAGTAAAAATACACGTATTCAATGGTTTCAAGAGAGCTATCCAGTGACACCTAACACAACCCCCCACCCCCACCCGCTGGGGGTGATAGAGGGGGTAACTTAAAAATTTTAAATGGGAACCCCCAATTTTTATTGCAGATTTTGCTTCCTCAGAAAAAGTTACGTAAATTTTGCCTACCATTATAATTGTTTTTGTTGACAGATGGCGCTGTAATCAACGAAATTAAAAAATTATTCTAAAAAGTTTTAAAAATCTCGCGAAAAACACAACGGATCAAAAAAGTAAAAACACACGTATTTAATGGTTTCAAGAGAGCTATCCAGTGACACCTAACACGACCCCCCACCCCCACAGGCTGGGGGTGATGGAGGGGGAAACTTAAAAATTTTAAATGGGAACTCCCAAATTTTATTGCAGATTTCTCTTCTTCAGAAAAAGTTACGTAAATTTTACCTATTATAATTATTTTTGTTAACAGATGGAGCTGCAATCAGCGAACCACGTACCTGGAATAGCGGACCACGTTTCCAAAATTTTAAATGACGTCTTTTGCCTTTAAATATTTCAAAGTTCACCGATTCTTACCGCGAGGAGGTAGACGATTTTGAGAATCTTTTTTTTTTATTTTTGTATATTTTTTTTTTGTTTTTACCTTTTATTTGTTTTTTTTTTATTTTTTTAATTTTTTTTCTATTTTAAAGTTTAAATTTTCCTTCGCTTCTATTTTCTTTACTGGATTTTTAACATGTCTATGCCCACTAATTTATAAGATGTTCGAATTGAAGTCCTATCAGAGAAGCATATCCAGAAAGGAAATAATTCATTTTCGTCACAACGTCTCATCATTTCCTCACAAAATTCTAATCTCCGATCGAAGTCATCTTCCGAAAGTTCTTGTACATATTTTATTTTATATGGATGGAACTTATTTGCTTTTAATATTTCATGGACAGACGATTTGCCGATACCAGTGGCTTGCGCAATCTTTCTTACCGAAGTATGGACGTCCTCAACGACACTTGCACAGACCGCTAAACTGTTGTCTTCGTTCGTGGACGTTTTTGGTCTTCCTGATTTTGGTCGATCATTGACAGAGCCAGTATCTTGAAACCGAGAAACAGTCTTACAAACAGTTGATTTGCAAATAGGTAGACGATCAGGATGGGTATCATTAAATTGGCGGACGACTTGTTCGTATGTTCTTTTTTTATCGCCGCATCCTCGCAGAATAAGGATTTCGATCCTTTCTTTTTGTGTCAAAGACATAGTATGCCAAATTACAACAGGAGGCAGAATACAGAATGTATCGAAATGGAAGAAATATGAAGCAAAGAATGAAGAAATAAAAGAAATATAAAAAATTAGAAGAAATTCAAATGTTAGAGAAACATTACATTAAGTATCAAATAGCGAGAACGAAGAGAATTGCGATTTTTTGCGGTACGAATTTGACCAAGTTTTCGACAAGAGTGACGCTCGCATGTGTAATTTTCACAAAGCTGAAAAATAACCGAGACCTTGACTCATTCAAACAATAGAGCTTAACTAATACTAAGACGTGCTGTTTTGATTTGGACGCTGACGATGTTCGATTATTGACTACTTTCTCTGTAACACTGGCAGTTGAAAAAATCGACCGAGTGTATGCAATGGGTTTCCGCAAGCGATACCTACAGTACTTTCACACAAGTATACAAAATCACAGTCATGCAAGAAAGCCATAACACCATATGCGGATTTGGTCACCATTTACGCTATTCGGATACACGACATTCACTTCCTCGTAGAATAAGGATGTCGATTCTTCATTTTTCTGTCAAAAACTTTGTATGCACAATTACAAGGGGGGAGCGAATAAAGAATTTTAATATCTGGAAGAAAAGGTAAGCAAATACATTAAAAAAAAACATAAAAAAATTTAATAGTGAAGAATAAAAAAAAGGTAAAAAACAGAAATCAAATAAAAAAAAAAGTAAAACAGAAGATTCTCAAAATCGTCTACCTCCTCGCGGTGAGAATCGGTAAACTAGAAATATTTAAAGGCAAAAGACGTTATTTAAAATTCTGAAAACGTGGTATGCTATTCCATGTACGTCAAGTTAAATATTTTTTAGTAATTTTTTAATTTCGCAGATTGCAGCTCCATCTGTTAACAAAAATAATTATAATAGGTAAAATTTACGTAACTTTTTCTGAAGAAGAGAAATCTGCAATAAAATTTGGGAGTTCCCATTTAAAATTTTTAAGTTTCCCCCTCCATCACCCCCAGCCTGTGGGGGTGGGGGGTCGTGTTAGGTGTCACTGGATAGCTCTCTTGAAACCATTAAATACGTGTGTTTTTACTTTTTTGATCCGTTGTGTTTTTCGCGAGATTTTTAAAACTTTTTAGAATAATTTTTTAATTTCGTTGATTACAGCGCCATCTGTCAACAAAAACAATTATAATGGTAGGCAAAATTTACGTAACTTTTTCTGAGGAAGCAAAATCTGCAATAAAAATTGGGGGTTCCCATTTAAAATTTTGAAGTTACCCCCTCTATCACCCCCAGCGGGTGGGGGTGGGGGGTTGTGTTAGGTGTCACTGGATAGCTCTCTTGAAACCATTGAATACGTGTGTTTTTACTTTTTTGATCCGTTGTGTTTTTCGCGAGATTTTTAAAACTTTTTAGAATAATTTTTTAATTTCGTTGATTACAGCGCCATCTGTCAACAAAAACAATTATAATGGTAGGCAAAATTTACGTAACTTTTTCTGAGGAAGCAAAATCTGCAATAAAAATTGGGGGTTCCCATTTAAAATTTTTAAGTTACCCCCTCTATCACCCCCAGCGGGTGGGGGTGGGGGGTTGTGTTAGGTGTCACTGGATAGCTCTCTTGAAACCATTGAATACGTGTATTTTTACTTTTTCGATTCGATGTCGATTTTCCGAGATATTTGAGTGTTTCCATACTTTTCGGACACCCTGTATAATGTAATTTATGTTGTTGTGTCGGTCTTTTTAAAAAATAAAACTCTTTTTTGGCCTTCCGCCCGTAAAACTCGATATCTCGGCCTAGGGCGAAACCTATAAAAAAAATTATAATTTTGTATATTTTCCACATGACTGTACTGACTACGCAAAATATTTTAAAAAATTCGTTTGCTGAATCTGCAGAAAATCTCCTCTCAAAAGAAAAAGTATGTCTTCATTTGTTAAATTACAAGCACTTTTAGAAATGTTAGAAAAAATAAGAGGGGAAACTTTAAGAATAATTATTTTTGTATGTTTCAATTTTTGAATAAACAAACTAACCTAAACTCTAAGAAGTGTTATTAAAAACGTTTCCTTTAATTGTGATATCTAAATGTGAGCTACCTTAAGAATGTTAAAAACGTTTAAAATTCTAACTAAAAATTATTCGGAAATACTGCAGAAAATATCGTCAACAAATCTAAAATAGAAAGGAACTTTACATTAATTGTAATTTAGAAATTAAAACATCTTCAATAAAATCCATAACTAAATCAGCAAATATAGGAGAAAGTGAAAACCCTAGATACTCGATACTCGATAGATTTGTTTATAATTAATATTTTTAAATTTAAAACATGTTCAATTTAACCCTAATTCCACCGCATTGAGAAAACTAGTTTTAAGAAATCTAGTATGTTGTTTACTTTAATAACGATTTATTATCTTATCATATTATTTGTTGGTCTAAAATGCCAATTTTACGCCTCCGTTGATATAAAATAAGAATTTATACCTACTGCATCAAAAACGTATTTCTTAATAACACACTATTTAATATTACTGTATCAAGACATTATACAAAACATATTTATAACCTGTATCACCTCTCGTTTCGTAGCACACAATATCCGATTTCAGAGATTATCATGAATGCAAATTTGATGTATGGGCAGTATATTTTATATATTATTATGCGCATTTATACGGGTTGTGTTATTAAATGGCATGCGGCGTAAATTAAATGCACTGTGAAATATTAATGTTAAAAATATTTTCATCATTATGATCCTGTTTACCTTGTACTATCTTTATTTTATGATCTAATATGGTATTTAAAATAATATGACTATGTTGTGTATGAACCCTCACTTTTACAGATTAAATAAAGATTATTTTTCAAATAAAATTCTGCTGAGGACTGCAGCTTACAGCCGAAAAGTTAACTTGTCTTTTATTAAATAACCGCGAATCATCGCCGTTCTGAATTACAAAAGAAATTCTTCCAGACCTTGTCAAATTTTCAGAAGAATATGTTTATTTAACAGTCTAAAATTCTTCATTATTATTTTCTACTACTTTTTAATATGAATGTACACTAAGTTCAAGTTTAACTAAACAATTTGGAAATTCAAAATCGGTTAAATTTATGCAAATGTACATTAGCACTATTCCGTTGAACGAAATTTCCACAATTTGTATGCAATATTAAACTCTGATATCACGTGGAATGCAAAATGCGTATATGCTCGTATTTCAATCGTTTAACCGCACAAGTACTATTTAACAATTAAATGATCGTTCGTTCCCTCGTGTAAAATGGTGAGTAACAAAACATCATTCTCGAATAAGATTGGCACGAAAATTGCACATTGTCGAGTACAGAGAAAGAAGTACATAAATGATGTTTATTTAGATGATAAGAGGCAGCCTCTAGAGGCAGGCAATTCGGACGGTCAATCTCGACATTCAACTCGAATGCCCAGAAAGTGGTTGGTGCGTTAAAAAAAAAAGACAAAAAGAAGAAAAGCTCTCGCAAGAGCTGGTTTGTGTGATGGAAAGCTGGAAAAAGTGGGAAGTTAGAAAAAGACAGGGCTGGAAGGACAGATAGCGAAAAGGAAAGAATAAACCTATGACCAAGGAGATGGAAAAGATAAAGGGAAGAAGAATCGTAAGAGGATTTAGACCAAGAATTTTCATGGACTTTTTAGGACCTAAATACGTCGTGATGAAGGTTGCACTTTAAACATAAAAAATGTAGAATAATACCCAACACCGTATGAGAAGTTTTATCAATTTACCTTTTTTCACCTAAGCTCCATTCCAGTTTCCTTCCATTTTTAATAAATATGAACAAATTTCGCATATAGCTTGAAAGTGTCTTCAAAATTTATTTTGCTTTTAGTTTGAAACAATATTCAGGCCAAAATTTAATCGATTTCAAGGGTGAAGTAGAATTTTAAATAGTCAAAAACACGATCTTTAAACTTTAATTGTGCGAAGATTCCAAACCATTTCCGAATTTTCTTGACTTTGTCAGCGCTGATAGAAATTGCTCCCTCCTAAGCCATCCCTATTCATGGCTCAGCTCAAAACTCGATTACCGACAGTTTAATTCGCATGACGGAATTTAACTAAGTCGAACGAAAGTAATATGATTAACCTACGTACTTCCTTTCCAAAGTACCTTCGTTTGTTTGTATGGCAAATCCCACTTGTGCGAATTTACATTTCATACCATGCGCGTAATATTTAAGACAGAAAATACAAAGAGTAACAAATAGAGAATACATCTTTCAAAAACAAATATTCTGTATAAATGTTTAAAACGTTACGTATCGATGTTTCTATTTTAAACAAAAATGTAACGGAAGTGAAATTAAACGAAGCAGTGAGACTAAACCTGTCAATAACAGGCATAAATATAAAAAAGGAATTCGCAGTAAGACTTAAAAAGTAAAAATAAATTTCCGTTCGAATATAAATACTAGGCTCATGTCGTCGGAGAATTGGAAAGGCGGAAAAAGCTCCGATAAATTACAATGTCCGATTCCCTCACGGTAAAAACACCTGTTGAGAAAAATTTCGCTATTCTCAGTAGAACAGAGGTACGTATTTTGAAATCAGCAATTACAACCGACCTATTTAATCAGAGAGATTTTTCACGGTTTTTATACGGACTAATTAAAGGTCAATATCTATGCCAGAAGATTTCTTAAAAATGTCAAATAAATTATTAATTGTTCATTTATTATTGAGAGTACACTGTTATGAAAAATATTTATGAAAAATATTTATCTGAATGTTAAAAATAAATATATTTTGTAAAAAGGGCATTATTTTTGTTACTAGAAGTATTGACAAATATTGGCAGTCGATCTTTGGGTTTTTTATTTGCGTAAATGTAAAAATAATCTACTCTATCGATACGATGTTCAATAAATTAACTAGATAAAATTACAGTAGTTTTGGGATTAAAATGAGGAAATAAGTGATTTAATGTGGTAACAGGCTATAGTTCCCACCGTCATAATTCTTAGTTAAGAAAAGCAGTGACTCCTTTTAATGTTCTAAACAAAAGTCTATTCGGGCCCTGCGAGTTTTAGGTTAGCTTTTCTTTGGGAGGAGGAGAGGCATTAATTTCTTTAAGATCAATATTTAAATGAGTCAACAAATTTTTGCTATCATCACTAAACAATTAAAATAATTTCCAATAAACAAAAAATGTTACTTCTCGCCGTCAAATAATAATGGTAAACTCCACGGAAAGACTTCTGGACTTAATTCATCCAGGAATAATTCTTTTATGCCGACGCGTCAAAACTGAGTCTAATCTTCATCGTTCCGATCGTTTTCATTCCAGACAAATAACCTCTGCAGCTTTTCTCAGTGGTCCGCACCATTTGCATCATATCTTTCACCTGCTGGAAAGCTCGAGATAACAAAGGAAGAAAGTCTGTTTATTCAATTTTCTCGTCAGCCTTTTCTAATAATTATGCAAACAGACCTTCATGGTTTTTATTTCTAATGGGATTACTCGAGTTATTTTATGCAGATTTTTGTGAGATATAGAATCTCAAAAGTATCAAATTTCTACAATTCTTATACCATCTGGAATTGCATAAATGCTTACGTAACCTGGAATCCTCTTCATCAATACGCTTCGTTACTACTTGCGCAGTGACAAGAATATTAACACAAAATAATTGCGATATAAATGTAACACATAACAATACTACAATGAATCCTATAATAAAAACAAACTTCGCATAATTTTTTTGAATAAGAATTATGGTGTGAAAACGGAGATTTTTATTATTTTATGTCTGCCTAATTTTGCAGTTTTTTGTTTTTTCCACATTTTTCAATTTCAAGTCATAATATTAAAAGAACGACGGATTGTGAACCATAACAATGACCAGTTTGAAAAAGACCAGACTGAATACTAGTCACCAGTAAAATATTTAATCGTTTATCCCATAAAGTTTTCCTCAATCGTATATAAATTCACATCGAATTTTCTTTTTTAATTCGATACCAGGACACTTATTGATCATGTATTGCACAAATTTAAAAAATTTTTAGAGTCTTTTTCGTTCCATATTGATATCTGTTTTAAAAAATCTATAAATTGAAAGAAGGATAATATTTAACAAAATAAATCAGAAGAGGGACGAAAAATCATAATTTTAATAAATACCGCACGTTTTTTACTATGGAAATGGCATTTGCTTCAATTTTAGTAATGATATTCGATTTCAGCGTATCAAAATATGTAGGACACCATAGATGTAATGAAAAAGGAGGCCTTGGATGTTGATTTCAGACGTAATTTTGTGCGTAGGATCCAAATCCGAAGTGAGAATTGAGCTAAGACGTCAGAATTTCAAGATATATGAGGTTATGCACGCGAAAACGCGCTGCTTGGTATTTTTGAAGTTAAATACAGGATGAACAAATAGATTTTGCCTAGTATTTGCATCTTTTAGGACCACCATTACCCTTCAAAATTAGTTTTTATTCGGTCACCTACGATTTTTTTTCACAAGGTTACGGCCATTTTATATTATGACATTGGTCTTAAAAATGTCATAAGCAGCTACATTATCCCTTTAAAGTCTACATTCTTGTAGATAATAATTTGTTCTTGGACGTTTCTGCTTCCTTTTTCCTACATTTATCCTCACTATTTTAATTTTTGTACTTCTTATTACATTTATCAAATATTGTTGTTGTTCATAAACTTCCACCTTTCAAAATAACGATAATAAAAAAGTTCGGAAAGTTTGTGACACTATACGTATATCAGGAACAACAGATATTCCGGTGGCAGACCATGTCATAATTTAAAATGGTCGCACCTTTATTAGAAAAAATCGTTGATGATCGAATAAAAGCCCATTTTAAAGGGTAAGGGTATTACTAAAAGCTGCAATAGAACAGAAGGCTGAAAACAGTGTTTCTGTACGTAATTTCAAAAGTAGAAGAAAAACGCGTTTATCGGATACATAACATCTAATTTCGGCGGAAATGACCCACACCTTCCCAACAACAACGCCATATTGACCTGTGTTTTTGGCAATGCTGCCTGCCAGGGTTTTGATGGTAGTGTGCAATATACCAATAGAAGTTGTAAAAATTTATTGTCATTTTTCTAATTCTCTGACGCAAGTATATAAGAAAACATACGTGTACTATAAAAGTTAGAACTAATATGTGCACTAACAGAAATTATTTACTAATAATTTATGTAAGCTAATTCTAAGGCTCTTACATTAAATGTAAATTTATAACAGCAACTGTAAAGTAAAGTAAAAGTAAAAAACAGCAGGTAAATTTCAGGTGAAATCAGCCCTCTCCTGCAATGTTACTGTATATTAACTCGTATATTTTAACATTCAATTAGCATTCGTTAACTGATAATAAAGTTTACATTAAATTCTGTCTTTTGAATTGCGCATGTCAACAATACGTCGAAAAATTCGCATAAAATCGAATGACTACGCGTGCCTATGTTTGTTTATTTCTGTTTCGGCGAAACAGTAAGCTCGTAAATATGCTACATGTCACGTAATGATCCCAACATTAATATTTAAAATTCTTATATTAACTATTAATATAATCCATTTAATCGAATTTCAGATTGCGGTAACTTCTTGATAAAGTACCTTACATTAAGATTAAAATCTAAATTATGTTAGCTTTACTATGAAGCTATTACATTAATTGTAAACAGACAAATGTGATGGGAACTGTTTAGTCAAAGTCCGTTATCAGAATCATAATCTATGCTGGCAAGAATCTCCGTCTGTTATCTTGGAACCGCCATTGTAAAAATCTGAGATCAGATTCGTAATGAGCGATCATAAAAACCCAACGGATAACCAATTTCAACTATTTTTCTTGTTAAGAGAAAAGTACGCTCTGATCAAACTTCACGCAGAGTATGTTGTCGAAAGTTGAATTGTAAATTTTAAAAAAACGAGATGAAGTACGACTTATGTAAGCATGGTTTTTTGATCTCGAATAATATAGCAATATTTCCGTACTTTTAGATTTACTTGACATTTCAGTTTAACCAATACATGCTCGAAAGTCAGTGTGATTTGTAAAGGCTTGTCATTGTGATTTAAAATATGGCATCAAGTAACCGTTATGCTTTCATATATCACTAAGAATTATTATTATATTAATTAGTCAAATGGTTAACTGGATGGATTACTAACAGGAAAAGTAGCGAATAATCCCGAGTAGATTAAATTCTTTTTAAAGTTGATTTAATCTGATCATAATATGATTTTTTTGTCGTGAACTCATCGAACTTTTAGTCCTCAGGTTTCTCATAAACGAATTCAGATCGCTCTTGCCGGAAAATTTATCAATTTATCTATTTGGGATTTAATTCTCATCTGCTCAAATTGCATCGGGTGTAATTCCTCATTATAAAATAAAGTTACCATGCAGATTTCTAAGGGGTAAATTGTCGATACGTACACGTGGTGAAATGTCTATCTGATGAAATGTTCACATAATTGTCGACTTGTATAATATATATATATATATATATATCATAGATTTATATTTGGAATTGATGAGTATTTAATTTATGAACATGGAAATGGAATTTGAGTAACAAAGGCATCTCTGTATTTAATGAGTCAGTAATCGCCCTACAATGAATTGTCTAGAACGAGCATTGTCTAAATTCAACGATAATGGATCGGAGAAACAATTGATGAGAAATCGAGACATTTTTTTATATTCAATTTAATGCAGTATATCGGTTGCATCAAATAAATTAATACTATCCATCGCTAGCCATTGAATACAAAACACTATATAGTGTTTCCAGCATTCTTCGCTTTTCATCTCTCACTGCAGGAACTCGAGTAGTTCTGTAAAACGATCCTTTCCAGTATCATTTTACCCTTTCTCCATTTCCTCCGTCTTTCCTCATTAGCAACTTCTCAGCCACTCTC
The DNA here is from genome assembly GCA_030407085.1 of Trichopria drosophilae. Taxonomy (NCBI): domain Eukaryota; kingdom Metazoa; phylum Arthropoda; class Insecta; order Hymenoptera; family Diapriidae; genus Trichopria; species Trichopria drosophilae. The sequence continues at coordinate 103,374,642 of CM059587.1, forward strand.
AATGTGACCCAAGGGAAGGATGGCTCAACCACAGGATAGAATATCTGAGCATACATATGCGCTGATACTCTTAAAGAAGTCACCGCTGCATCTTCGGATCTTACATGTCGTAAACTGTCGCCAAGAATAAATTCTTTATGCATTTTGATATTGGATTTTGCATTTGGGGTTTGAGGTATGAGGTACTCCTTCGAAATACGAGTCGTCTTAAAAGAAAACCGGAAGTGACAAATTTTACTACATAAAATAGTGTGACAATATTTTTTTAAGAATTCACCGATAACATTTCGAGACTTTATTTGCATTTTGTTGATTGTGTCCTAGTCAATAAAATTATTGATATTATGTATTTATTTGCCATTAATTTAAAACCCATATAAAAATACAATTTAATGCGTTCACAAAGTTCAGCAGAAAAAGACAATTGCGTATTACAGAAATATTTAGAATAATTGATATGGTTTAAAACGCAAACTACTATGAAATGGTCTAGCGTCGACTCTCCGACTTGTACCATTTTTGAGTATGTTTTAGTACTAGGTAACGAATGGCTTTACCTACAATTAGAGCCCACTAACTCTACGCCAAGGTGATTTATGCGCAAAATGAAATCGACGATTTCTTAGCGATGAATACATTTTATGCACGGATTTGCCATGCATGAAGTAGAAAATCTGTGTGTGAAGTGAATGTCGTGCGTGAAGTAAACTTCACGCATTGAATTTCACTACTTCACGCATTCAAAATCTGTACATAAAATATCGTATACAACTCGTACAGTGCGTGAAGTTGTACACTTATTGCATAATATACTATTTTCTTTAAGTTGCTTATTTTGGCGGCGAATCAATTTTTAACAATGTTGGATGATAATGCAAGGAAAATAATATTCAACGAAAAGCACTATAGGTACATACCTTACATGATTTAACATTCCTAATCTTGATTAATTATAAGGCCCCACAAAAAGAAAACGAAAGTAATTTTAACTTCCATCATATACCATCTTGACATTCGATTATTTTTTACAACAAAAAATTGTAAATAACTCTGAGTTGTACAGCTATTTCCCGCCCTCGGGGTAAATATTGGAAAAACGAAAAGAAACACTAGATTGCAATTTCATTTTCGTTTATCATAATACGACTACGTCTCATTTGTTACATCTCATATGAAAAGTAAAATATAATTTATTCAATTTAATATCAGTAAAGTAGGAGGAGGACAAAGGACAGGTTATTTCCCCCGCGTTAATGACGATTTGTCTATTTGCGGGTCGGCTCTCGGGTGGAGAGGTACAGGACAGAGACAGACAGTACAATGACAGAACTAGGCATATACTACACAACACCAACCCAGAGCCAGTCCCCCCGTACCCCAATATCGGTACCACCAGCAGATTCGGCGGTCTGTCCTTAGCGAGTACGACGCGGGGCTTATCCCCTCTTTATCCGAGATAAGACCCACGACGTACCGACCGCGGATAAGACGCTGATGGTACCGATAACTGCCGACGGGGGTCGGCAGCGGTCCCAAATTCGTACCTTCGCCCAGCAAAGTTCCCCGGTTATTCCACACTGGACATAAGCAGAGAAAATTGCAGGACGGGGATTCGAACTCGGGCCCTTCGCGACGTTCAGTTCGGGCGGACTAAGACTGACGCCTTAGCCCGCACGACCATCACCGACTAATATCAGTAAAGTATATATATTCAAATCATAGCACTGTTAGCAATTGATAAGTAGATTTTAAATCGAATAACTTCTGAAAAACATTATTAGTTCCCTTATTGACTAATGTCTCTTTCTACGTTTTCGCACATTTTTAAACTAAAACATTAAAAACAGATTTATGTTTGTTAATTATACGAAATATTTTACTACCCCTTTCAAGAGTAACAAATACAGACTAATTGGTAAAATTCTGCTGATTTAAATGGTCAATAAGTTATTCACATTTAAAAACATTTCTAGCTGAATTTTAAATGAATGAAAAATATTATTTCTTTTGAGAAATTCTACCTCTTTGACATTCCTACATTTTGTAATGTTATAATCAATACTTTTTACATATCGAAGACTTCCAGCTTGTAAAAAAATATTATTTTCTTTCTTTTTTCTATTCAGCAGTTTAATGTGTACTTTTGAAGGCTTTGATATGCATGCAAGAAGTTTTGCATACTTTAAGAGTATTTGCATATTAAATAACCGCAGAATAATATTCTCTATTCAATAATCCAGTTTTAGTAACTAATATATTACAAATGTAAATTCAAAGATCAAAAAAGTGGATCACTTGTGTGTAATGGGCACACAGAAAAATATAAGTTAGCAAAAAGAAAGTTTGATTTTCTATCATTAGTTTTCCCTTGCATTTTCGTAAGAAAATATTTTATCTGAATGTTTGTATAGAATGATTTTTTTAATCGTTTGCATACTGAATATACTTTATTTAAAATTCATATTTTTCTAAAAATCTGAATATTTTCAACAAGAAAAATTTTTACATTAAATTAGATTTGTAAATATTAATACTCTATTTATATTAGGCGATTCTATAGGCGACTTTAGTATGATTTATATTAAAAAATATGTTAAAAAAACATCGTCCAGTAATTCATTTCATATAGTTAAATAATTAGTTATAAGAACTAATTATTATTATTTCCACTTATTAATGTTTCCATTACCAAATTAAATATTCTCTTATATATTATTTGTTCTCTTAAATATTATTTGGAGAAACGATCAAAAGTAGCTTTGTAGACTATTTCATATGAAATTATAATTTAAACATTGAAAGCTTAAAATTTAAGCAACAAATTTGCAAAAACGGATAAAAAAATAGTTTCAAAGGAGATCCTTTTTTTCAGTGACATTTTCTTACGTTAAAAAAAAAATAATTTTAACGTGCAGATAAGGCCTTTTTGTTCTGAAAATTTTAGAATTGGTAGTATCCGCACGTTTAAAGCACAAAATGAGGTCATAGATAATATTACCATATCTCTTTAAACCCTTTTTGAAGCGATTATTCTGGTTCGAAAAGGATCTTCGAATTTCGACTAAGAAAGTTATTACTCAAAATTACTATATATATAAAATACTTAATTAAAATTTTATTGTAAATGAACAATGTTATTTATATCCATTATTAACGAATAATAGATCTTTGTAAAGTTTGTACGATGAAAAACTCGAAAAAACTTATTTTGTAGTATTTCACGAAACAAGATTCTTAGTAAATTATACTATTGTTTAACTACTCGAAATGTTTTAATAGATACTCAACGGATTTTTACTTGTTGCCATTATGACCATAAAGGAATTCAATCAACTAAAAATAGTTAGAGGAATTACATTTTAGAAGCTCGATTATTGACTAAATTTTAAAAAATTGTTTTAGTTTAACTACGCAGTGAAAGAAATCTGAAGACTAATAACTTAACGAATAACTTTTCAAAATTTGTTAGAGGTTCTGTTGAAATTCACTGAGCCGTTAAAAAGTAGTCAAATTTACTCAATATTTTTTTGGGATGTTTTAGTGGAACTATTGGCGTTTGATTTTTCTAGCAATGCCCTTCGGGATTATAGTAGAGTATTGCATTTCTTAATCCTCAATTCTTCTATTTACTAGGTAAATATTAACGTCAATTTAACTTATATTATAGTTATGAACTTAAAGAAGATTCCAAACTTAACATGAACAGAGATCCTCTAAATAAAATAGTAGTTCTTTTTGCTACTTTCTTTTCAACTACTCGTTTTTTTTAACAATTACTCTTTATTATTAATACTGCACTTTATAGCATATGGATATTGAAACGCTGTACTTGTTCTAAATTAGATTAGACATAGATTTAAAACCAACAAATTTACACAAATATATTACTTTAAAACTATACTTTGCGAAGCTTACACTGCAAAATCTGAATATCATATTTAGACATTTATTCTCTTAAACTACAATTCCGTAAAAAGATTTTATTATAGTATATAGTTGATTTATATCTTGTAATTAAAACTGGAATTAAATAGTAAACACCACTGCTTTTTGACATGAAATTGTCTTGAAGTTTGCAAAAATTGAATTAACCCATTAAGTCATGAATGGGCATTTTTTCGTTACAGTTTTCAACGGTTGTATTTTGTGTGAAAATAACTTTCTAAAAAATATCAAAGCAGTCATCTCGGACGTAAAATTACTCTATTTCCAGAATCTTTTATTAGATTTTTTTAAGAATGAAACTGTGCATTTTTCAAATTACTTTTTCAAATTTTTCTTTATTGAAATAATGTCAGAATTCCTGTTGGACTTGAAAACGTATGCTCCAGATTGGAAGTTTGCTCTTGAAATTATTGTATCTATTGATATATTTCACTTTTCAGTTTGAATATATAAACATTTAGTATTTTTTGAAAATTGCATTACTATTTATACAATGTTGTGCCAAATTTAAATACTAAACTAAAATCGAAAATTCGAAATTTTCTTTGAAAATTACATTGAGAATTACATAAACTCAAATGTTGCATCTACCACAAGAGAAATTTAGTTCGTGGAATAACTTTCGCTTATAACATGATCGTCTGATTTTAAGATTTGACAGAGTTATGTATTTATTATGGAAATGGTGATTAACATTGTTAAAATACTAGTAGTTTCATTTTATTTTAGGTACTCTAACATCTCTGTTCTGAATTACTTTGGTATCTGTGGAGCGTATACCTTTTGCATGAATGTTTTAATGTTATTTATTTGAGTATTTTATGCTCTATAAGTATGTTTGATGTAACGTGAGACACCCTGTTTAAATTATATTAAATTAAACCTTATTCAATTTTTAAAATCAGCATAAAAAACTATAAGCGCTTTATATTCAAACTAAGAAATGAATTTTAACGATAAATGCAATGATATCTAGAGCAAAGTAGGAGTTAATTCCACGTCCAGAAACCAGTAATATTTCGCTACTTAATTTAAATTTTAATTACAAGCTTTAATTTAACTCTATAAAATAAAATCTTTCCAAAGAATTGTAACCTAAGGTAGTTAGAATCCGAGCATATTTCTGAAAAATATTTAATACCGTTTACAAAAAATTAATTATTATTATTAATGATATTCTTGACGAGACAAACCATTACCGTTCTTAAAAAACATTGAAATCTACAAAAATAATTTGTTAAACAACTTTCTTTAACGACTCTTTTATACTTTTCGCCAGTTAAGTATTTTTTTTTTAAATGAATGAATTTCCAGGAATGACGTCTTATTTTCAGATTAACAGATTCTCTGCAACTCTACCGAACGATTTTTCCAAATTTTTTTTGCCTGATCACTAATGTATCTGGTATTAATTTACCGTTTAAAAGTTATATATATGGATAATGGCACATTTTTTCACTATAGTTTTCAATGGTTGTATTATGTGCAAAAAAAGGTAAAAATGTCCAAGCAGGATTATCTGACATAAACTGAATTAAACATTTGTTACGAGATTTTTCCAATGCAACCATGAAAAAACTGTATAGTATAATTTCTGAAATACATACACTTTTCAAATGTTTTTTTTCCTTTATATTATTTTTTCAAATTCAAATAATTTCAGAATTCCTGTTTGAAATAAAGAAATCGTGTCCTCGAGACTGAAACTTTAAAATGTGCATTTTAGCATTTTGATAATAATGGTGTAAGCATCCAAAATAGCGACTAAAACACGATAAAATCGGCGAAAGTTTCATGAGTTTTTTAATTGAAACTGATGGAAGTTCGGAAAAAATGTTCTCTCTAAGCTCTAAGATTACTCCGAAATTTGTACAAACTTTGTTTGACAAATTTTAAAATTTTTCAAAATTTTAGGATTTTGAAAAGTAAACAAACTATTCAAAATATTCCGACTAAATTTCTGCGTATTCTACCATGATTTCTAATAACTTTTCGTTTTTTACACTTTCCCGAAAATGTATCATTTTCAAATAAAAAATTCCTAGCAAAAAATTCTCGGCAAAATAGTCGAAAATTTCATAATTAATTAATTCGAAAAAAAGGTTGCTGAACAAAAAGTTCTTAGAATTGATCGAAGAATGCGTTTAAATTTTGTTGGCATATTTTTGACACTGTTCACTTATAAAAATGCAAAAATTTTTACATTCTAAGAACTTTTTGTTCCACACAAATGAGACATCCGATTTTGTGGTATAAGCTACTCACAGTAGTTTTAAAGTAATATATTTGTATAATTTTTTCGGTTTAAAATCTGCGTCTAATCTAATTTAATGTAAGAAAAGTTTCAATATCCATATACTATTACGCCCAGTATTAATATTAATGTTATTGTAAAAAGTGGCAATGTAAACATTCATAAAACATAAACAAAAACAGAAATCATTTTCTTTATCATCAAAGGATTTATACATTCCATATTAAAGCATTTTATAATTCTTTAGCGTTATTGTTTAAAAAAAATAACCGAATAAATTATAATTGCTGTTTGAATATGCAATCTTGGTAATTGTCCATTCTTTTCAGAAATACGACGCAAAACTTCTTAATTATAAAGTGCAGCTTATTGTCCTTCGTTATGTGAAAACTTGCCTGTATTTCTAGTTAAAATTTCTTTCAGCTTTGGAATACGTATTATTAGCATTGGAATCATTAAAGAAATAAAAATAAAAATTCTCTGTTATGTTGATTATTAGAAGCATTATTGATTTATTGTAAATGATAGTAACGAAGAAAGAAGAAATAATGTTAATGTCGATATATACAAAAGTAAAACAAAAATATTTGTTGACCCACTTAAACCTATGCATAATATTATATATAAATATAATTCCAAGTTATATTAAAATACAAAAAAAAACATTTCTGCACATCAGTGACACAATATAGTTCTTACCTTCATTCGAAATTAATTTTAACTAGTTCATGCATGCATGAAAATATATTCACATAAATCCAAATAGGAAATATATTGGGGACCTACGTTTATTGTGGAATCCAAACCACTCAATAAAATGCACACTTTATCTATATTCAGACGACCTAGTTCAAGTTTGTCACAATTATTCAAAAGTTACACATAAAGTTACATGAAAAAGTCTAGCACCATTATAACCTCAGATACATTCATAACGCATAGTTATATAATGCATTTATAATTTTTTATTTTACTTTTACTTGAAAATAGAATTTCTCTCTAATTATTCGTCAATAACTTTGTAACAATCACTTTCCGTTACGAATCAGTTTTATTATTATGTTTTTTAATTTACGGGAAAGTAATAATTTTCGAAAATGTCAGAGTATTCTATTGAAGATGTTTTCAACAACAAAATTTATTATAAAAGTATTATTATAATATATAGCCATGACAAAGTGTGCACTAAAGTCCCACTTTCTAAATGAATATGACTTCATAAAGATCTCATACTGACATCATGTTTTAAAAAACCCTCAGAAATTGGGACATCTGACTTCTTTCAGAGCACACTTCGAAATCATTCTGAATTCATTTTTATTTTGCTGTCCTCATTGATGCAAATGATTTAATATATGGGTTTTAAAATTTACTCCAAGGTATTAAAATATGTTAATTACTCTTCATTAGGCAGAGCAAATTACTCCAATTAAGTTGGAGTGTATGTAACAAGATATAGTAATTTTTATAACTATTATATGATCTCTCCAATACATTATCTGGCCATCCAAATACATATACGATAAGAAGAAATAAATTTAAAAATAATAATAAATTGTAATAATTAAAACGTAAAAAATATAATCTATCACTTTTGAGAAGTTAATTTTCAGTTCATTTATTGATTTTTAGGGATAGGGATTATTTATTTTAAATCACCTAATTAAAAGCCCTTCTGCGGTGTCCTTTCTGAAACTATTCTTTCTGAACAGTATTTAAGAATCTTAAGGAAGAATCAGAATAATTATCTGATTGTTTTCTTAAAATATTTCAGTATTACTTTTCGACTTCTTTAAACAACCATGGGACTGAAATAGCACATAATAATCACATTTCATTTATTTTCAATTTATTTTTTGCAATACGTTTACATACGTGTTTTATATCTCTTAAAGTATTCTTTTGCGGTAGCTAACTAAAAAGTTTTCTTATTTTCGTTTACTTTAGTAAATAGAAAAAAGACACAATGTATATAATTTTAAAGAATATTTTGTTTAATACCATCATAATTTTTGTAGTAATTTTAATTACTTAAAATCCTCACAATAACTACTTTACTTAATGTGAAGAGAATAAGCGTAGTAAATAATTAAGTAGTGCAACTAGCTTACGTAGGGAATAAAAATAATTATTTCAAACTGCAACTACTACATGTTAGCTGCGGTGCATAATTCTTTAAAATAATAAGAAACCGGAAATAGTAAGAACAATTAAAAACAGTTTAGTCTTTATTTAATAAATTGAATGTACTAATAGTAATTACAATATATCAATTATTTTTATTAATACCAACCTGCGATTATTTAAATATATTTAATTATATGAATTTACTAATTTTTAGTGTAACTAACATATCTTTTAGTCCATCTGCGGGGTCACACCTGCGTCAAAATAATCAATGATTTATCCAGTACATTCTTTATGCCACGACGCGCAAACCGCACTTTATACCGACACAGAATGCAAATTATAAAATATTCGGGACTTGGGAATTTCTCACATAACCAGTAACGAAGAATTCCTAAAAGAAAAAACCCTTTCGGAATAGAATTAAAAACACGCCATTGCATTTAGATTACGAAATAAAAGATGTTCTGTTCTTTATTTTCGTGCGCCGTATTAGATTCGACATTTTTAATTTCTAAAAGTTGTCACCGTATTTCAAACTAGCAACCTTGAAAACCTCTCGAGCCATGTATTTCAAGCGAATTTATTATTTATTTATCAAAATCCTGTAATGGTTTTTTTCTCATAAATGTTTGGTAAATAAGGAAAAATTGAAAATAAAAAGACAACATTTAGCACGTAAATAAACCAATTTGATGACTGTTTTGATACCGTATTCTGTACATAGAATTAATTTCAAACAGAAATTTTAACATGTTAAAAGACGGTTCTATTGTTATGTAATAAATAACTTACATATTTTGCTAAAAAGTTACACTGAAATATTCTTTTATACAGTGAATTCTATAAGACGCATACTTCTACTTTGCATTTTTTGAAAGACACATCTTTGATGTTAAAATATATGCTTGCTACGAATAATAACAAATAGTCAGTAGCAACAGAAAACTAATTGTCTATGAAGTTTAAAAATAAGTGTACGAAATTTAGCATTTCCGTGGTTTACATAAAATAACTATGCAACGTTTTGAGTAATGCGACTTGGCACATGTACAATCATATCAGATTTATCAAGTACACGTTGCAAAATATATGTGCATCCCTTATGTTAATAAATGAAAATTGCAGATAATTCCTCATATATTTTTTGCTGTCTTGTTGCAAATATAGTTGTTCTTCAATACCAAATTTCGTAACGTAATTTCACCAATCTTGTAATTTTCTAAAGAAATTTTTTTAAAGGTTTTTTAAAGTTTTGTAAAAAGGTTTTATGATTATTGATATCTTTAATGTAGCAAAACAAAAGTTTTTTTTTAATTATCTAAAGATGTATTAATTTAAGTACTTAAAATCTCTCGACTATTATAAAATCAATTAATTAAAATAATAACTATGATAGAGGGTATAATCCGTCATCATAAAAAGTTGTTTAAACATTGTGTAAAAGAACTTTTTCGGTTCTATTATATTTAGTCATCTTCAGAAATGATAAAAACAAGAGTATTATGAGCGAAATTACGATTTAACACTGTCAGATATAAATCTCTCGAATGCTTGTGAACATGCAAAATTCATCTGAATGTCTCGTTCTTTTGAGCCAAAAAATTAAGTCGATCGAATCAGACAGTATTACAATTTAATTTCGTTCATAATACTTCTGGTTCTATCATTTCTGAAGATAAATAAATATAATAATTTTTTGTATAGTCACCTACTATACCCACTATTATATAGTGATTAATTTAATTTATTGGTGTGTGAATTTATGATATTACAAGATAAATATTATGTGCGATAAAAATAAATTTATTTCTTTATTATTTGTTTTTATATGAATGGTATATTTTTTAGGGCAATTTCCAAGAAACCTTGCCGTTAAAAAAACTTTATTCATATAGATAGTATTAAATTTGCATATGAGCATTTCTTACAGAACTTTTAACTGATCACTGACCAAAATCATCAAAAATTATTTTAGTGACACACTAATGGGACGTATTTTTTTTGTTTTTACAGCACTTTAAGAGTAAGAAACAGTTGGCGTAACTCGTTTTTGAATAAAGTTGTATAAAGTTGAATAAACTCAAAGTTGAAACTAAACAATAGCCTAATGGTAGATGCAGGTGTACTTATATTATATATCTTGTAGTTGTTATATTTAAAGATAAGGTACTTGTTAGCAGAAATAAGGTTTTTTACTCATTATTTATTATCGCTGATAAAAAAATTAAAATTTTCCCATTTTTATTACGGGAGTCTAAAGACATCAGCCGAAAAGGTAGTAATCTATGTTTAAAAAAGTAAATTAAAAATTATTCAATCGATTTTTTAACATTCGGGCTTCATAAAGGCAATTCTAACCTCTTTATAGAAGCTATTCAAAAATATCTAATTATTATGAGATCATATAAAGTGGTTAGAATTGCGCCCGGATTTTTAAAATTTCATTCAATATATTCATTCATACCTTATCGGCTCATGACTCTATAAACCCCTTAAATAGCGATTTTCATCCTAGAAAAATGCTCATTTATTTCTTAGAATGCTTATCTCCCATTATAAACTTAACAATGTCAAATAATGGAAATAAAAAAGAATGCCAACATTTTTTATTATTGAAATGTCGATTTCACGGTGTAGGATAACCAATGGCAAGTTAAACACATGATAGGAGATAGGAGATAGGAGATTTACAAGTACTTTAAAAAAGAAACTACAACGTAGTTTTAAGCGTGCCTAAACGCCCTTTAATTATGCCACTCGAAAATGTTGTGCATTCGAACGAGTTACGCACTGATTTGATAATTTTTAGAGACCTCCTACAAAGTTAGTTTATGAGGCACACGTTTGCCGTGCATTTTATTTTTGGGGGCCTTTAGTGTAGAATTCTATGAAACTAAGAATTCAAGAAATGAAAAGTTATTTTCTCCATATTGAAAAAAGTAATAAATTCCCGAATTTGAAATAATCGGTGGACGTTTACATTTTAAGCTGTACAATTTTTTAGAAGATAAGCACACTCTTGGCATGCTGTTTATTGAAACTCCAAGATTATATGAAGATTATTTTCAGAGTGATTAGATAAGAGTTACTTTTTTGTTTTATTGATGTCAAAATGAAATTGTTGGATTGTACGTTGTGAAATTCAGTAAAAACCGTACTTTACGTTCGTTTTTTTTTTAAATTTTCTTTCCAGTGGTTTATTATCTTAAAAAACATATAAGGCCTAACATTTTAATGTATCGTAGAAAAAGAATCTTGATCATTTAGTCCGATATTCATTTGTTTTACATCGTCGCGTACTATAAAAGTTAAAGGTTGTGTAGAATTACTCATATATTACGTATGAACCATTATTGGTTTATTTCATTTTAACGATGCTACGTTTGGATCGAAAGTTACAACGCAGCAAGCTATATCTAAATTTTCCATTTTCCAGACAATTATGAATTTCGCCGTTTCGACATTTTTTTGGGCGCCAATTTTAAAATTGACCCGCGGCATAAAAAGCGATCCAATTTGTATGACGGTGCCACGCACATAGAAAAGAGGTCGTCCGGAAGTTGGTGGCCTAAAAAATGCAAGCATCTATGGTCGGGTTGGGAACCCCTGCCGAGGCAAAGACCCAGGACAGGAACTGCGCAGCCAACCTTCAAACGTGTACACACACGCCGAGGACCTCGTTCGTAGCCTGGGGCAAAATGAATTAGGCTAATTTTAGTTGTTACATTTTGTGCGGTCAGAACAAACAACCAACATTAGGCTCCGTCGCGAGCGGAATAAAATGTTGGCCGTGCTCGGACTTTTTGTCCTTGTTTTTCGCCCGCTCTGGATACGTTTTGGGTAATGAGCGCCAGATTTTCCGAGCGAAGTGTGTACGACGTGAGAGACTAATGCCGTGAATATAAAAGGCAAAAAAAGCAGGAAAAGTTTACGCGCTAGACTGGCAGACGTGTCCAACGACGCATTTCATAGTTATTACCGGAGTGCATTACGAACAATCCTTTTTAACGATTATTTGCTCACTAGCGTTTCTGAAACGCGCCGTAAATGCTTACGGTTGTTCCCGATCCTTCCGAATTGACGAACATCTATCACGGAGGAATGAGTCGACATCGTGGAAAACTGCGAATATTGCCTTGTAAAAGATTGTTTTCGACCATTTACGGAATTTCCACTGCTTTACCGTAAATCGTCCGGAAATTCAGAAAATTATTCGCGCCTTCCATAGTCTGCTCGGCTTTAATAGAGCGTTAAAGTTCTTTCAGTAATTCTGCAGCCTTATGGAAAACTTTTCGATCAAAATCGGACTTCATCCGAGCAAATTCTTCGTAAAACAACTTTGTCGAGTGACATTTCTAAATTAGATTTAATTTTTAGTAAAGTGGATTTTTAACGAAATTAATATTTACTTTTGGAGAATGGAAAAGGGACGAATATGTCTACGTGGCATTGAGGACGATGATTCCAATTCCTCGTTAATGGTTTTGAATGATGACGAATTAAGAACTACGTATAAACATATTGCTAAAATAAAGTTTACTATTTTATGTTTACCCTCGTGTTCTTTTAATTTAATTAGATACGTTAAGGTACTATTTTATTATAGATATGTACTTTACATGGACAAAAATTTTATTGAATATTTTACCATTCCACATAGCAATTTTGTGACAGACTTGTAGCGAGAAGAAAATTGCCATTATTTTTGGTAAAAATTACTAGATTTTGTGTTGGTAATTTTTACTCTCTGATTACGAAACATTCCAAGAAAATTTGCCTTGCGTGGAAAAATAAAATTAGTTTAATTTAGAAAAATATTACAATGTACTTGCAAGAAGGACCAATTGCAATGGAGTGGTATAAGCTGGATCCGGGTGTGGCAGTACCAAACTACAGCTAACATTTAACCTTATTCACACCTAAAAAGTGAGTTTAAACTAATCCGCAAGGTTGTGCTAGTAGCTTTTGGGTACCCCCACAATGCTCGGAATAAAGGTCCTACGCTATTCGCACCTCAAACGGAAGGGGTGTGTGGGAGGGTCAAACAGTATGAGGAGGAGTGGGGGCTCCCACACTATCCTGGCGTCAGTGAGGGGATTCTTTGACCTCAATAAGGTTACGCGAAATATCCGCCAGTGCCTTCCTGGTGTATATTGTAACTTACCAGGTAAGTAATGAATTGACTCGAGAGGTAGATAGGTTTAAAACAATCTTTATTTATTATTCAATTGAAATAATACAGAGATTTAGTCACTTCTATCGTGGAAGTGACTAGTACATATAATTTGGCATAGGCCGAATGCGCCTGTCCTTATGCAATTTGTGTGCTTCCACTATGTGCTCGCTGCGCCTGAACGCTACTATTTTATTTACTTGGCGAATCGTAATGATAATTATTGTTTTGTCATTGAATATTTATTCGCACACAAAAACCTCAGTCCAGAAATCTGAGTCTTTGGTGTTCTTTTTAACTACAATGACACCACAGATTCCCAGTTGAATCTGTGGGCATTAGACATTAATTAGTTACGGACGCTTCGTGTAAAAACACAAGCCGCCGAACTATCGTCGATCGTAGCGGTGCTTATTAGACAAGCGCGCTGCGACGACTGGATACTGGATCGTCGGTGAGGCCCTCTCTTTATAGGCAAGTGGGGGTACGCTTGTGTGCGTACTTCACATGTGATGCAAATGTGTACGTGTGACAACGTACTAACTTTGAATATTCGCCGTCGTTGTCAGTTACAATATATGTGTGTATAAACTGTTGTACATAAATTTAATATTTAAATTTATTTATTGTTTTTAATTTTTTTTTCCAAAAATCGAAGCATGACTAGTACTGCAAAAGTGTTGGTTCCATTTGTGACGAATCATCTATGTTAATAATAATTTAGATTTTTTTGATCATATGGGGTTTTAAAATCGGATTTTAAACCCCCATTTGATGGAGTAAAATCTCAGTTTACTACGTTCACAAAATACATTGAAAAGGTTGGAATTCCCTACTCTTTCGAGTTTGGATTTATTTAATTTGTCGATACATAAACTTGACTTTTATACTCACTATAACCATAAATTTTAATTGCATCATGAGCGTAAACTTTTGTACCTTTTATTGAAAATAACTATTATCCTGGGAGATTATGTCGCTAGTTGAGTTACATGGAATTTTGGATACACTATTGCCTAACTTACTAATGCATCAATATCTTCAATATTGTCCAAAACTTTTGAATAATCTTTGTTATTTTCACGAAAAATATTATTCACGTGTACCATTTCAGTATAATAAAAAACAGTTCAGGTTCCAATTTCAGGATAAGTAATTTAAAAAAATTTCGATAATGAATAAGTTCCTGAGAATAGCAACTCTCGATAACAATAATCAGAAAATGTGTAAATAAAGTATAGGATGTAAATAAAAGTTAATAGTTTGGAAAATATGGAATTGTTAGCTTACTCAGCTTACTGCGCATAAGGTATCATAAGTTTAAATCTAAAAATAAGAAAGGATATCTCGCATGGCAGAATTGACGTTAAATGATTTAAGCTTGGTTAGATATAGTGAATTGTCTCGAGAAAAGTCTCGGATGCTATAAGTTACTCTTTCGTATCTTAGATTCAAATAATATACGAATATAGATTCAAGTGATATCAGAAATAAAATCTTTCGGTTTAGAAGAAAAAGAATGTAAATAATATGTTTATGAAAATATATAAATAGTGTGTATGTAAAATATTTACTAATACTGAATAATTATAGTATTTTCCTAATCTTTTATTTTAAGCGAGGGTTACTATTTAGAAAAGAAATTTATCAACAATTAAATTTACTAAATACTAAACTTAACATTTCGACCTCTTGGTGCAGGTCATCTTCTGAACATGTTTAGTATATTTTAAACTATTTTATTAAGTTTAGTATATTTTAAATTATTTTATTATATTGTGACCATCCTATTAATTTTTATGACCGCAGCACATCAATATTTTACTATCAAATTTTTGAACTAACTGATTTTTTAAATTTTGATTTACTCAATTAAATATTTGATTTAATCCAAATTTCTTAAACTGCCTCACATATTTCTTCAATAATAAATGAATAAGATTTTTATATTATCTATCTAGCAGTCACTAGTGTTTAATTGAGTTCTTAGTGTATTAAAATTCTCAGATATTATAATAATTTTCCACCTTGAATTTCGATAACAGGTTATAAACTTAATCGATTTTAGTTTTTTGTAAGACGAAACATTTTATACGTGGTTTTTCGATCAAAGTACTTGCGAGAAATTAAACTACAACTACAGCCCAGTATCGCGAATTAAAGATATGTAATAACCGCGACATTTAAAATTACATAAATATGCCGTCTTCTACATAGGTTTAATGTTAATTGCAGAAGCTTAAGTTGGTTATGAAATACAGTTGGTACCCAAACATAAAATGAACCTCAAATCACTAGATTAAATAATCAGTTAAATCAACTGTTTGCTTTTTTGTGCATACTTTTTATAATTTATCAAAGCAGCAATTAAACAACATTTCCAGAAAAATCCGTGAAAACATGCTAGAAAATCGAGTTGTGGATGCGTGGAATAGTGTACCGGATGCTGTAGTAACCACAACATCGTTTACAAGGTAAAAGGGCATGATAGACTCATTAATTTAAATAGTGTTCAACGAAGTGTGATATTAAATTTAATTTGTTTTGATGCTGTAACATAAAATATAATAATAAGAGTATATTTTGAAAATTTATGACATGATTTGTATTTTGCTGCACAAAAGCTTTCTTTTCTTCTTGTAATTTTAAAACTCTGTGATTGAAAAATGTGGTAATAAAATTTAATTTATCTTTCTATCATTTGATTGGTATGAGATTAAAATAGGTTCGAGGTTGAATCATAGTTGAATGTTTATGTAATATAAACAACGATTTACAAAAGAAATAAATGCATGGACATATTTAGTAAATTCTTGTAATATGACATTTTGAGCAATGTCTATTAATATTAGTTGAAAATGGCTAAAATTGTTTTTATCTCTTTTAAAATAATTACAACCCAAACAATGCTTCTTTGAGAATATGCGTGGTAATCTTGCGTAAGCACATATGTTTTTTATACTGCCGGCATAATAATATTGCAAAGCTCTAAAGCTTATACAAAAATACACACAAGGAAAACGGGAAAATAGGGAGAAAACAGGTTGTTTGTTAATGGAAGTTCGAACGATTTACTGTAAACGTGATGTGTGCTGGAAATACTGAAATTAATTTATTTTGAAAAATGTTTCATGTCAATTAATATCAAACATTTCCTGTTTTTAATTCATATAGTAAAGAAATTTATTTAGTTGTGACCAGTGAAAAAAAAATAGAACGGATTGATAAGATAACATTCATTTGTCCTAATAAACAATTGGCCTGTGTGATAGCATTGCAATTGTAAATGTGTAGAGTTATAGTAATATTTACTTAAGGAGGGCTGTATATTAGAAAAAGTGCTCGTTACCAGCTTAGAAGATGCATTATACGGGTTATGTTTTCTAGTGAATGTCATCAAGGAATTATCTGTTACTCTGACTTAACATTTTCTCCTTACGTCCCAATATATGAATTTTATTATCAATCAGTCCTTTACTATGACTGCAAAAATATTTACTACTCTGTAGAGTACTACGAAAAATGTACTTGATACCGTTATTTTTATTATTGAAATTAATAACATTTTACTTTAGGCTTGTTGTAGTTTTGGTAGACTGAAAAGTGTAATTTACTTTTCGTTGTTACCATTATTGCATTACGTTGAAATTCAGTTTAAACTATAGTCATATTTCTACAAATTTTGAGTTCAAACTCTCTTGCAAAAAGAAGACTGATATGATAAAGAATTTTGATGGTAGCCTACTAATTTTCTCAGATTTTCTATTTTATGCACTTTTTCGTATTTCTATGTATGTAAACAATGCATAAAGGTACAAAATTGCATGGAATTGGGTACAAATCATATGAACATGGCACATTTGAGAGCGCATGTGTAAAATTTTCTCTTTTACAGCACAGTCGTGCCGAGTGTGCAGTGGGGCAATTGATTGTGACTCCCTGAGGAGCAACATCTAATAAAATTCAATGTAGAACTGTGGTCTGGCCGTACCATTTCCCCTACCTCTGAGCGAACACTAAAATTATCATTTGTACACGATTCGACATTATCGTCTACAATGCTAAATAGAACTGATAAGCTTGAATATATACATTAAAACAAATATGGCACTGACACTAGTAGGTATATTATAATTGGCATAGAATTAGCTGAAAGTTATGGAAGTAACTATAAAGTTAACATGAATTTTAAATGAAAATATCTGCTGTTTTTTAAAAAGCTAACGTATGGTCACGAGCCTTACCAGATTGGTACCTGATTAGATCCTCATTACGATTTAATAACAAATTCCTTACCAAGAAAGAATTATTACAGTTTGTTGCTCGATAAAACAAGCTGTATTTCAACAGTTCTAATATTGTCGCAGCCTGACACTGTTTTAACTATAGTACATTATGATCCAAGGGAGATAAATTAGTGATAATTGAAGGATGAGATTCAAATGACATTCATCATTAGAGATTGGGTATTTTTATGAGTTTCGTTCAATTTTTTAAACTGTTGTTTATATTGTATCCGTCAAATTTTTGGAAAACTGACACTAGTTTCGTAACCAGCCATGCCGAAAATTCTCAAAGACTGATTTCCCAAGCTACTTTCAGTTTTTCCAAATATTTTTGATATTTTAATTAGCGAAAAACTGATTTCAAAATCGGAATCAGCGACTCCGAAAACATAACAGTCCTGATTATTATAAGATTCGCTGAATTATTTTCCCAAATATTGTCCGCCATTTTTAATTTCGAAAACTTAATGCCAGATTTTTAATCAACGACCCTGAAAACTAAGTGGACCCAACAGTTTGATATAATTAGTCGCTTCACTGGATTGTGGGTCTCAACTGGTTAAATGAAATTTTGACTGCGACAATCGAACTAGTATATTCGGAAATAGTCACTTGTAAGACAATACTAATCGATTGTAAAGCTGAAAATGAAGTTCGATATTCAGCAACAAAAGATGTCTCTAGGACTTAATGGGCTAACAAATAAAAAGTATAAACCCTACGTGGAAGAAATATCGAAGATTTTATTTTAGGAAATAGTGGCTTTGTTTTGGAAGAAAACGTTTATAAACTGCGTCGCTTGGTGCCGCAGAAGTAAGAAAATTCGAAATATGGAAATGGGAAACATACTAGAAGATATACAGTGATTGTAAATTAAATGGAATCTATTTAGGTTAAACAAGAATACATGTTTTGAGCACAACGCTTGGGAGAAAGAAAAACGAGGTGAACATAATCCCCGGAAAAATGAAGCCTTCCAAAGAAAGGTGGAAGAAAGTGTAGACAGAAATGCCGCAGGAAAGGTAATTGCCTTCTGATGAAAAACGGACCTTAAAAGGACACTAGATGGAAGTCTATAAATTATGAAACAATTACTTATAATAAGGTAACCTTATATATATTAACGAAACAAGTTGTTATTCGAATTACTGCATCAATTATTGAATAAGAATACCTTGTACAAAAAAAACTTTAGAATATCATACATACTAATTTTGAAAAAACGACGAATGTTGTTAATCGACAAATTAAATTAAACTGGATTAAGGGTTTCTAAGATATACTTTGTGTAATGACATCACATTACCGTTTTTGTTATATAAATTTCTTTTACTTTCTTTAAAATATCCTTTCAATTTTAAATAAAGTTAACATGTCAATTAAAATTATATAAACGTCTAAGACAGGATCTTCCACGGTCTTACTGGCGAGATCCATGTGGAAGATTTAGACCGAAATGTTATTTTTACAGACAATAGGTATTTACAGTTGTATAGTTACCGTTATAGGGATTCGAACCTGCTATAATATTGTATTTTAATTAAAATAAAAGCAGTTCCGCAGATCATAACTACAGAGACGGTAGCATACAAATCTCCATTTTTATTTTGTAATTTAGTAGCTTGCATCCAAGCTCGTAAGTATGTTTATTGTGTTTAATTTACGTTCCAAGATCCGTATTTACCGAGAAATAATTTCATTGTTCATCGAACTGTTATGACATACGCGATTAAGAAAATACGAATGTTTATCAACAAATTAAATTAACGTTAGCAAAACATGTGATTAAAAAAGTAGTTCCTAAAATATTATAACTAAAAAAAAATATTGTTTTTAAAAATTACAAAATATTTAATAACAGGATCGAATACAATTTAGTTTCTGCGTAAAATGAAAAATATAGTAACTTTCATAAAATTATTTAAAATTGTCCGTTTTAGATGATATCCAATCACCTTATTATAAATGAACATTTCACAAATATAATAATCTTAAGGCCGCTTTAAATGCTACTCTTATTAATTTTGAATTTCATAAACTTTCTTGTATCAATGATCTACCATCTATTTATAATCACATACCAAAATTTTACAAGCTTATTTAAAATATATTTCTGGAAAATCGATTGTTTCAGAATCTATAGGTTAGCGTGCGTAAGAAGTATTTCTGGGAAATTAACTAAATTGAAAAGAAAACGTATCCCACCAGTAGCCATTATTACAATTTGTATATCGTTTGTTCAATATCACTTTGTCAAAATAAAATCATAAGTTAAAATACAATTTACATATGATATTACTGTTGTTACTGACGAAGTTAATTCATTCATTAAGAACTGGGAAAATAAGTACACTAACATAAAAAAAGGAGTACATTAACAGTTCACAAGAAACTCATCAAGACCAACAGGTAGCGTGAAATATCTGCTCTCACATCTCTACCAACGGATGAATTTATTAAATATGTAAAAATGGTTTTAAATAAAACAATGTTCACTTTTCACTGTAAATTTTATAAACAAATAAAGTAACACTGAGACTTGGACCATTGAAAACCAATTTTGTCTCACATTTGACTACTTTCCGATTACATATTCTATATAGTCCAATAGATCTTGAATTGCATTTCATTAGTTGCTGCAACTGTCATAGTGAAGTTAAAATAACTACTATTTGCTGGAATTAATTATAGAAGTTAATTTGACTAAATTAAAAAAAATGTTTAACTGCATACTGTCAATTTAAATAAAATAGTAAAATGCAACAACATGACTGAGATTAACCAACTGGACCACCTGAGATAACTAAAAAAGTCAATATTTTTATTACTTTCGTATTTACCATCGAACGACAGTTAAATTTATGACATAGATTTTTTCCTCATTATAAAAATACAATAGATAAATTTGTATATAAAAACTGAGATATATTTCTATAGAGATCTGCACCTTAATATTTTACACAGTAAGTGATGCGTTATAAACCGAAAACGTCGGATGTCTGCGGAACACTGTTAATAATGCTGTTTTCAGATGGGTATTATACGACTGTATTGTATTTTTGTGCGGTTGATTTATTCAAGACAGGATGCACACGATGTAACATACACATGACACTGGTTTTGCTAGTTTCACCAACTTCTTCCTACCGGTGTAGAAACTCGAGGAAGGAATTTCTTAAAATTCGGTAACAAATAATAAAGCTCGAAACGATAGTGGGATCTCAGCTTGGCATCGTTTCTACACTTCTGATCTCTGGCTACTCTACCGCAAAATTTCGGAATTCATTTTGGTGCGTTGCGCCAAGTTTCTTTAATGCACTGTCGTCAGAAATTCCAACGTGAATGAATTATCAATTTTCCTTTTATGAAGCACTAAAATATTCTGAGCGTTTTCACACAAGTTCCCACTTTTGAAAAGAAATTAAGACTTTTTTTTAAATTTGGCACATGACATAAAAAATTGACTTTTTAAGGACAAAAAATGACTGGTTAGAAATATCGGCAAAATTGGACATTTTTGTTCTCAATTATGAAATTTTGTTTTTCTCATCGAAATCACCGGTTGATTCTGACTTGTGGTCATTAAATACTAATAGAGGCTACTACTCTCTGTGCATTAAATACTAATAGAGGCTACTACGCTCGCGAAAACTGGAAAGTTTCAAAGGAAGAACTAATCGGCACCATGTCGTCCAAAGCACATTGTACCTCCTACTCCTTGTTAAAATATCCCCTCCACTTCCCAAGCTGTATTTCCTTACCACCTCACATCCATTGCTGCTGATAAACATTTCTTACAGCAGATCTTATTTTAACTCCCCGTATTTTATGTTTTCCCCTCACTCGTTCCCCCACCACTCGACCTATGCTGCGACGTCAGGTCATTTGGCCTGGGTAGACCGTACAGTGTAAGCATGCGCATAGACGCTGAGAAGGAAGGAAACTGTTTTCTCTGTCTCGCACTGTAAGCAACTGCAAGGGTGGAGGTGATGGGAAATCTTAAAATAAGGGAAGACGCCGCCATATTCCATGATTCAAAAACTTAAAATAAGGGGAGATCTACTGAATATTGCACAATACAAGGAAGATAGAAAGGCGGAAATGTGGTGGGAGGCACAAGTTTCTCGACGAGGCGTTATGGGGTTTAATTCGTCGGCCTCAAGAAACCGACCATGAAAAATCGAACAGTACCAGCCCAATGATCTGGATTCATCAAATTTTGATGAAATTTTGATATCTGAAGACATGTAATTAGTTCCTATGTGTTGTTTTTATTTGAATATTATGTTTTGGTTTTAATAATACCAATATAGACATGGATCTCTAGGTGATCATAACCATCATCAAATAAGATTCAATACTTGATGAATATATACATCAACATTATTTAATTTACACCTCATGTAGATATATATTAATGGATGCTTTAAACAAAACATAACTCTGAATAAAATGCGTCTATTAATTTGATCTTTTCTTTGAGTAGTTAGACCGGAAAATGACACTTGTTCAGTTAGGCAAATGCTCTTGAAGCTGTTGGTTTCACTATTTTTGGTTGATGTTAATGTACTTTACTCAAATAATCAAGTTAAATATGACAAATTGTGTTATTGTTATATTATAACTAACAATCAAATTCTTTCCGACAGCCTGATAGGTAGTTCTTCTAATTACTTTATAATCATTGCTGCAACTAAATAATATAGACCAGAAACTATTGACCTATTAGTTAAAAAGTAGTTGGATCTTTCTAGATAAGGACAGATGATACTTAATAAAAAAGATTATTTCATCTATCGATATATTTCAAACAAAATTACAGTTATTAAAATATCGTAGTATTTAAAAATCTAATGACTTTTAATGTTTATAGAAATTATACTGATTTTTACTATTTTTTTTACTATTATGTATAATATCCGCATGGAACCATAATTTTTCTATCAAACTTTATACACAGTTATTACACAACCAATTTAATATTAAATTCTTACACAACTAGATGCATCACTTTTCATGAATTTCCTGCAGATATCAAGATTTTATATTTGATATGGCCTGAGTAAAATACAAAGAAAATAGGAAAAAGATGTACGTTACCCGTTCGGCGTATACAAGATAATTTTTAACGTTATCGGAAGGCTTTCGTATGAGAGGTCGAAAAACCTATTATCGGTAGGCGGTCACGGGATGTTCAACGTAAGAAATATGCGGAATCTATAGCTTTTTTAGTAGCGTTAGATATTTCCCAAAAGCTTTGCTTCAACTTTACGATCTAAAGATTCGACTTAAAGATTCGACTTTATAGAATAACATATATTAGCGACGGTTTTATAGAACTTTGTTTTGTTTCTTAGACTATTTTTATGAGCAGGAAATTTTGATTAATATCCAAAACCGTT
This sequence comes from Trichopria drosophilae, assembly GCA_030407085.1. Taxonomy (NCBI): domain Eukaryota; kingdom Metazoa; phylum Arthropoda; class Insecta; order Hymenoptera; family Diapriidae; genus Trichopria; species Trichopria drosophilae. Next base: position 103,397,832 of record CM059587.1, read on the forward strand.
CTCACAATTTTTTGTCTACATTATTAATGACCTAAAAATCCTCTAATATAGAAATACTTTCTAACCGTCATAACAAAATGATTCATTCGTGGTCGTGATCTAACATCAGGTAATGTGTCAGGTGATGTCTCGAACGCTCACCGTATGGTGGCGCACACATATAGTGTCAAACACGTACACGCGTATTGCGCGTTATCTGGTGACAATCTTTTCTATGGAGAGTTTTTCTCCGACAAAATATTGGTTATAATTAATTTTAAACATGCGATAGTCTATTTGTAATTTTATTTATATGTAATTCATAAATAAGCAACTAAAATTTGACATACATTAGGAGAGTGGTTAAATATTTTTAGTAAGTTTGGAATATATTAAAATAAGTAAAACACACTTATTTGTAGAAAGTTTTATTTCCTGATCCACCAACTTATTATTCTAAATTATAGAACATACACAACAATTAGAATATACAAAAAATTCGATATTAAAATACTCGATTCCATAAATGTTCGAAATGGGTCACGTTTTATCATAGGTCGCGTTTCCGGGCATCTAAAACACGACTCGAACAAGCAATTTCCTTCAGGAAATCTATTATCATTGCCCGCTGAGAAACCTAGACTGGTTACCACTGACGGTAACGATAAACCGCGTTAAGCAAAATCGCTAGACAATACCGCGAAATGTGAGAATGACTTATCTATTGTAATTTCTCACCTGTAAATTATTTCCGCCAGCAATTTAATATAGAGGGAAATTTCGAAACTAAGTGTCTCAGGTTTCACTCTACCTTTTGATCAAATATTCTTAATACATTGAAAAATTAAATTAAAAATTTCAATTTGAAACTAGTGTTGGCGTGGTGCCTCGCTCGCTTCGCTCGCTCAGAAACTTCGACCCAGTAGAGAATCGGCTATTCCTTAATACTCGTTTGTTTACTAACAGCTTTCAATTATATTATAAAATTATATTGATATTTGATGGTCCGATCATATTTAGGTCAATGTGGCTTCGATAGATATGTTACAACAATATAGTGTTTCTTATATGTATGAAAATTGAAAATGAGCATTTTCAAAACTTCGACCCCGACATTAGGCCAGCCGAAGTATTAATAAATAAAAGTTGCAAAACAATTACTTCAACCACTTTCATAGTAATAGACTATTCGATGCATATTACTTGTTTACAGTATTTTACTAATTACAGTCTCTATCATTATGATCTTATATGGGCAAATCCACAGGACTTTTCATTTTGGTGAAAAAACAAAATTTTTTTTCAACTTCAAAGCACACGTTTTTCTTATGATGCACATGTTTAATTGGTCAACTGAGACTAGGAATCCGTCCCTGTTACTAATTTTTAAAGGACGGCGTCGTGCACAGAGGGTTAAGAAATAAAAATTGTAGATACATTACTTTCAAAACATAGCAGTAATTATAAATATAGTATGAAAATATAAAATTTTGGGGTTATCGCCTACAAAAATTGCTACCGAATGTAGGCCTACTCTATATACTATTTACGTGTCTGGTAATGGATACTTAGTGGACAACTCATGTTTAACAGCGCTAAAAATACATTCTACAATTAAAGTATACATCTAGACATATAGTGTGCGTAACATTAAATTATGAATGGATTTTTTTTCATAAGTATGATACACGTCGTCTAAAATGCTTTTTTAGTGGTATTAAACACAAAGAGTTACCCGCTATATAGACCACTAAGTCGGCATCATAAAAATTATTGTGAAAAATGACCATTTCAATCCCTTTGAACTAATTAGTTCATATTATATTACATTACGCAGTAAATATACAAGCGTATGACCTTTGATATATGTGCATGAGTTGTACATGATATTTTATGGGCACCCATTGCTTTACTTGCCGTAGAAAAGTAATAAAGAGAGCATAAAGTGTACTTTATACATAAGACAAAGTCGTTCATAAAATTAGTTAAGCCTCTGCAGCCTAATATTTAAATGTCTCACTAGCGCCACTGCGTTTTTATATATAAATAGAGTAAAGAAACCAATTACAATCTCAACTAGGCCCCCAAAGATGATATTCTTGATGTGCCCTAGGAAAAACTGATTTTTCTTTGCGAGTTACGTTTCGACAACCTATATTTAAAGGGCTGTCATTTGAAGAATACTTGCAGCACACACTTCTACCACGTCTCAAAATTTTCGTTTTCACGTTAACTATAAAGGTATGTTTATAGCTTTGAATTTAGAAAGACGGCGTGTTGTTAAAACAGTTAACTTTGCCAAAATTCAAAAACCTCAATTATGTTCTTACACATTTTAACAGTATCATAACTTCCGTCTGGGAAGTAGCACATCGATTTTCTGGCAGGTGAGATTGTATAATTGATACAGGAAGCTAATTCAATTGGATTTAGTTCGATAACTATTACGGCGTCACAGAAAAACTGTTAAGATTAGAAAAGTTTAGGCAACTTACAAGTCAAACTTGTCAATTTTTCTTCATTAGCCTTCCTGAAATCATTTCAAATTCGCTGCTATGAGACTAATACTTCATCGGTATCTATATTTACTACTATTATACTTGTTTTACCCCGTACATATATTTCAATACAAATATAAACTAGCATGTCTTCACTTACACCTAAGTTTAAAAGTTCTGTGGATTTGCCCATATATACAATATACAGGGTCATCGAAAAGTATCGGACCCCCCTAATATCTTCAGTTAGAATGCACTTAGGAGAAAATGTCCAATAGCAAAGTTGTATGGTTTCAAGCGGGGAGTAAGATGATGACCTTGACTTTGACCTTGACCATGTCCTTCAAGGTCATTTCAAGGTCAATCTTATTTTTTTAAATAGAACCCCCTACATTTTATTGCATATTCTTATAGCTTATCTCGAGAGCTTTCCAAAACACTATAATAAAATATTTTTTTATTAAGTACTTTTTGAGTTATAAAGGTTTGAAGTTAACAATTTGTTAAGTGGTGTGCGGGTCCGACCAGTTAAGGCAAGAGTGGTGTGCGAGAATAATATTTTACAAGATATTCTACATTTTGTGTCAAAAAATTGTTAACTTCAAACCTTTATAACTCAAAAAGTACTTAATAAAAAAATATTTTATTATAGTGTTTTGGAAAGCTCTCGAGATAAGCTATAAGAATATGCAATAAAATGTAGGGGGTTCTATTTAAAAAAATAAGATTGACCTTGAAATGACCTTGAAGGACATGGTCAAGGTCAAAGTCAAGGTCATCATCTTACTCCCCGCTTGAAACCATACAACTTTGCTATTGGACATTTTCTCCTAAGTGCATTCTAACTGAAGATATTAGGGGGGTCCGATACTTTTCGACGACCCTGTATATACATATAATTCTTCAAAGATATCTTGAAAGTGTCGAAAAGGTCTCTGACGGATATCTTTTAGATACTATAAGACATCTTTAAGATATATATCGAAATATTTATTTTCGTATCAAGGGCGTAAAAGAACTTATGCGCCCATAGGGGATCACCACGCCCGAGGGGCTGGCGAAAACTACCCCTGGGGGTAGGAGGTCTAAGCATCGAAATTTTATGGAAAACTATAGGGTAATTTTTTTGCCGAGGTGACCAAATTCAACACTTTTTCAGACATTAGTCCTAAGCATTTTAAAACAGTTTTTATGGCATTATAGTTGACTTTAGGAAGGAAATGCATAGAACCTTTTTTATAGAGAATTTCATGCTCTATCTTTTTTGTTTGAAACATTTTTTAATAAAATTTGTATTTTTCAAGATAAATGCAAAAAACTACAAAGAAACTTAATTGGGGCTAATTTTTTTTAGTAATGGACGGGTGGATCTGCCCCAAAATCTAATCAGATCTAAGTTATGCCAAGACGCGTATTTTAAACAAAAATTTATGTCAATACGCTTACCCGTTCGCGAGTTATCGCGAGACAAAATAACGGGACGTACGGACGTACGTACAAGACCACGGACACAAATTTATTTATTGTTGATTTGGGTTCCTTAGGGTCTGAAACGTCGACATTTGATGAAAAACTATAGGGAAATTTTTTTGCCCGAAGTGACCAAATTCAATACTTCGTCCAGACTTAGTCTGGGTCGAAGTAATTCTATGCACATTTTGTTCTATTCGTAAATGTCCACTTTTATATTTCTGATGCAAAGTAAGTACGTTAAATTACAAACTGTAATTAAATTGAATGTTACTTAATGAAAAGTAGGAAATTGTATATTGTCTAACAGTGGTGTAAAATATACTTTTATTATATACTTCAAATGGGCCTTGATTTATATTTCGTATGAAATTACATTTTGCATTTAAAAAAATATTCAATTAAAATATATCAGTTCTGCAGTGTTACTTCAGTCATGGATTAGTGCGCCATCTATTGTTCTTCGAAGAAACTGTCACTCATATCTGATATTTCAGTCCCTATAACTTTGAATATTCTATATATAATTATATATAATTCTATATATAATTGAATATTGGAGTCACATACTTTGAAACAGTCAGTATTAACAAATTTTCACATTTTTATTTCCAATTTATACTTAAATTATAATTTTTTTACTTTTAAATAAATGATAAAAGAAAGATTACAAATGTATTTGTTTGAGATGAAATTGTCTCCTATCGCGAATTGAATTTATGATACAGTTCGATATCTAATCGAAAAATGTATCGATTGTGTAAAAAATGGACGAATATTCATGTTCGATATTTAATTTCCGTGCAAATTGCTTTCCGGCAACAATTATGTAATTAATCATGAATACCAAACTTTAAAGTACAATATAAGTGTTACAGCTGTGGTATTTTCGCACATTATTTCTAACACATTGGTTTTAAACTATCGAAACATTTTGACTATGCACAAAATAGGTTATATTAGTTTCGAGACGAGAGTTGCCGAATATTTTTTGCTATAACAATGTCTTATTTATGATCGATGAACATAAATAATTTCTCAAAGGAGCCACTTTATATTAAAGACAGATATATTAAGAAGTATATATTGTAAAAAGTCATTTTCGAATTATCTAATGTCTTAAAATGGGACTGAAGTAAAATTTTTTGTAGGTTTTTCACGATTGTCCAATAATAATTGACATGGAGGGCTTATAACTTACAAAGATATAAAATTTTCTCGGAATAGATTATTAGCCTTCTGAAGAGGTACCAGTAGTATCCCAAACGTTGAGGTCAATTTCCTTTTTTTTTTTATTGAGAATATTTTCTTGTATTAAGAGAAAATATAATATTTTTGCAGATCATAAGCCCTCATTCTAATCTTAAAATGTTACGTTCAGGGGACACAAGTTTTAGTACTTCAACTTCGTTGAAGAACCTTATTTCTGAAACCGTAGAAAATTAAGATTGACCATAATGATACAGCAGCTCAATGCTCACTCTAAGATGGGTCTTAGATAATCTCAAAAGGGATTCAGCTCTGCCAATGAATTAATTATAAAATCCGATATTAATGTTAACGCGCTGTTTAATTGATGAGGATACTTAACGAACACAGAGAAGGTACTTTTTGTTCTGGTTATTCGTAGGAGTGAGAGTGGAAGCTCATTTCTATTCACTACGGCACAGAAGTTCATCTTCATAATATGTTTTCATTATTCGTTATTATCTCGCACGCACTGTCAGCTGGTGATTACTAGCTCATGCTTAAAATCAGCATACTCGTGGTACAAAGTCTGTACTTCAAATTTTAAGCAAAGTTAAAATAATGAGGAGTCTTGTGTCTCGGAGACTATCTAGAATGTCGCCCGTGTTTGAATCTATTGTACTCTTTTCTCTCGATTTTTACATTTTCTCGAAGTTGTTTTCAGGGTTGCCAGCTGACTGGGACCCAGATGCAATAAATTTCGAATTCTAGAAGGACGATGGAATACCTGAACGATTTGTTTTCTTCTATTCTGATAAAAACAAGTACGATGAACAACATGTTTTCAAAATTAAAACATTAAAGTATTTCTTTTAATTTCAACGATTTTTAGTATTAAATATTATTAATTATTTACGAAAGGCTGTATTTTATACAGATTTTCGAAGTTAATACTAGATGATATTGACCTAGATATAAAAGTATACGGAGACAAGAGAGTATACGGTAGTATAGAGATATAATGTTATTTTGTCAATATTGCACAGATTAGTGGAATAAAACACACTAAACTTCGTGATAGGTTTACAAATTTACGTTCATAAATACTATTATATTCTCAGATTACTTACTAACTCTTCTTCCTCACTTGCAACTAAATCAAAAGTATTATTGCAAAATCCTTCAACTTTATGCGGAAAATTTATTGAAATATATAGTGAAGTATTACAAAAATATATTAATCATTTAATATTGTTGCATATTGACATTTAAACAATGACGTCTTACTTTCTAGAATTTAACTGACGACAAAACTTACAATTTCCATAATTTACATGAAAAACTCATTCAATGTTTTCTGTCTACGTATTTTTCGTTGAAAAATAGAACATCTTTTGAGGCACCTTTCAGAATGGTCCTACAGGGTCCATATTTCATGGTGGTATTATAATACCATTATTTTGAGCTGTATCCGATAAATGTTTCCCTTCTGAGCACTCTACCATTTTTATTTTAAGGTATTTTATTTTACTTTACACATTAAAAAACAAACAGAAATTGCGTCAATTACACTTTTACGTCCAGGCAAGTTAGAAAGTCGGACATATTGAGTATTATTTAGAAGAATTTCAATAACATTTTTAAATAAGCAAACTGTACAAATTAATGCTTAAATGGAGCACGAATGTTAATTTTATTATTTGATGAATTTTTTAGAATCTTTTTTCCATGATAATTTTTATATGAAGTTCGAGGCATTCTTGCAGAAATGCTTCAAATGAAAAAACAGTCGACAAAAACGGGTTTTCTCTTTGCATTTTATTATGTAGTTATGATAATAATCAACTAGATACTCGCAGCAATAATTGATACGATAAACTATGGAGAATGTCATTTTGCAAATCGGTATGGCAATTTTAGGATCTCAGTTAGGACTCTCGTAAGTGTTACTTGCAAGTATAAAATCAAAAACTAGTCTAAAAAATGTGTTTATTTTTCTAAAAAAATTTGCAATTTCTCTGTTCGAGTAGGTGAGATTCGTTATCGGAGCATAAAAATCTGTTATTATCGATTTGATTATTTATCAAAGTATTGTTATATTAATATACCTACATATTTACGGAAAGGCAGTAATTAATTTATCAATTTTGTAAATTTTGTAAATTTCTCCACCTCATTATAAAACTTAAAAACATTATAAATAACTAAAACATTAGACGGAGATAAGGCTTAGATAAGAATTTGATTTATGGAAAATAAAGGTGTATAATAAATAACCCGCCAATAAAATACAAAATAAAAAACAGTTGATGAAATTGACACAAAAAAAATGAACAAAAATTTGATTTGCCAAAAAATATATTGAGAGTTAAATTTGTTAAATGTAAGATATTGGTATGTTGTTGAAAGAATTAAATTAATGTTTCAAACTAAATATTTATGACTTTCAAATAAATATATATTCGAAGAAAAAAATGTTTTGTAAAGGAAGAAACACATTTCTTAGATAAAATAAATATTCATTATAACGTAGAAAATATTTAGTCATGTTTAATAACACATTAACTTCTTTTAAGTAAATATTTAATTGTTCAAAGTAAATCCTGCTCTTCTTTTAAATAAATATTTTGTTGCGACTATTCAAGTAAACTATTTACTTGAGTCAAGTAAATTTTATTTTATATGAGTAATTTTTGTTCAGGAACACATTTTTACTGATAAAAGTCTTACCATTTTCTAAATCAAAGCATATGATTTCTTTGGCGGAGTAAAATATTTGTTTAAAATGATTTACTTGTGTCAAGAAAATAGTTTCTTGATTCAAGACGATATTGTCTTAATATAGTATATATTATTGCCAAGGAAATTATTTACATATAGGAAATAAAGCTTCACTTAAACCAACGAAAATTTATTTCAATCACAAATATGATTACTTAATACAAGTAAATATCAAGTAAAGATATTTCGTTAAAAGAAGTACAATTTTTATTTACCTGAAAGTACTGAACGTCTATACTAAAAATAAGAAACTTTACTTTGCTACAAAAGGAGTTGAATAAAACCTAATCACACGAAAAACGAATATTTTATATATGTGAATATTCTATATTTCTTAAAACAATAGAATTTCAGTGTTAGACATCTTTAATATACTCATCGCTCATCTAATTTGATTATGTTAATTGCTTAATATTGGAAATTCGTATGTTTGTAACCTCAGATAAATCTGATTAATATGAATCAAACTTAGGTATCATCCAAGGGCTACATACATTGCGACCGTAGCCAACGCATGCTGTAGAATTTAGTTTCTCCTATCAGATTCCTAGCAATAGGTAGGAAAATTAGCTAATGTAAATTTGCAGTAGAATGGTGAAAATTCGATTAACTCGCTAATCTGGAACATGGACGTTCTTTGAAAGTTAGAAAGATAGCGAACGAAGCATTAATGCAAATTGGGTAGGCTGTCGCTATTATTTTCAACCAATTTTTCGTGTGATTTTTATAGACCATAAATTATAAAGAAAATTAATTAAAAATAAATTTAGATCCGTCCAAACGTTTTGTATTATATTTTATACATATAATAGAAGTGTGTATTTTTTTAATATAGATGTAGTATAAGATGGTCCATGCAACGTTTTTCTAACCCTCACCCCAATTTTCTTTAAGATCTTCTCTTCATTATTCAACCTAGTACATGCTCAATACTTCTACTGAAAGAAAAGAAAAATCAATTAAAAACATTATTATTGTGTTTTTGTATTTTATGAGAAAGAAATAGTTTTTAAGCACATATGCATGCGAATATCAATACGCACACATATATTGGCGTATGTATACACGTTTCATGTAGAAATTTTGCCGGTATAAGAATAAAATGTTTTATTGTTATCCTCACAACTTTTTGGTTTTAGTAAAAAGTTTAACAAATTGTTAGTGTTTAAATACTCTATTTCGTCGACATTTCATTTTCCAAGAGACTCTTAACCATGTTTATGGCCAGACTATAATTTTACCTAATCGATTTCTCAACAGTGGTATGAAATAAGAACAAATTTTTTAAAGCAGAATGTTAGGCCTTTTATTCTTACATAAGAAATTTTACCCTGAGATTATTTGCTAACATTTCTTTTATCGTATTCTTGATTTAAAAACAAAAATACTTCACTAGATATGTTTTCATTGGTCGTAGAACTTTTTAAAATATTAATTAAAATAAAATTTTTTTTGTAGTTACAAAAATAACTCTAACTAACTAATAAGTAGCCTCACTTTTTTTAAGCCAGAAACGTGTGGCCCCAGAAATGTAATGATATAAGGCTGATTATGTGGCCATCAATCAAGTGCAATAAATCGTACAATCCTGGAAAAATTACCAAAACGAAATATTGACGGATTTTCTAGCGGACATATACGTTTATAATACGACTATATTCTATTAAACGCATTTTACGTGTTGAAAAATCGTGTATCAAGTACCATGAATAGCAATACATTTAAGATGCATTAAATACACCTAAAAGACGAAAAATATGTGTATGAAAGAAAGTTTAAATTTGATCAAAGATACTCCGATCATAAAGCGTATCATTGATTCAGTTTAATATTCATTTATGACACACATTATTTAAACGTCAAACCTATATCATTTTCAAACCGAAAAAATGTTTTAAACGTTTAATACCAGTTCACCAAACATAACAGCAATGTGAACCATTAAATTGATCCCGTTTAATCAGTCATTAAGTATTAAATATCATATGCCCTCGCATTGACTATGATAAAGCAGTCGCTAATAAAATTTTTAAACTTTTAGCGGAGTGATTAATGTTGAGAGAGAAAAAAACTGCTGATATATGTTATAATCGGATATCTCCGGAGTCTGTTGTAATTTGTCTGCTGAACTTTGAAAATTTTCATTTCCGATTAGCATCATTAGCCGTTTCTGGCGTTGATATTTTATTCCGGTATGTTCAGAGAAATTTCCATATCAGACAATTGCACGATAAAAAGCTTGTTACTTTTTTTCTTCGCACTTTCACTGTAGGTTACGGAACATATTTTAGTGTTCCTCTAATTTCAGTTCTGATAATATTTTAGTTACACATAAATTTACTGAATCCATGAACGGCAATAATTATAAAATTCAAGAATTAGAGGATTAAAATTCTATAGTGAACCATATAAATTTATGTAAAAAACTGTACAATTGAGCCTAACATTATGACAAAAAAACAAGGAAATAAAGAGCTAGTGACTTAACTCGTGGAAGATCAGACTCTTTATGCTTGCGAATTCTCCTCCAATTATGAACCGTTTTTTTTTAATTTGTACAGATATTTAGAAAAAAAACGCGTAAAAATACCTTAAAACAATTTTGTATTCCGTTTTTATTTAATTTAAATATTATGTATTAGAAATTGACGTTATCGACCGAATGACATTAGCATTTTCCAGGACATTGTGCCTCGCCTGCTAATCGGTCGGTAACGTCAATAATTTCTTACGTATAATATTGAAATTGATTGGATATTAGAGTCAGCTGAGAACTTAAACGTACGGGTACAGTTTTTAAAATATATTCACCAACGTCCACAGAACAATTAGCGAGTTTAAAAATATGTGTATTGTAAGTATGTAATTTCAATTTTGTTCTTACCACTATCTGACCACTTAATGCTGCAGTTGAATATCATGAATATAGAATATTGAACGAACTAATTCCAAAAAGTGACGAACATTTTGTGACAATGACATCTTCAATGCAATAAGTTAAAAATATAAACATTTTTTCCATTAAATTAATATTTATACATAAAACTGTAAACATGCTCCATGTGCCAACAACTGATCACTGAAAATGTGTCTCTACCGGTGTCTGAAATTGAATGTCCCAATAACTAACCAGAAACGCTATTACATGTGTTAAAAGCAAATTTGACAATAAAAAATAGGTTTTTATAACATAAAATGATCAGATTATTAAAAAATTATCTATACTGACCAGTTAACCGTCAATCCAATAGTTACCTATACCTACACATAAGTGCTCATCCGATACAGTAGGATTTTTCACTAAAAACCCGTACATAAAAAATTACTGAATCGAGTTTTCAAAATTCGAGCTCTGTAAGAGTGATTGTAATTATTATAGAAGGTTTTCTAAAAAATATCAAAAAAATTAGTAGAGAACTGACCGAGAATTTTCGGATTTTTATTTATACTCCATCACAATTTATAAGTGGAAAATATATTTACACTATAAATAAGGGATCATTTCATGTATTCAAGTAAGGGATAATAGTTGAAGGACTGTTGCGCGTTATTTGATCAACTATAAATTATGAGTTATTAAAATTTCCCGCTGTGTTGACGCAAGGGCTCTAATATACCCAGTTAATCTGATATTGTGCATATAAATGTATATTACGAAAATTATACGACGTGTATGAGACATCAGGTATGCGTTTGAGATAAGATGGTATTATACGTAATAGGTACAACGAGCTGCGTCGCTCTGTTTTAGGGTTAACAGATTTACCGCATCATCAGATAAATGTTAGTGAACATTAATGCAAGTATGTTTAACGTAAAATCTCCAACCGCACAACAAGGGAATAGTAATACTATTTTTCATACTTTTTTACATAAATTAATATCGCTAATGATAATATTATAAGTGGTTCCCAAAATATTGTAAATTTGAATGTGTCTGTCACAATTCACAACATTTTTAACATAAAATTAAAATCAGACGTTAAAAAAGTAAATAAACAAAAGCAAATGTTGAAATGTTCTAAAAGAATACTTTTATAATTAGCAAGGAAGTATTCTAAAGGAATTCTTTTTGCATTCTTAAATGTACTTATTAGAAATGTCCGTTATGATTATTATTCAATCAAGAGATAGTTTAGAATTCTTATTTTAACGGAGTGGGTAAAAATTTCTTCAAAAACCATAACAAAGGGTTCAAAAAGAATTCTTTTACTCAATAACATATATATTGGGTGATCATAATAACGTCGAAGGTTTACTAAAGAATTCTATAAAAATACTAGATAATATTATAAATAATTACTACTTAACTACTTAAAAATGTTTACGTTCGTACTTAAACTCATGCCTTCATCACTTGCGAAAATGCCTCTGATAATACAGAGGGGGAAGTGCAGCACGGGATGCACCACCATGCGTTGAGCATTCTAAATGTCCCTTGTTATCAACTAATAACTCTAAATGACTGCAATGCCCTATTCCTAAAGAATACTGTAGGACTACTTTTATTATAACTGTAAAACACATTATTATCGGCCGATAATGTTTTTAAATTCATAAAGGTTGCTTTTGGAGTATTGAAAGTATTGAGTTATTGCGGTCATTCAAGACAACTTAAATAATTCATTATTTCGAACTTATTACGTTTAAACATATAGTCATACAATAGTCAACAGTTACTGAAACAAGAATTTATTTATTGAAAAAGTTATATATTCATTAAATACGTGCATAATCTACCCTAAGCAAGGTTTGACCAGACTACAATAACGTATAATTGACATAAACACTTATTAGTTTCAAGATCGATTCCAAACATGACCTACACCATTGTAATAACTGCTAAATATCGTTTTATTAATTTTGAAACAAGGCAGATCAGAGAACTGATCAGGACTTCAAAACAAAGCATCTTCGAAATTTGTTGTAGTTCGTTTAGCAGCCACTAGGTGTTACCACACCTCTGCTTCATTCCTGTTAAAGAAATGTGTCTCGATTTTGTATATTAGATTACTTTATCGTAACTTTTAGCATACATACGAGTATACACAGTCGGTAATTGGTTTCTTTCTTAATCGTTTTATTAAAATATTTTACTACGTAGAATTTACATAGAATCGAGTTTATATAATTCATGGATTCTACAAAGAATTTTCCAACATACAGACTTTATGAAATTCAATTTTTTAACTAAGCACGCTCCTTAAAAAATCTTCGTTGAATTTTTTACAATTAAAAGAACCTCCAAATAAGTTTTTTAAGGATTCTTTTAAAAATTTTAAAAGTTGTAAAAGTAGAGCAAATTGATACCAATGTTCTGAATAAATAAAAAATAATAAATAAAAAATTTTCTGGAGTTAAATTAAATTAAAATTGTTCATATTTACCTTGCAATATAATAGTCAAGAATTAAAACTTGTCTTTACAAAAATTATTAAATAATAAAAATTACCCAGGAAGATGTCACAATAAAATGTAATAAATAAGTTAAAATGACTAAAAACCTTTAAATTCATCTTATAAAATTTTAAATATAAACGATCTGGTCTGAAATTGTTAAGAAAATTCAAATAGTTTCTTACATATTTATCGATTACATTTTGTTTATCTACATCGTTCCAACTAACATGAACAATGACTAGTTTAATATCCTCTATTCTTAAGTTAGCATATTTAATAATTTAATAAATATTTTATTCTTTCAATTTTTTAAAAAGTAATTATTCATGATATGCAAAATGGCCAAAAACATGCCTTTTTTCATTATCCTATCAACCCGGTTTTTTAATTTTTGTTGCAGCGAAATACCACCTTCAAACCTAAAAAGTTAACTGGATTTTAGATTCGAGTAAGAACGACGTAATGATCCTTTTAATTCTGAATAATCCAGCGATCTAGAAATGTAAATAATTTTTTTAATTTCGAGGTTTGTTAAATCGGGTTTGGACGGAAGATGACCTGAATAATCGATAGCGGAACCTAATTTGATCTTCGCCTGAAAATTGATTATAACGAAGGCAAGATAAATTAATAATCCCTACGAGAATTCGTAACAATGTATTAATATTGGTGGCATTTTCAAATAGTTTTATTGAATATATCGAAAATGGATATATGTACGTTTTATTGTAAGTGAACTACGTGTTAAATTTCGTTAAAAGAGTACAGAAATCGTGTTCTCGTTTATCCGCGGAAGTTCGAAATTGAGGATTTGCTGACAATCGAAAAACTGCTCTAAATAAATTTGTAAAAGCAAAACAAAGTTTCCACTTTTGCAATAAAGTGTGATATGATTCGATAAAAAATTTAATCACGCTTTACGATAGTCGCTAAAGTAATAGATAAAAGGTGAAGAATTAATTGTCTTAACAAATGAAATGTACACTTTCAATAACTATTTTTATACATTCTTACTGCAAACTGTTAAAAATTACATGAAATTTAATGTACGGCCAGTACGCACTAATACATTAAATTTAATAAGTTTGTAACTAAAATGTATCTTAATGTGCAGGAACATAAGTCTTATATAAGTCTTATCATAAGTAATTTTGTATTATGTTTCATCTATAGGCAAATTAAGTTATATTCATTAATTTTCAATGCAATTTAAGAATGTACATTTCCAATGCATGTACATGATTATTAATGTGCTTTTGCTAATATTCAATGACATGTGCATGAAATTTCAAAAAAATAAAAAAATATATTTGCCAGATCCATGCACAGGAAGCTCTCCTTATTTTATAAACAAGGCAATAGCTAGACATAAATCATTAAATCAGTATTTTGTTACAAAACTCTCTAAGCAGTGGATATAATTAAATGGATTAAAACTATTCACAGATTTGTCCAAAACTACTACCTAATAACGATTCAACAAAATAATTCAAAATATGTATGAAATAAATGTGGATTGGAGAATGGCGTATATCAAATGCACTTAAATTAGAAGACACTAATCTGTGTCTCGCGAATATTCGGCTGGTGTAGATCGTCGTTTTGCATTGTGTAAGTTTGGTACTAAGACTTTCTCTCTTTCCCGTTTTATAATGATATTGGTTTCTGCCGCTAGTGACCATAGAATCGGATTAAATTATATTAAGCATTTCAGGAAAATTATGAAGAAAACCTAAGTGTCTATGCTGAGCATATAAACTTCTATGAAGTATTTGATGAAAATCTTAACGACAATAATAACAAGAGCAGTGATAATGATGATGATGATGTGAATAAAAATGATGATGACGATTATACTAGTGAAGTTCAATCTTTGTCCTAATAATAGTTACGCTGAAAAACACGTCTATTCCAAAACTACAAACAACTAATAAATGCTGAACAGAAATTGCATAAAAAGTGTCCAGACAATTTTTTAATTATTGTAAAAAATGCATGTACTTAAAATGACCTAAAATATTATCTAGAAACTAGACAAAGAAGTATCTAGGTTATTCGTGGTAAATATTCTGAATACTTTTTTGCAGGCACAAAACAGAAACTGCCCATAGTTTATCTAAAAAAGGTGTAGAAAAACAATCCATGATTTTGTTGCATTTTCTGTAGAAAACTGGCCACATTTTATTAATCACAAACTGGCCAGTACACACGTTTCTTTCTCAAAAACTGAACATTTTAACCGAATTTCTAGCAGGTCTACTAAAAATTTAATTAATTGTTACAGTAAATTTTACAGTCGCTGGCATTGATCCATTTTTTTGATTATATAACATGAAACTTTACGGAAAATGGCGTTAAATTTAAGGTATATACATGATATTTTTTGTGTACATTAAATTTAACATCTGACATTAAAAGTCTTTTAATGTCGGAATTGAAATATACTTCCAACACATGTTCATTAAATTTAATGTGTTTCCTTCTAAAATTGTATATAAATATAGGTTGCATATTTATTTTTCCATATTTTGGTATTTTAATATATCCTATTTAATTTATGGTTCAAACCATAAAAAAATAATGTATTCTGCTTTTTGTATACCAAATCACTGCAGGAATGGTGGAAATATTACAAATATACTAGGATACAACACTAGCTTTTTGTTCATTTTTTGAGGAATAAATGGCTCAATGGTAAAATCATTGACTTCAATCCCACAATTGTATGATTACCAAAAGACGGTTACATGTCTGCACAACACAAAACAAACAAGATACAAATGCAACATTTTCAAACTCAGCATTTTCGAACTCAACAAATAATATAACAAATAAAATAGTCAATCATTACATTACAAAAATAATAAATATAAACTATAACAATTCTTATAATGTCACATGTGTATACATTCAACACAATCATGTTGCATTAACGCATACCATTCAACAACATATCTATCATTAACAGAGTTTGACCTCACCTCAGTAATTTTATAATCCGACACACCTAAACGTCGCATACTTAGTTTCGAAACTAACCTAACCTAATCTACCCTAATTTGATGGAATATCTCCGTGGACAAACGATCAATATTCATTAAATTTTTTAATACAAGTTGTTATCGTTCATTTGTATTATTGACAATTATTAACTAGATTTAAGATTTAATTTATGTTAAGAATATTACACTTGACTTTCAAAATACCATATAATTCTATAATCCAAAAATAATGTTGAAATTGCAGATGTTGAATTTCCTATATGTTGAGTTTGTCGAATGTTGAGTTTGAAAATGTCAACATTTCACAATGTTGATTAGAAAATTGTTGAATGATAAGAGCATCGGTCATAATGCAAGAGATAAAAACTGCTTTAGGCATCACCTCGAAAAGCGTATAAAAGAAAATGTTATCAACATATTACAGTCGAGCCTCCGTATTATGGACTTCCCTCTTATGGACTATCTGTTTTATGGACTTTTTTCTCCCCCAATTATGGACTTTTCCCTCTGTCGCTGTTTATCGCCTTCCCCCACTTTTGTGCTTACACACTTATACATACATACAATACATATGTACATGTGCCGCCTTTCACTTGTACTTGTAGCGAAAGGCGACGAAGTAGGGGAAGCGCTCTCTCCCCTTCATTGACCATATTCGGGATCGGAGCATTCCCGACGAGTCCATGATACGGAGGCTCGACTGTACTACATTCCACTTCTGATTCCCCGAAAGGGGGAGGGTATGTGGACCCCTTCTGCGGAAGTGGAGCGCCCGCTCCTCCCTCGGGAAGTTTGTCGTTCCTGGGACAGCTGGAGGTAACCTCAAGGAGTCAGTTGGAAAGTGCTGGGCGACCCACCGTACTGGACGACACGTGGTCAGCCCCGAGGGACCCGACACAAGTGGCTGCGGCTGCGCAAAGTGGGATACCCCGGTCATGCGGGGCTGTTTGTGGGCGGTCGAGGATCCTGGGTCGGGGATCCGAGGCTGCATCGTTACCTCAGGTAAGGAGGTGGGAGATGAGCCTGTTGCCTCCCCTTTAAGGGGGAGGGTGTCAGACAGCCTCAGGGAGTCGGTCGGAAGGTATGTGGCTACCCACCGCCCCGAAGGACCCGAGACAAGTGGCTTCGGCTGCGCACCGTGGGATACCCCCGCACATGCGGGGTTTGTAGAACCGGACAGCAGAGGACCCTGGGTAGAGGGCCCCATGTCGCAAGTCTGAGCATGGGCCTCCAACACGGCGGATCATCCCACCGAGCTGGGCGACCAATCCGACGGGTGCGACCCTGCAGTGTCGTAGGGATTAGAAAGGTCTTCTCCTCACCGAGGAGCTCGAGAAGTCTTGCCACTTTGAGATAGATTGGCAGAGATTACCGGAATAAGGGGTCTCGCGTTGGTCCGGGCGTATCCCGGCTCCCCACCATGGGGCCCGAGCCTTAGAGCCTTCTGGCAGGTAAGGCTCGATCAACAAATACGAGGGGACAAATTTACTTCTGATTCAACCAAGAAATCATACAGAAAAGTATCAAATTGAGGTAGACTTTATGTCAGAAGAATCAAATTCCTTTCTTCGTCAACTCAGCTAAAAACACTACCATTCTTCATGGAAATCAAAAAAGGGACGACATCATACAATAATATAAGCAGTATATCTTTTTATATATTCTGAAACTTGTGATCTGACCTCAGTTTTAGATAAACTAACCAATTTAGAGAATGGTAAACTATTTGCAGCGATGTTGACATTCAAACAAATCAGAATTTCGGAATGAATTAAAATAACTAAAAATACTAGGAAACATCAATATTAATCAATAATTAAATGCAGGATGGACGAATTCTAACTCTCAATAAACAAAAAATGAAAGGCTTATATAAACTATAAAAAACTGAGGTGACAAAATAACCTCCGCGTTTCAAAACTCTATGGGTCCCTCTTTAAGAGGCATAAGGATGATTATCACTAGAATCAACAACTATCCAAATTTATTTATTCGACAGGAACTACTATTTAGATTATTACGAATGATTGAAGATAATTTTAAAATAAATGAATCAATCAATACAAATTGGAAGCAATCATTAAACGCGCGTAGTATGATATTCGCCTTGTATGCAGCCTCGCCAACTATTGTGGAAAAGCGAAACTATTGAAATTAGTTACTGTCGAATACAGTATCATGTATGGAATGGATGAAAATAGGTTTTTTATTGTTTTTCTCTCAATTGATTAATTTAATGTATATTATTACTTGTATCAGAAATACAAAAGGAAAAATTACGCTGACCTGCGTAAAAATTTGAGTAAATTAAAAAAATATGCAAATGACATACATAGATCTACGTATATCTATATAGACTTATGTTCACATTATTTAGCTACAAATTCATGAATTATAGTATTTAGAACATGTATCTCTATACTTACTGTACGATTTTGTAACAAATTTGAAGAGCTTTGTACATTTTTAATGTCAGAGTGAAAATTGGATATACAAAATACATAAAAAATATTCTGAACTATCTAAGGAACGTAGTAATTTATTACAATATTATTTATATCTTGAATAATTCTAATGTTAAAAAACAATAACCTATAGTGGTATGTTACAAGTGAGGTTATGACAAAAAATTTCACTTAATTCAACCATAGAAGAGTAAAAAAATAACTCATTTATTTAGAACTGATAGAGAATTTGCAGAAATAAGTAGAAATCACCCTACAAGACAGATCAAATACAACCACTTTTGTAATTTTCCTGCAAAAGAATTAGATTTCTCGCGAGATTGCTGCTTATTTCAAATTCAAAAGAAAAACGAATATTGCCACTTTTATTGCACAGAAACGAAAATATGCAGCAAACAATACAATTTATAATACTGAAGCAGGTTTCAAATATTAAACAATTGCCAAGCTAATTGAGAAAGCGGTATTGTACTTCGAAGCAAGAGCAGCATTTGTATATCTCACAAAAGCGCAACTTGGTACCCAGTATTGCATTCTAGATCTTACACGGCAGATAATTGATTCAAAGTAATATCGTGGGATTACGACATTATTCGTCTTGATGGGAATTAAATTGATGCTTAAAAACACCAGCAATTTTACTCCTGTGCGTGAAGTAATGAAAATTCTTTGTTATTGAAACGCCAAAAAGTTAGGAAATAATTTCATTATTCATAAACAATGATGACTTTAATATATATAAATAAAATTGGCTTATGCTGTGCATGATACGCAATATAAATAATTTGAAAAAGGTCAAGAACAGTGTAAACAAATTTATTTATTACTGCAAGGTGAAAAATAAATTATAATATGGGTATGAAAAATATTGCGCGCTGTTTCCATGGAGATAAATTTCGAAAAGTATTGTTTTAAAATAAGGAAGCCATAAGACAAAGACATGATGCCAAACCATGATACATAACCTCGAAATTTCTCTCGGTTTTTGTATCCGAAACAATATTTTTATAGTAAGAATACAGATTGCATTAATTAAACGGTTCCCATTTCTGTCCAGATTAGTAAACGGATAACGAGTAAAATATTTTCAACGTATGTCATAAATGAATATTAAACTGCACGTTTTATATTCTTCATACTTTAAAACTTGGGGTATTCATGATACTTCTTAAATGACTTTTCGATGTTTAAAATATGTTTCGTATAATATACACCTATTACAAACGTATATGGATGTAGAGTAGAATCTGATCACCAGCCAATGATCATAGAGTTAGAACAGGGGTATAGAAGGGAAGTGGAGATAGAAAGGGAGGCGGAGATGATTCAGGACTGGTCAGAGGAAGGGATAGAAGCGTTTAGAAGAAATATAAAAGAGATTAAATGGGAAAAGGTGGGGGTAGAAGAGGAATGGAATGAAATAGAAGAAGTAATGAAAAGAGAAGTTAAGACGAGAAGGAGAGGAAGGAGAAAAGGAATAGGATGGATACCTTGGTGGGACAGGGAGTGTAGGGAGAAAAAGAAAGAGGTATATAGAGCAAGAAGAAAGTATAGGAGGACAGGGAAGGGAAATGCAGAATTTCTACAAATGAGGAAGGAATATAGAGAGTTATGTGGAAAGAAAGAGGGGGAATATAAGAAAGTAGAGGAAAGAGAAATAGGAAAGATAAAAACAGAAGCGCAGGCATGGGAATTCATTAATAGAGGAAGAAAGAAAAGGGAGGGGATAAGTAAAGAGATTAAAATGAAGGAATGGGAATAGTATTTTAAGATGGCATTAGGAGGAGTGGAAAAGAGAAAGGTGGAGGAAAGGGAAGGGCAAGGGGCAGATAGACATAAAGGAGGAGGAATAAGCCGTGAGGAAATAAATAAAGAAGTTAAAGGTTTAAAGAAAGGTAAGGCAGCAGGAATGGATGGAATAAGAAACGAGGCCTGGATAATGGGGGGAGAGAAAATGAGTTGGAAGTTAGAGGAAATTATAAATAAAATTTGGAGAGGGGAGGGATTCCCGGAGAAGTGGAGAGTAGGAGTGGTAGTTCCGATATGGAAAGGGGGAGATAAGAAGAGAACAAAGAATTATAGAGGGGTTATGTTAACGAGTACAGCGTATAAAGTGTATGCAAACATTATAAACAAGAGGTTGGTGAAAGAGTTAGATGAGAAAGGAGGGTGGAGCAGGTCACAGGCAGGGTTTAGGAAAGGAAGAGGGACGATCGAAAATGTTAAAATATTGAAACATATAGTAGGTAGAAGGATACAGGATCAAAAAAGAGTGTGGGCTTGTTTCCTAGATCTTAGAGCGGCTTTCGACAAAATTCAGAGGACGGAGTTATGGGAAATGATGAGGAAACGGGGGATAAGCGAAGACCTTATAGATAGAATAAAAGAAATTTACGAAGAAACGAGATGTGTGGTGCGGATAGGGGAGGAGATGTCAACGGAGTTCTGGGTGGAGAAGGGTGTAAGGCAGGGGTGTCCGCTGAGCCCAACTCTATTCAACATCTATATGGCGGACTTAGAGGAAGCCTTAAAAAATAAAGTAATGGGAGGAGTGAGGGTGGGAGGTGACAGGGTATGGTTGTTGGAATATGCCGATGACATAGTAATTATAGCGGAAGAGGAAGAAGGGTTAAGGGCAATGATAAGAAATATGCAGACATATTTAAAGGGGAAGAAATTGGAGCTGTGTCCGGAAAAGTCGAAAGTCATTGTGTTTAGAAAAAAGGGCGAAAGAGACAAAAAAAGGTATTGGTGGTGGGGAAACGAAAGGTTAGAAGAGGTAAAAATATATAAATATCTTGGATACTGGGTATCAAGGCATGGGGGGGGAACGGGAACAAGTGAGAGATAGAGTACGAAGAGCGAGAGTGGCCATGGGTTGGGTGTGGAGTTACGGAGAAAGAAAATTTAAGGGGGATATAAGGTGGCGGTTAAAGCTATTCGATAGTATTGTGAAAGGGGTTTTATACTACGGAGTGGAGATATGGGGATACACTGAATTGAAAGAAGTAGAGGCGTTGCAAGAGAAATACTTGAGATGGATATTGGGAGTGAGTAAATGCACCCCGGGATATATAGTGAGGGAGGAACTGAAAAGAAATAAAATGAAGGTGGAGACTGGATGGAGAGCAGGAAAGTACGAAGATAAGTTACAGAAAGGAGAAGGAGGGGAGATAGGAGTGAAAAGTATTTGTGAACGTAGAAAGGATGAAATGCAGAGACGGAGGGAGAAATGGACAAGGGAAAGTATAGAGAGAGGAAATTATTTATAGAGAGTGGGACTAAGCGAAGTAGCGCTCAATGCATGGGGGAGGGTAAATGGGAACGATTAAGAAAAAGAGATAAAGAGGTAGACGAGCAGCAGAGAGGTGAAGAAGTGAGGCAGTCACGGTCATGTAGAAATTATGAGAAAGTGATAGGTATTCCAGAATATATAAGGACAAGTAAGAAAAAGGAAGGAAAGAAATTGCAGATAATAGCGAGGTGGAGATGCGTAAATGAAGAGAGGGGGAATAGATACTG
Organism: Trichopria drosophilae; assembly: GCA_030407085.1. Lineage (NCBI taxonomy): Eukaryota > Metazoa > Arthropoda > Insecta > Hymenoptera > Diapriidae > Trichopria > Trichopria drosophilae. Next base: position 103,420,137 of record CM059587.1, read on the forward strand.
GATGAATTGAGACACCTGAAAGATAAATGCGAGTTGGTTAGGATAGAAGGTGGGGGAGGGCTAAATATTTTAAACGATGATGGGAGAGGATATGAATGGATGAAAATGATAAAAACAGTAAGAAAGGAGCGAGAGAGAGAGAGAGAGAGAGAGGGGGGGGAGTGAGTGAGCGAGTGAAGCGAACGAGTGAGTAAAGGAGCGAGTGAAGTGTACGAGGGAGTGAGTGAGAGATAGTGGTTAGATGTGAAGTCAATTTGCTATTGATTCAGTGAGATTTTTTTGAGTGAAATTTAAAAAAGGTAGAATGTTCGTGAATGTAAATGGTTAATGCAATGTAAATGTCGCTATATAGGTATAAATGTAAGCGTTTGTAAAAGGAAGTCCGTGTAAGCACACAAGTTGTGAGCACGTAAATAAATACATACATACATACATACATACATATTACAAACGTATATGATAAGCGCATATTAAACGACCGTGTTTTATCTGACTTTTTTTTCCACGAGCAATATTTTTATATAAAACATTTACATTTTACACTTTTTTATATAAAAAATTTGTTGTATAAAATTATTTGTATGATTACAGATTTATTTATTCAGATATTTTTTTTAATGGACTAGACTATATTACCCAAACGTGAGAATATTGTTATTAATATCACTTTATACTAGCCGTTATATTTCACCAAGATATTAAACTATACATATTTTCGAAAAGTTATTTAGGACATTGAGTTGCTTTGAAATTAAATTACAAAAACGTTCATGAAACGTGGACACATTAATAAATGTAACATGTTTTTATCATATTTAATTACAGTACAGATATTACACCGCTTCAATTTCTGGCAATGAATTGGTATTAATCCATGTTATATACATATTCATTTATAGCAAGAAAGTTAGTAAACGGAAGTAATCTCGTAATTCATCTACGCGTGTAAGCGCAAGTAAATTGTAAACATTCCGATTTCTTTTTTAACTTAAAATATGTTTTGAAGTTTTTGGTGTTCCTCATCATCATAACCTAAAATAACAATGATTGCCGGAATCTCGGTGTGTTTATCAAAATATATTCTGCCCACGCGACTGTCGCGCCAATCGCATGTAGTGGAAACTCCGAATTTTTGTTAGAAAAAAACTCTTAACAATATTAAACATAAACTTTCATTCAATAAAGGGACATTCTATGCAAAAAGAGCAACTCTGAATAATTTTTGTACATATCCATCTAAGATTTTTTGTCAGAGTTACAGTGACAGTTGTAAGAGGTAAAGTTTCAAATACTAAATTTTAAAAAAATTTATATTTTTTAAACAGCTCGATGGATTTTTACAATCCAAAGTGTGTTTTCTTAACAATTTCTTCAAGTTTATCATACAAAATAATTCAATTAGAAAAAGTTGAATTTGGAGCAAAATAAATTCGTATAAAAAATAATTTAGCATTGATTTGCTTCAAATTTAATCTTTTTATAACTTAGTTATTTTGTATGTTAAACTTCAAGAAATTCTGAACAAAATGCACATAAGATTGTGAAAATCCATCGAGCCGTTCAGAAAATATGAATGTTTTTAAAATTTGCTTTCAGAAAAATTTCAGAGCTTCTCTTTTTTCAGAGAACGACTCATGAATACTTTTTAAACTAAGTAATTAATACTTAAAGTTTTCCGTTAAACATTTAGAAAACATTGGATATAATGTGTTGATAGTTCAAGCTGTTTACTTGGGTCATTTTTTTGCAGAACAAATCTTGTCTGGAATATACAGTTTTTAGTTGAAAACCTTACGTATTAGCAGTGAAGGTATTGGATTTTTTATCTTTCATCAGATGGATGAACCGTTGCGCTCATTGTAGACATACCTCTTCCCGAAGACCCTCGATCAATTCGACTATTTCCACTCGTGTTCAGTTTTTATACTTCAGATAAGCCCTACGTCTTTCGAAAGGAACTTTTCTGCAAAAGCCAATAAGAATTTCATCTCAATACTTCAAATTTTCGTGATGAATCATATATTTCTATGACAATTTATATCGATAGGTACTCTAGAAAGATGGATACGATTATATTATAATTAAATTTTTGTATGAAACTTATAATTAAATGAAATCTGGTCATCAGTCGTTATTATTTTTTAAAGAGTCCTTTCATTTTGATAAAAAATTTGTATTAAAATGTTTTCAAAGAACTTTCAGGTTAATTTGTTTGACGACTATCGCAGTAGATACTTTATTTTATTACCTTCAGCATTGGCATTGGAAGTGATTTGGAATGGAGAGAGATTAAGGAAATTGGATAGCTTGTGTCATCAGGGAGGTCACTGTGAATCCATCAAGATTTCCACGGACTAAGTCCAGCAAGACACAGGTTGCACTCTCTAAATTTCTTACCTACAACTATTTAATCCCGATGTAAGACAAAATACTTTTTAAAGGAATGATACTTTGCTGTCTACCGATAAATATATATCAACATAAATTATTCACGTATTTTTAATCATATAACTGTTAGTGTCTTACCAACGTTAAGAAATTTTATTACTGTTCCCTTCATTAAACTTCGTCTTCAACTAAGAACAATGCAAGGGTGTCTATTTCGTGGTGGCGAAGACGCGCCGATTATTAATGCAAGTACTGCGCCCGTATAGCGTAATCAGCGCGCAGTAATACAAGTGGACAATAGACGCTTCCCGGCATGCACTGCAAGGGACTATTTCCATTCGCGAACCGCCCGATTGTTCGAGCATTATCGATCGTCACTTGAATCGATCAGAATGTAAGGCACTCAATAATTTCCAAAATTCTCTAGAATAATAATTATAATTAATAAGAGATACGTCCCAACCCTAAGCAGCGTTATTCGCAACAGATATATCACGGGAGTGTTAATTCTCGCATCCGCGCTCCCGCCAATTTGACCACGTGGTTACGCGATATGTAGTGGAAATCAGTCGCCGAGATTCAACGCAATTTTCGAACATTTTACGGGATATAAAATAATGAAATCTAACCTATGTGTGGAATTTTTTAAATTTTAGCAGCCATTTCCAGAATACAAGTTTGTACGCAGTTTTTATATCATTTTTATTTGTTTATTGTCCTAATATACCCTGCAAACACGGAAAGTACCAGTTATGTAATATTTAGGTAATAGTTACATTGTGATATAAATGTTACATAGTTGTTACATAACTGTTACTTTTGTGTTTGCAGGGTACATTCTCGAATTTGACAAATCACTCCATCTAAGAAAATCGAAGATGATTTTTGTCGATTAATTTTGTCCTTGAGACGACCTTTGTTACGAACCGCTTTAATTTTAATACTGCAAATATACGGTCCGTTTAAATGTCCATGTGATGTTTGTATGTATTGGATGGTAGCGAGCGAGTGTGTTTGATTGTGTGTCTTTATTATGTACAATGAACTAAAAATTTAAATGTTCTGTCACCATTGACGTTAAAGCTGTCACTTTCGCGGAAAGTAAAATTTCTTACCCACACCGATGAAGGAAATGTCGTATATTATAGGCAAAAGCATTCACAGTTATTAATATGATTCTTTATAAATCATAAGTATATACTGTCGACTAGATTCATAATAAACATATTGTTTAATGTAGATCGGTAAGTATCTAATTCCTTATCTTACATTTAATTCCTCACAATATTCAATATGTACCCTTCAAAGCGTCGTGTTTTATTTTTGATTATTGTATTTTGTAATATATCTGCTCGCACTCTCTATATTGAATTCATATTTTAAAGATAGATTGTAGCCACTCCAGATATTAACGAACACCTTACTAAGAACTAATACCTACACTAATATTCTACCTATACCAAAAACATCTAGCAAATAATCGAGATAATATTTTCACTTCAAATTTATTATTATACTTGAAATATTTCTCCGAGTCTAAACTTCTCTTACAAGTTTACTGTGTTCTGCATCTCACTTATCTTATATTGGAAACGTTAGTTAACTAATATTTTATGCGTGAAATTTGTATATTTTCCAATCCATATGTTTGAACACATTTATTCTCTAAAGATTACTCTAAGTGTTTTCTTTCGACTCTGAGAGTACAGCAATCTACCGTCTTATTTCATACTGTGCACACTTAAACGTGTAGAATATACGAATAATATTTATTTACCCATAATTAATAATAATTTTATATACATTATTACTTTCCCAGTATTACATTATACTCTCACTGATATTCTTCTTCTAACATAATACATCTCAATCGTAGTATTCACTTTCAAAATTTGTAATTATTTTGAATTTTCCATTAATATCTCAGTAGCTTTCTTATATTATAAGTTTATTTCGTATCGTCTCTGCTAACATTCCTCACACTATTAATATTCCCTAACTTCATCTATATAGTTTCAATATTTCCATAGCACATACCTTTTGACTATGGCGTAATCGTGTATTTCATATTTTAAAGATAAAAATTGCAGCTACTCCAGATATTAACGAGCACCTTACTAAAAATTAAGACTGACAATCAAAGAACATAATTTCCATGATTGAGGGAGGAAAGGGGGGGGGAGGAAAGGGGGGGAGAGGGATCATCAATTGAGCAACCGACAAAAATCGTAATATTTAAGTATAATTTCAAAATCGTGTCAGCAAACGTGCAGAAATTTATGATACCTTTTGTGTGTGAGAGAGCAATAATGTAAGTGTCAAATAAATGATGTATGTATTACACAGAAACTGACCAACTCACGCAATGTCGTAAACAAATAAAAGAACCAAATCTTCGACGGCCGAAATAACGGAAATTATGTTCTGTGATTGTCAGTCTTAATTTTTAGTAAGGTGCTCGTTAATATCTGGAGTAGCTGCAATTTTTATCTTTAAAATATGAAATACACGATTACGCCATAGTCAAAAGGTATGTGCTATGGAAATATTGAAACTATATAGATGAAGTTAGGGAATATTAATAGTGTGAGGAATGTTAGCAGAGACGATACGAAATAAACTTATAATATAAGAAAGCTACTGAGATATTAATGGAAAATTCAAAATAATTACAAATTTTGAAAGTGAATACTACGATTGAGATGTATTATGTTAGAAGAAGAATATCAGTGAGAGTATAATGTAATACTGGGAAAGTAATAATGTATATAAAATTATTATTAATTATGGGTAAATAAATATTATTCGTATATTCTACACGTTTAAGTGTGCACAGTATGAAATAAGACGGTAGATTGCTGTACTCTCAGAGTCGAAAGAAAACACTTAGAGTAATCTTTAGAGAATAAATGTGTTCAAACATATGGATTGGAAAATATACAAATTTCACGCATAAAATATTAGTTAACTAACGTTTCCAATATAAGATAAGTGAGATGCAGAACACAGTAAACTTGTAAGAGAAGTTTAGACTCGGAGAAATATTTCAAGTATAATAATAAATTTGAAGTGAAAATATTATCTCGATTATTTGCTAGATGTTTTTGGTATAGGTAGAATATTAGTGTAGGTATTAGTTCTTAGTAAGGTGTTCGTTAATATCTGGAGTGGCTACAATCTATCTTTAAAATATGAATTCAATATAGAGAGTGCGAGCAGATATATTACAAAATACAATAATCAAAAATAAAACACGACGCTTTGAAGGGTACATATTGAATATTGTGAGGAATTAAATGTAAGATAAGGAATTAGATACTTACCGATCTACATTAAACAATATGTTTATTATGAATCTAGTCGACAGTATATACTCATCTCAATATGTTGCGTTTGCACCTTTGGTCAAGATTAAACTAAAGAATCATTATTGTCATCAGTAACGTGAATGCATTCAGATTTAAGAACATATACAACATATTGTAAAGGTGTTTCAAAGCTCCGATGTACTAGATGCCTATAATTAATGACGAGCAAGAGTCAGTTTTGACGCACATTTTAGTCTAAACGTGAAAATGAAAAGACTGACGTACAGTCTGCAAATATTGTAAATATGTACGTGTTATAGTATTAAAAAATTATATAATTGAACGTAGTGATAGAGATACGTGTGTTAAATGATTCATTTAATTGCATATTCATACTTTGTCATCAACATTTCCAAAACACCGCAATTAAGCTTGTTTTAGTAAAATTGTATAATGATCGTATATATTAAATTGTTTCATTATTTACGAAAAAATCGTTGAATATTTACTCCCTTATATAAGAAATTATTCAATAATTATTGAAAGTGTGTTTATGTACCGATGTGTTTGGACTGTCGAAAAGAAACATGAAGTAAGATAGAAGTAAGATAGAAGCTTTACAGATAGGTCATTGAGAATTTTTCACTTTTCCTTTCAAAATGACTAATGTTTTAAGTAGAATTAATCTATGCATGTCTTCATGTTGAATTGTTGTTTAGTCTTATATTTCATATACAACAGCAGTCTTTTTAAGTGATTATGTATGAAAACATCAGTTCTATAAACGATTCAATATTATTAATAATAATAATAATAATCTGAAATTTTAGTGCATGATGTGAAAACATGAGAAGTTTTTAAAGATTAATTTATTACTATGAAAATTATTTATTGATATAATGACTTGTATCTTTTGGTATTACACTAGGTGTGATGGATAGGAGGACATTCTCCTTATGGCAATATATTTAACAAAATACCTACATATAACAATAGTATTGATACGTGAATAACTTAGTTAACTAATTAAGATTACAATGTGGAAGTAGCAAAAATCTGTCAAATATAACAACGTTTCGTGCGGTGTGAATCTCCAAATCATTATTGTAAACGTAATTAAATAGTCATGTCGGTTACGCTACATACAATTTCGAATCAAGAGGTATACCATTCGTTAGTATTAAAATACATTTACGCTTGTACTTGTTGGGTTTTAAGAATGAATTTCATTCCATAGTCGTGTGAATGTTACAACACAAGAATGTGCATACGACTCGATTTGATGTAAGAGTATTCGTATAGATGCAACAAATCGGTAGCTAATGAGAGAGAGAGAATGATCGACAATTAAAGATGACAGTTCGAAAGTTAAATTCACTACGAATAAGGCGACCTTATGTGGGCTATTAGACGCGGTTCTAATGTGAAAGAATTTGTTATTATCATAATGATAAATACTTTGTTGTCTTTCGTTTTGTTTTGCATTTACAGAAAGAAAGATGTAGTGTAGATAAGATGACTTAGACCATGTAAGATTTATGCATGGACTGACTTTAAGATGTAATGATTTTAATTATTTGATTTAAGACTGCAGTGTATCGCTATTTAATATACATACAAAAATTAATTGTTTAAAGGATGTCAAGTTAATGACTGATCATTTTTTATTTAAAATTTAGAGATCTTTGGCACGCTCAATTGTATTATAAACCAATCGAAACTTGTATTCATACGTCTATGCACATTTCAATTAGATCGAATATCGTAGAAAAGATTTATTCAATTGTGAAAGTGCGGTGACCATCATACTGGTGCTAGTACTTGAAACGATTTAATATTACGTTTAACTTCTTCATCATCTGAGTATCGTAACTCACAAACTATCGAAAATCTCAAGTGTTGGCCCGCTGAAGAATCGACGTTTTTGTTACACTCTGATTTGATTTCCGATTCATAGGATTTTACGAGGAGATACTACGATCTAGAGAGAGAAAGGTACGACGTATACCCATAAGTTAGAGGTACCACGCCATATGTGGAAGGGGCAAAGAGTGTGTGTGAGAGAGAATGATGCGTCAATTAATGAAGGGGACAAGCAAATCAGTATTAGATACTAGAAATGTAGAATATTGTCGACGTGCAAGGATTCCCCGGATCTGGTAATCAGTTTATATCGAAGGAAATGTACATTATGGATATTTCCGACAGTAATGTAGTAAAGTACGTTTTGAACATAAAACAATTGGTTAATGCACAATTATCATGGTCTACGATTGGAATCGGGCGATATACCCTTTGATGGAATCAACGAAACGTTGGAAGACATCGTTACATGTGCTCACAAGATATACATAAAAGGCGCAGACAAATAAAAGACATAGGTTGCAGGAAATTTTAGATGCTGACAATATTGTCGATATAGACATATTAGCCTGTCCATCTCTACCGAAACTCATAGGACAACAACAACGTCGATTTTCAATAAATTGCGAAAATCATACATTTAACGGAAAGTGTGCTAAAGAAAATGTTAAAATGCTTTAAAATTGTATACTGTAAAATCTTCAAGACTAGCCTGCATCTCTTCGAAGGTCAATGAGAATTTACTATGAAGTGAAGCGTCTTGCATTAATGGAAACAAAAGACATCGAGTCTACCTATAGATTTCATGTCAACGTTTGCAGAACTTGAAATTGAAGAAGTATGGTCATGCTTACCACTCACAATGCAAATGCATTCAGATTTACGTGAATGTCGTCAATAAACGTTTTGAAACGAGTGATGATACCGCAGATAGACAACCGCCTATGATTAAAGACTATGCAAAGTGTTAATTTCAGAGGGATGTCTAGTAATGGCAGTATAGGTATTTTAAAAATAGCGAGATTGCTTTCGCTTTGCAGTAGATGCGCGGTAATATTTAACAATTTCACTTTCATATTCTTTTGTATGGTGATAATAAGGTTAATTGTCAACTAGATTCAATTTTCAAGAACTTCATATTCAGTTGTAATCGCTCCATAGCCACTCATATCAGCAAGTGTATGATGACAGCCTACGATGAATCTATGCATTTTAGATGCACCCACATATTTCATTCTGCAACACGCAGATTCTGCAATCTCTTTAAACATACCAAAAGATGGCAGCATTATCATTTCCTTTAACTTTTTACTTAAAAGACACAAAACTGTGCGTAAAGATAGAAAGAAACTGTTGAATTTTACACGCTTCTCTTAGATTTTTACGTCGTCATTTCGATCTTCTTATTCTCAGAAATTTTAAAAGTGGAAAATATTAAATGAAGATTAATTAATTATATTAGAAGCAAGTCGATACTCGTATGTGTTCGTCACTTGTGAGAAGTCAGATTCATTGTTATCGTATAGTAAAGTCTACAGGTAATTAACAGGTCGAAACTTGTATGGCGATGTTTAAGTCGTAAATTGTACACATATTAAAAAACGGTCAGGAACCTGATTAATTACATTACCCACGTGTCCAAACTCGTATAGCTATGGCTCGAACGTCATGAAAACACGTAAATATCGTGAATAGATAAATGCATAGGGAATAAGCGTGTCATCCTCTCTTTCTAATTACTGCTAGCTTCTTCCATCATTTCTATATTATACATTTTAATACACGCTATTCGGATTATGTGAAATTTATTACTATTTAAATATTATTATTATAAATTATTTATTTATTTATTTATTTATGCTACTTTTGTTAACAAAGGGGTGAGTTGGTCTACAGGTGGCCCGCCATGTTATTCCTAGATAAAATACAGAACTGAGATCATCTCCTTTCTATTATGGTGGAGGTTGTCTAAAAATTTTGGAAAGAGAAAATGTGTTACTTGGTATACCTTTTGATGAAATTGCGCAATGACTTTAAACGCGTCTGAACCTGTATACATGGAAAATATATGGTGAAAATGATCGGTTGGCAATCGGCGATTTCGATGACCGTGATAACGGTATAATCTAACAACGGGTACTAGAGAGCAAGAGAGATGGTAGTAGCACGCAGGAGGAAAAGGTCATTATTAGAATTTTATGTTCACATTCAAAATACGGTTCCTAGCCTACGCTGTATTTCCACATAGGCATCGAGAAGCGAATATGATGTAGCAATAGCTGACCTTTAATGAATTGCTTTTGCAATTTTTTTTTTCGACATTCCTCACATGACAATACTAATGTGTAACAGCCAGTACTTTTCAATATTTATGAACTAATTTCTTAAGATCACGCATTAGAAAGAGGCCGTTTGCAATGACCATCTAACGGCTGGACATTTTTATAACAATATTAGGGGGTCGGCGCCAGGTCTTTTGAACGCGTTGAGACTTGCTTAGCGGCTTTTCTACGTTAATTTCAAAATGGTCTTGTGTGAAGGGACTCGACGGTTTTGTCTCTATTGGAGATCATTGAGATACGCTAATTAATCTGTGAGCAGCTGTAACCCTCTGTACCGTGATGCAATGAATACGTGTCTCCAATGATAACTTCACCCCATTTGGAATGTGAGGATTGGTCCTTAAGAATTAATTGATTTTCTCAATCTTTTTGATGGATTCTCGAATGAAGTTGGAAAATTGATCCTCAGCAGCGTCTTCTTCAAGAGTGCTGTAAACCCTGTTCAAGGCCTCAAAAATCTTTTAGACATCTACCATATTGATGTAGAAATACAATATTTGAAATAGAGGTGCTTACGTACTGTCAAACATAGACACAGGAACGCGACATTCCTTTGAAACGATGTCTGGACCTGTATACAATTTCGAGAGTTTCGAGAAAACAAATGTACGGTGAATAAATGATCGACGCATAATCGACAACCGTGAAAACGGTATACTGCTAATGTTAATGGATCTAAGAAAGAGTATGTGAGAGCTAGAGAGATCATAGAAATTATGACATTGGAATATTTGAATTAGACTGCTTCCTTTCTCTTACGTCACGGATTGCCGAAATTTGGTAAATAGATAATGTTTTGAAGAAATTGTGCAATGACCTTTTAAACGTGTTTGGACCTGTATACATTTTCGAAAGTTTCAGGAAAACAAATGTACGGTGAATAAGTGATCGATGGATAATCGACGACCGTGAAAATGGTATACTGCTAATGTTAATGGATCTAAATAAGAGTATGCGAGAGCGAGAGAGATGATAGTAGAACGCACGAGGAAAAGGTTTCCGCGCATCAGGGGGTCGACACCAGGTCTTTTGAACGCGTTGAGACTTGCTTAGAGGCTTTTCTAAATTAATTTTAAAATGGTCTTAGCGGTTTTGTGTGAAGGGGCTCAGCGGTTTCGTCACTATTGGAGATCATTGAGATACACTAACGGCTTGTCAAGACGACTGTCATATTGATGGATAGATTTCCCCCGACGAGAGAAAACTCTGAAAGGTGAATTCAAACTTACAACATGGTAAGGGAGAGGTCAACGCCCTGATTGCAGGTTTTTAAAATTTGTGTGAGATTTAAAAAGTAGGTCGTCGATATACGAGATTGCGCTTCAAGCTGGTATTTAGACTAATGGAAATCTACGCTTTCAATTCATCAAAAAAGATATGTAACATCCGAATTAGGTAGGTAACGACATATTGAAAGAGAGATTTCCCCAACAGGGCACATTTAAAAGATCGAAAGATATATGCATAACGCTACAGCATTAATCTTCGAAAACTTAATGGGACCGTCCACGAAGTCTTGCGTCATCTAAATGACCTCATTAGCGACGGTCAGATTTTCCAATGTGAGAGTCTTGAAACCGTGTACTAAACAGCAAATCAAAAATGTGAATCAATCCGCGAATCGACCCGCGAGTCATTCCGCGACTCAAACCACGAGTCAGTCCGAGACTCAAACCACGAATTAGTTCACGAATCTACCACCTCGCATGCTGCGACAGCGCCGCGAGTCTTGAATTATAAGCCCGCGTACTAAACAGTAAATCAAAAATGCGAATCAATCCGCGAATCAGCCCGCGAGTCAGTCCGCGACTCAAACCACGAATTAGTCCACGAATCAGTCTGCGAATTAGTTCACGAATCTACCACCTCGCATGCTGCGACAGCGCCGCGACTGTGGCGACGCCTGGTGGCGGCGGCGGGAACTCCGTGAGATCTGTCCCTATTCATCTACTGTAGGAAATTTCACTAAAAAAAGTAATTAAAAGCTGACTGAATGAAAGTTTTTAAATTCGGACACTCCAAGGATAATTGTAAGCACTATAAATAGTTTCCTTGAAAATACCAAAGATATTAATTGAGAACTGACAGAGAATTTTCAGAAATAAGTGATTTTTACTATATTTTTCTCTGTGCAGTTTTGTTAAATATTTCTTCGATAAAATTAATCAAAAGAAATGCACTATTTACTTCGTTTGTTTCAGGTTATACCACGATACAACAATATATATTATGACGTTCATTTTATTATACAGGAAAGATTCATACATTTTATATGTCCATGTATTTTATGCGCCGTCAAGCGCAAAACGTGTCAGTTTGCGCAATTCTACGATGTTATTCCGCCCGAGTAATCGACACGCTATATTTACTTAAATCTTCGCATTTGCGGCAATAGTATACCGACCATTACGCTAAAGTACTTCATTTTATATTTTGTGTATTTCGCTCGACATATGCAATTTCAAAAATAGAAACTGAATAGCTGTTTACCGGGACATTAATGTTTATGTCGTTTTATGTTAAAAATATGTTGTATGGAAATTTATGTCTACCACAATATCTTGACAAAGTTTTCAACTTGGAATAATTTATACACATTGCTAACTACCTGTGGCTACTACATGAAAAATACTAAATGATTGAACAAACTAAAAATAAAAAAAATAGTAAATTCGGTTTAAAATGTTGGGTACATAGACCTCAGAATTTTAGATGCTGCTACTAATTTCTAATTCGTTATTTTACAACCAAAAGAAATCGTTGAAATAACTATATTAATTCCTTAAATACATTATTTATAACGGTCAGACTGTAAAACAGCTTAGTGGCGCTGTATCTCGCCGTTTGCTTATACATATTTAGTTAGTAAGTAAATTCCCTGATGTAAATAGTATATTCCTGACATAAGCAATAAAGTAGATTATTATTATTATTATTATTATTTCAATTACAGTTAAATGGTAACAGCTTGGCTAGTTTTAACCAATTAAAATAGTAATTACGACTATTTCAAATAATTTGAATAACTATAAAAATAGTCAACTGAAAATTTTTGTTAAGACATTTCTAGTGTTGTACGTTACATATAAAATATTAAATGACTCAGTGTATCTTATATTATAATAGAAAAAATTATTAGTACGTCATAGCATTATACCATTTCTATATACCAAGAGCCGAACATTAGTGTAATGTTGCGATAACACCTGGTAGCGATAAAAATAACCAAATCGGTCAGTTTATACGATCGAAAATTTAGGTTAACATAACATAGTTTGACTGATTTTGTATTATTAACTTTATATTTTTTAGATATTTTGTTATAATAGAATAATTTGTTTATTCCAATAAAAACTTGCAATTCTCGGAATACACTTTAGCCAATTTACATTGTTGTGTAATAACATTATTCCGGAAAATAGTTCATAAAATACCACGAAATGCAAACTAATAATAATATACATTGTTCAGGAATTGCATATCCCAGGTGTACAAAGATCAACATTTGCGGAACATGAGCAGTCGTGGTGAAACAATTATAAACGTATTGGCTAGCAATAGAACGAAAATGTTTAAGTTATTTCGAAATTAATTATGAAACAATGGTAAAATATAAACAAATGTCTACTTGTTCATTTTCGGAATTTTGAAAATAATAAAAAAAAAAAACGTACATCGTTTACAGAAACTAATATTGTGGTAAATAATATACACTCAGTGAAATTATTTGCTGGGTTAATGGTTAATGTAAGCTCATTTCAAGGCAATTTTCAGAAAAAATCTTCAAACAAATTCTGAATAATTTCCAAAATATTAAAAAATAACTCTATTTACAACCAAATGAATGGGTCTTAATGAATGACACCATCTATTAAAGCTGTAGCCAGATATTTGCTCCTATCATAAAGAAGACATAGTTATCTAAGTAATGAAGTTTCTAAGTTGTAATTAAACCTACGGAAAGCCCGGATACAATTTTTTTAACGATTTTCCTAAATTTGTTTCTTAATTTTATTATAACCATATCGTCCATAATAAATTTATAAGTACACATCCTTTGGTAGTTCGTCAAAGTAGTTTTCTAATTAAAAAGTAATTAACAAGTCATCATTTTCGTCGTAGGATCTTCCATTAAAGTTAAAGACAAATTTAACAAGACCCCTTGTTTGGGTACGGCAAACATATTTCTATGTGCTTAACAAAAGCGAAACCACTGCAAAATGCGTACATAACATTAAGCACCGAAAACTTTAAATGATTGGAATGGGAAAGCTAGATTGAAAGTTTGGAAAGTTCCAGAGAGCCTGGAGTATCGATTAAATAGTTATTTTTATTCACCTATTTAATAATCAATAGAATTATTGAATAAATATTTTCATTTAGGGTAAATTTATAGCTTGTGAGACGTTTTAGTGTGTTTCCATGACATACTACTGATTGAGTTGGTTATTAAAAAGAAACTGGGAGAAATTATTACACATAGAACTATATACGGAATTTGAAATATCTATCAACGTTTCGAAAATATGTCGGAATATCTACAAATGAATTTTTTGAATTTGTAATACCGAACAAAATTGGCTGACCGAAATTAAATAAAATTAGTTGGTATTTAGTATATAGAGGTTTTCCAAGGCATATGGCATCCGCCATTTGGAATTTACAAAATTTAATAATGGATAAATATTTAGCAACCTCAAAAATAATCCACATGAAATTTACCAATGTAGAGTATGTTTGTGTCACGTTTTTGTATTTATATTATACATATTAATAACATTTAATTTTGTTATTCGAACCTTTCACTCTCCTATATATTTCTGAAGTACTTTGATAGTATTCCATGACTATTTTTTGGTTTATTCATCAAAATTTAAATTCACCTACATGGAGAAAGTTTGGTAATCCATCCTCTGTCCTAGAGACACTTAAATAAGAGTCTAGCCACCTGGGGGTGATCACTATATGCCCTGGTAAGAAACTGTGAAAGAGAAAGATGGAGATAGTGACAGTTTCTATTATCTGCCTCGCTCCTTCTCCTGAAATCCACTTTATACTATCATAACGTACTGATAGAGAACCAATCCGAAATCGACCTAAGGATTCTTTACTCTACTGAAATGGAAGGTAGAAAAATATATTTCAAAGTGTCTTCCATATCCATAATAATAAATTTGTTTGACAGTATTTATTCAAAATTTCATTATTTTCTAAATCATTGGTTTGAGTTTCCAAAGATTTTTTCTTCTTTTCCATTGGAAAAACATAATAATTGTTACATCTCCTGTCGAAATTAAAATTGTGGCTTTTAAAATTTGATTACATTTAAAACGAGTTCATCCTAGTTCTTTCGTTCGGGGGATTTCGTAAAGCGTGGTGATGAGAATCTTTTTAAATTCTCACGTATGTAAGCTCCCTTAAAGCGTTTTCTGCAATCTCAGGAGTATATAGGATTTCTTCATCTCACCGACATTCTATCTTAAATGTGTTAATTCGAATTTCATTAGAAATATCAATATGAATTAGCAAATACTTTCTTACCTTTTCGTTGGACGAAATATTAAATTTTTTTATATTTGTCTGAATTTATCTTAATAATAAATATAATATATGTATATGTTTTGTTACTTCTTACAATATGTAAATATTAATGTATTCCATAAATAATCTAAGCGCATAAGAACGGATCACATTAGATGCTCATGTATTTATTTTGAGGCAATTAAGATTTCCAATCTAAACCAAGTGTAAAATTGTCGTGTTATTAACTAACGACACAACTATGTTTTTTAGTTGATTTTACTATTAAATTAAATTAAAAATTAAAAAAAAAGATGGATATGTTTTATCCTATTATCTAGTTAGTAGTACCGAATATTTCATTTGTTTCGTGTAAAGTATGACTAATATAATACAATTTTTCTTGTGAGAAAATTTGTTTACAATAGTCTCTAATAGGACATACATTTCCTCCTGGTAGTGAGATTGTAAATCGTTGATTTATTTTATTTTAATTTTTCACTTTTGTAACATCTCACTGCAGACATAATTCATATTTTATCGTTTTATGCTGTTCTAATCCAATTTATGCATCCTTTTTCGGTTTTCAAAACCAAGAATGCAAACATTCCAAAAGTGTTCATTAACGCCCTTAATATTTTTGTAACTTTCATTTTTATCAATTTTGAATCATAGAAAATTTATATTTTGTAATGTATTAAATAAATCTATTATTTTGAATTAAATCAAGAGAACTGCTTTGTATTATTGATTTGAACGTATATTCATTACATGTTCCGCTTAAATAGCTGCTAAGCTTCATAAATAGCCGAGTGTTTCTAAGACCTTACATGTGCACATTGACGGAAGTTTAATTCCTACACAAGTTACCACAATAGGGTAAAGTGGAACAACGTCGGAAACAAAAAGCAAATTTCGTTTGTTGGGAATCAAATGAAAAAAACCGTTTCGATTCATCTCCAGATTTCTTCCTTGAACTTGGAATGACAAAATGTGGAAAATCGTTTTTTTTTAAATATCCGGTTTTAACTATTTCAGTGGTAATATGTGTACATTTTAAAATAACTTTCACAATTTTTAATGAATTTGTATGAAACTTAGTATACCAAGTTATTTTGAGTGGATGAATCTGGATCTTTTTTTGTTACTTTCTTGGTCTTTATGGATCATTCATCAAGTTCCCTATCGATCGTTTTTGATCTCTACGACTAAGTTTGTAATTTTATCGTTTATCTATTCTCAATATGTATCGATCTTTTTCGATTATTCTTAATCTTTCTTACTTTGTATCGGCCTCTATCACTCTGTGTTGCTCTCTAGCAAACTTTATCGATCTGTCTGTAACTCACATTTTTCTTCAATCGTTAACGATTAACTATTTAAATTAACGCTTGAATATCTGAATTGTGAGTAATTTGTAGGTATCTTCTATTAAAAAAGATCGAGAGAGATCGGCAGAGTGAAGTTTAAGGAAAGTCGAGACAGAAGTGAACGAGTTCGAGAGATTTTATATTACTATAAAATATATATGTCGATAATATCAATTCTTCGGCGGAAAAGTTGTAAATATAAATAATGTAATCTACATGAGTTATCCTTTATAATGGAGTAATATTCGATTTTGCATGCTACACTAGTTTCACTTCAAGCTTCATGAAATAATAAAACATAACATTTACATTATTAACAATATTACAGCCAGTAATAGTGGGAGTTACTCAGGTATAAGTACTGATAAAATTATCCCGGTTTCCAAAATTAATAATATAGTTAAAAAAAGACTAATAATTGTCATTTTCATTTGTCATAAAATATTAAATCATAAAAAAAAACAGATTTGTGAAGTTTTTACTATTATTTTGGTATTATCTAGGAGATAAAAATAGCACAGTCCTATATACACACATAAAAAAAACTAAAGTCCGGATCTGGAGGTCGTATTATGTCTATAATATGTTTTTTAGATCGCTGAATCCGAATTCGACGTCCATTTAATCCAATCACGTCAGGTTTTTGACATAACCTCAAAACTCCTACAAAAATCCTGTAATTATACCTTAAAAAGACAAAATGAAGAATAAGTTGCACTTAGAAGTCTATGACAATTTTCCGTTATGTTTCTTGGATCACTAAAACCATATTCGAAGCTTATCCAGCCCCATCCCGTTAAGTTCTTCATATAAACTCAAAAAAGAAATTAAAAAATCTACCCTAAAATATACAAATAAAGAAACATTCTGTTCTTGAAAGCAGACCCTATTTCCATTATGTTTTTTGGGCCGCTGAAAATTAATTCGAAGTCTATTCGATCTCGTCAGTTCCGTCTTTTGACGTAATCTCAAAAATATCCTAAAAATTCACTCTAAAATGTTAAAATAAAGGAAAATTCTAACCTGAAAGGGTACCATATTTCCTTTCAGTTTTTCGGGCCGCTGAACCCGAATCCGAAGTTCATCACATGCATAAAAGGTCCCAACAGCTTGTGCTGTGTAGTTACTCCCTGAATTGTCTAGAGGAAACGGAACTGTCGACTGAGCAGAACTGGAATTGACTGTACTGAATAACACTAGAGAATATTGGACTCTACTGGAAGGTGTTTTACTGAACAACACTGCAATGTACTGGACAGTACTGGACAGTATTGGAATGTACTGGGTAGTACTGTACCAGATAGTTCTGGACATTACTGGAAGCTCTTTTAAAAATGTCTGCTTGAATCGCGCAATTTGAAACGAATAGCAGCTTATGATAAGATTCGAAAGACAATACCACTCGTGGGTAGTGCTAAAAATGATTGTAGTAGCCAATTCGATTCAGAGTCTAATTAACCCCGTCATGTCGGATTCGTTATTCGCACGTTAAGTAAATAAATAAAAAATAAAATTAAAAAAATTACCTTAAAAAATTTATAAATCGAACCTAAATTATTGAAATAAATGAAAAATTCTTGCCTGGAAGTCATACTATACAATATTCTTTATATTTTTGAGGTCGCTGAAACCGAATATAAAGCACATTCAACTCCATAATTTCTGGATTTTTATATGATCTCAGTGACGATAACTCACGCGACAGCCTGATGTCAAGACTTTTTTATGTCCAGGACTGTCCAGTAAACACGGTATGACTTGTAGGCCAGAGTTTTTCTTTATTTTCATATTTCACAGTAAATTTTAGATTTCTTTTTGAGGTTGTGTCGTGAACTTAACGTGATGGGGATGAATAGACTTTGGATACAGTTTTAGAGACGTCAAAAACATCACTTCCAATCGCTAATTATTCCTTATTTTAACTTTTTGAAGTTAATTCTAGGATTTTTTAGTTTTTTTCCATTATGTCTAAAACCTGGCGGGATGGAGTTAAATGGACTTTAGATTCGGATTCAGCGACATAAAAAACATATTACAGACATAGTCTGACCTCCAGATCCGAACTTTAGTCTTTTTTTTGTTGGGCTGTGTAGTATGAAGATTAGTCCAAATGAAAGTGTACCAGATATGGCCCTACAGCTCTATACAGTAGTGAAACATTAGAGGATCCATTACCAATCGATTAAATGGACGTAAGATCATTTTCGAAAGCAAACTCCGGTTGAATTTATAAGATACCAATTAGACCCTGCACACAAACAACTACTCCTCAATTGCAAATTTATTGAGGTTGATCTAATATAAAATAGTTGAACCGAAAGTGATTTTGAGCAACATTAAACGACGAAGACTAAGCTTCCAGCAATATATCTTGCAGAGGTTCGTACAATCGCTTTCGATACTCTCGTGCTCTTTCTTCGATCGTTACGGGCGTGATTGGATTAAACGGCTCTTCCATGTTTGATGTTGACGTAGATTCTGTGGCAGTAAGCTTCTCATTGCAACTAAGGATACAGATATTTCTCATTGCACTGAATTCAATCGTTTTCTTCAATAATTGATAAAAAAAACTATAGAAACAGGAAACAGTAATATGACATACATTTTTATGAGGAATTTGTCGCGGTCTGAAACTTTAATTAAAATCATTTTTGTCCATTCTTTCATTAAAATGGTTCTTAAGTGGTGGTAAGGTAGGGAGTTTCACTGAAAAACGTAAATTAATGACTGAATAAAATTTTCAACATTCGGATTCTGTAAAGGCAATTCTAATTACTATGGATGGTTTTATAGAAAATACCAAAGACTTTAATTGAGGACTGACCTGACAGTATTAGGATTGTATTGAAGCTACTTACAAAGGTGGTTCAAATAATTATATTTTAAAAAACATTTTTTTTGAAAACATTATTGTGACGTGCTCAATGAAAATTTCTTAGAAAATTTTTAGACGCTCTAACTCTAAATCTAATGGGTTTTTTAAAAAATGCGAAGAATGAAAAGTTCTTAAAACGTACTGATAAATATTGTGCCATTTTTTTAAATATTTTTGATGATGTTTTGAGAAATTTTTTATCGACTGTCTTTCAAAATTTTTAATTATTTATGAAAAGTTCGTAAAAATTGTTAGCATATTCCATGATGATAAAAGAAATACCCAGAAAACAAAGCAAGAACATTTTGTTAAAATGGGTATTATTTTACTACTTAAACACGTATACAATATTGAATGCAAATATAATAACTATGCATATAATATTTTTATGTTATACAGTCACATTTTTATAATTTACGCTGTGTTAACAATTAAAAATAATAATATTTTAATTGTATAAAATTGAGCAGAATAATCACAACAATCAATAGATGAAAAACGAGAATACAAATTAATTTAGAATACACTTCCACGTTGCACAGTGCTTGGTTTTGTAGGTCAAGCACGGTAGCCTCTTATTATACTGAAATATAAAAAGAATCTACTGCAGAGTTATCTAAAGAAAACAGTTCTTGAATTGAATGCAATAAACGATAAACAATGAAAACGATGCTCTTCGTGTCCACTGTAAG
Organism: Trichopria drosophilae; assembly: GCA_030407085.1. Lineage (NCBI taxonomy): Eukaryota > Metazoa > Arthropoda > Insecta > Hymenoptera > Diapriidae > Trichopria > Trichopria drosophilae. The sequence goes on from CM059587.1 coordinate 103,440,495, forward strand.
GAATATTCTTGAGATCGTAGTAAACGACATTTGCAAAGGCAAAGGAAAACAGTAGTATCTGAAAATCCTTTTACAACTTTCCTGGGATCTTTAAGAGCAGACATTACACTGTCTCCATGTAATCAATAAACTAAAATTATAAAAATAAATTCAACATTAAGTATTTTATGCATCAATATTTCGGTGGGAATTATATTTCTCTACTATTATACAGTACTGTCCCCACGTTCTAGCTGTAGTTTGCCTAAAGGGATATTTAATTTAATAAAAATGTGATGTAGATGAAGAAAAGGAACTTTTTGCCGGGTATAACCAACTATTTAATCTTGATGATATTTTTCATTGCAGGTGCACAGTAAATCACATTAAATTATATAAAACATTTTTAGCATAAAGGTCATTTGTCGAATATTGATGCTCTCGGTAGTTCAACTACTGTACAAAAACAAATTGTAATTCAGAATGCTTATCTTGGAAACTATTTTATTTCCTGATTGTAAGTATTTGATTACTGTGTTTACAATAAATCGCAGTTTTATCGTATGAATTGTTTAATTAGTGGAAATCATTTTTGGGTGGCCCATCGGATCCTTTAGAGATACTATCTTGAGAATATAACATATACTCAAATTAACTCCTAAATATTCCGGGATATTTGATTATCATTAGGATTTGCAATAATCCAAATAATAATTGAGTTAGTTACCGCATCAAAATGTTACACGTAGCGTCATTATTTGAATTGGTTTAAACCAGGGCTTAATACGTAGCTCGTTCTTTTGCTCTAGAAGTTTATATCTTCAAATAATACTAATTTATTTTTAATTCGAATTTAGCGCGCAAATAATTCAATTGACATTATTCATTAACCCTTCTGAGCACGAGTTATATTGTTTAATATGGAATTAATGCATTTTGGACGACCATTGTCGTTCCAGTTGGCAGGAAGGTTAAATTACCAATTCGAAGATCTTTAGTTGACCTCTCTTAATTTTAAATGTTTTAACAATTGTGAATGATCCATTATCTTAATCAGTCTTCACTCAATTAAAATAAGAAACCATTTGTCTGGTTCCCCGTAAAGATTTTCTTGAAAATTAGCAACTATTGGCATTTCAAAATAATCTCGCCGAAGTCTGGAATTTTTTGTTTATCTTCTCTAGAGATCTCAAAAAGAAAATTTAATTTCCCGCAACCTTATTTGCGTAAATAAAATTGCTTTGCTACAAAATTCAGTCAAATTCAGGCTCATAGATCAGTAATTGTTCAATGAAACCATATTGACTTTCATAGTTAATAATAAAGCAAAATACTATAACCATGTGTAAAGTCAGGCATAAATTATAACGGAATATAAGATAGTAAAAAATAAGTATCACTTATATATTATCCTGTCCCCTCCGCAGCATGAAATTCAATGATCAAGATATAATCGTCTGACGTGGTCGAAACAAAGGAAACACTTTACGCTAAACGATATCTTTCAGCAGGAAAAAAAAACTCCATTGAAAATTTAAATTAAAGCTTCTACTTATTAGAAGCCAAATGATAACACTAATTGGAACATGTTTATTTGTATGCGCGAAATAGCGGCCTGACTAAATCGCAGATTACTACTGTACATTATCCGTCTGTCCGAACTTCGTGTTACTACTGCGCATTAGCAGCAGGATTTCATTACTGTTCAAAGCGATGATGGTCGGAAGTAGTAGCAGTCATTTTAGTAAGTCAATCCGAACGGACATTTGTCTTCGTGAAGTTGAAGTTGTAATATAAAATAAAAAACTTCATCTGTTGTTCTTGAAATAAGTGTCGAATTTCTGTCTTTTTATTTTCTAAAAAATTGTACAAAAGTATTTTTGACCGTTAACCTAATATTAATTGGAACCAACAAAATCTTCAGTATCTAATTTGATAAGAGATACAAATTAAACGGGGATTAACTCTCATATATTGTACTACATTTATGCTAGCAAACAATTATATCGCTCTTATGAAAATGTCTTGTACAATAAATCTGAATTTTAGAAAATAAAATAGAAGTATGACATATTGACTTAGATTAGAATTTTTAAATAACTGCATTCAGTGAAATGTTTCGATATACTCTAAATTATATCTCGTTATGCAATTCATCACACAGGTCTACCAAAAAGGTAGTTTTGGAAGTTGTGGTTCATTCCTAACGTAATTTTGTACGCTCAATCCGAATCCGAAGTCAGAATTGGTGCATCGCGTCAGGATTTTCAGATATTTGCGGTTATGTACAAGAAAAATGCGTTATTTTTCTGTGTTTGAGGTTGCGTACAGGACTTAACAATTTTGTTTGGACTTCTATACTATTTGCTTCTTTTAGTACTATATTTATCCTTTAAAATGAAGTTTTATGCGATCACCTACGATTTTTTCTCACAAAGTTACGGCTATTTTAAAATTACGAGATATATTCCTTTGAGGCAGATATTGTTTAATGGGTATCTTCATTTCAAAATTTGTTCTGTGGATGTTTGGCATTGCCGAATTTAAAGTAAAAATATGAAAATTTTTTAATACAAGAAGGCGGATTCAAAATGGCTAAATAAACAATAAAGAATAAAAAAAGGATTCATAAGTCACAATATTGAAACGAGTTTTTAGTTATAAATATCCAAATTTTACATAGTTGTTGATATTTATACAGGTTTCATCACAATGATTTTGACCTTGAGCTTGTTCTGCGGCATTTTAAGGGTAATTTTTTTTACATTGTAATTTTTTTATATCGTAATTTCAAATTGGCGTATCTTGGTGATAAAATGTCGTAATGGAATTCTGCGCATCTCATATTAAAGACAAATAGTCGTACTACATGATCCAACTAGAGGAAAAGCTCCTAAAAATATTGTTTTCTGTACATAACCTCGAAAATAGCAAAAAAAAAACGCATTTTTCGAGTACGTAACCTAAAATATCTCAAAATCCTGATGTGATTGGATACTTTTGACTTAGGGTTCGGATTCTACGCACAAAATTACGTCGGAAATGACCCACAGCTTCCCAACAACAGAACCATGTTGACCTGTGTTATTGATAACTTAAAACTGCATTATGTTTCTTGAAAAAGGTTGACATTACGTTTATTGATAATGAAGGTTTGGAATATAATTTAATTTTATCGTCTTACATGCATCTTTTTCATTAAAAATTAAGATATTTTACAAAGGCAATGATCTAAACTCAGTCTGGCACCGCTTCTATTTTACAAGTAAGAGTTTGTGTCCCGATCGAAACTGTCCCATTTTTCATTAATTCTTGTCCGAATGTCTAATTTTGTAGCTATGGCGAGCATAAAAAGTCGCATTTTCACAACTGCAAAAAGTTTTCAAATGTTTTCTTTATAATTAGGATGTGGAGAACTAATCCAAGAGTACGCACCTAAACTGAGAAAATTTTCCTTAGAGAATATCCCATACTGTCTGGTTACATAAATTTTCATGAATTAATTAAAATACCTCTACCCAAAATTTGTCCTTTTCATGGAAATTTAGGAATTATCGGCAATTTCCGAGTATATCCCGCTGACACCAGATAGGATAGGAAATTTTCTAAGGAAAATTTTCTCAGAGTAACTTACTTTTTGGTATTACTTTTTAACCCTGAATTAAGAACTCATGGAAAACGTCCACATTTTAGTAATAAGGTTCAACAGTATCTAAATAATATCTTATATAACAAACTTAATCATTTTAATCATTTTAATGTATTTTACTACGGTCAAGAAATATTTACGACATTTTATTAATTCATTCTGGTTTTTCCTATGAAAGGCAAGTAGATCTTCATATTTTTGTGGAACATACTTGCTTTTTACTATCATTTTCTAAATAATTTTGCAAATATTTTGTCAAGTGAAATTTGTTTTTGTTTGTACATATGTTGGACGTTATTGACTTCTGGTTGGTTTTGAACGAAATTTATATCGTTCAAAATTTGCCCGACGTTATATGTTCATCATATGATGAAACATTCATATTTTTTGCTTTTTTTCTACATGTCATCCAAATCCGGATGCATTTTTGAGACTTTTCTAAATTTTTGATATTTAACAGATTGTTAAATTCAAAATTTAGTAACTTTTTTGAACGTCTAAGGATGGAGGCGCAAAACCTTATTGACAAGTCCTATGCGCCCCCAAGGACGAAACGTTCAATTTTTAATTAAATCTAGTAACTATACTTAGTTGCAGGTTTATGTTTATTTTTTTTAAACATCTAATTGTACGGTGACCGATAAAAACCAAGAAACTCAATTATTTAAATCATTTTAATAGGAAGGTTAATTAAATAATAATTAAAAGATAAATATACCTATACAAATAACATTCAATTACATGCACCAGACTTCCGTGAAACTTATTTGATTGTGCGTATTCTTAGGCAATGTGTACTTTCGGTGTAACTTACCAAACATTTCTTCCGTCATTTACTGAATATTTCATAATTTATACAAAATCGTCGTTGCTTAAAACAAATATCAGCACTTGCAACACTGTAAGAAAAAAAAAACAATTGGAAATATCCCGTACATTTACCGGAAGTAAATGACCATTATCTAGTAGTGTGATTGTTCCATACCATGCATTGGAAATTTTTTTATTAATTTAAGAGAATCATATTGAATTTTTCGTTAAAATATCCACGACGAAATACGACGGTAAAACTAGATTAAATAAATATAAATTACATTCCAGGAAAACGTTGATTATATATAATTCATTTTGTATTTTTTGACACTAAGTGGAACTTAAATCAGCTACAGCGAAAAGTTCCATTGCTCTATTACTGTCGAACATTTTGAAGAAAACAGACAAAAGTACAGAATCATGCTTTCTTTTTTACGAAATTTAATAAATTATCTAAATTAAGATTCTTGACATCTGAATTAGGGTTCTTGGCGTCTAACTTCATTTTCGATTACTGGGGTTGACATAAAGGCAGTTGGTGAATCGAAGAAGGTTCAATTCAAGGATAACACAGGCTAACAAAATTTATACCCAGAAATAGGACTATACTTTTCGAAGATTTTCGTTGCAGTGAATTCAAATTTGTCCGCAGAATTGTTCTATCACGTCAAGATAATAAGATATCCTAACCTAAAATTGCAAAAAACACTGTTTTTGCTCATATTCAGTAAGTTTCTGTGGCAGAACAAAATTATTCTTTGCAATTTGGCATGAACAATATTAAGGTGCTATTTGGCAGCTTTGACATTCTTTTTTAGTAATTCCTATATGATTTTTCTTAATCGAGTTATCGAAGTTTTTGTCAGGGAACAATTATGATATTCAGACATTAAATAAATGTGTAATTAGATAAAAATAACTAATAAACTGAGACCGACATTCTTGCTAAAAATTGTACTATTATGTCAAGATGTTGAAATATCCTAACATAAAAGTGCAAAAAACACAGTTTTTGTCTATTTTCAGTAAGTTTTTGTAGCGGAATAATTTTGTTTTCTTAATTTGACAAAAACCAAATTCAAATTCATACTACGTATCACGTTGGAAATAAATCAATTCACGTGAAACGTAGTTAAAGTACAAGATGATCGTAAAATAACATGGTGTTACATTGCGGATATGCAATTAGTATGTAAAGAGTAATTATAAAAATTCGGTCAGTTTTTACCGGTTTTACGTTTATTTCAGAAAACCACGTGTTTTCTTGTTCTGCATGATCTGAACTTTGAAAATTTAATTGTCATCGATTACACATCGATTATAAATTTGCAACGTATCACCACGTAATTTTACATATGGCTTGTATTTTTACTGCGTTACACGTGAATCGATTTATTTCCAACGTGACGCGTGGTAAAATTACATCGACTTCTACAGAGTGGATATGAGCAAAAACAGTGTTTTTGCACTTTTAGGTTAGGATATCTTAATGACAACCTTGGAAAAAGTATAGTCCGGTTTCTGGGCGTGGAGATTGGCTTCATTGTGTTGGCCTGTGTAATGATCACCAGAAATACTTTTTTTACAGAAATGATAGAAAACCGATTTATAGTTAGGTTGATAATCTCAATCACTATCAACACTATTTCCATATCTTTAATTTCGATGAACACGCGAATAATTCTGGTTCACATTAGTATTTTTGGGGTTGCTGCTTTGAAGTTTTAAAAAATCATTGTAGTTATTGTTGTCTTCTACTTTTAGATGAAGCAGCAGGATCACTAACCAATCATAAATAAATGAAAACTTAACAAAAAAAAAATCGTCAACTAATATCGAAAAAAAAATATTTTCCACTAATATCAAAATGTTATTGACTGGTGAAAATTATAATTTTATAAATTAATATAAATACTTGGTTAAACTGGCTTAATATATAAACAATAATATGTGAACAAAGTATCGACATATTTCCGAAAAGTTAAACGCTCAATTAAATATTTGTAATTAAAAATATATATATATAAAATAATCTTGAGATAAATAAACAAAATTTTTAATTTAAGAATTCGGAAAAGGCCACTAGGTTTTTAAACTTTAAACAATGAAGGAAAAGGGGGAAAAGGAAGAATATTTTTTTTAACGTTTAGTAGGAGATAAATAGAGAAATATGTCAGAGTATCCTGACATATTTTTAGAAAAATCTTCGGGACAAAATGTATCAAAAAAACGATATTAATTTTCGGCCCGATTTTGCGGCCATCTTGAGAAAGATTAACAATTATTCATGCGTTTTTATTATTAAATTTAATATTTCTGAAGAGGGCCACAATTTTTAATATACCAAAAGAAGTACATTAATATATCAAATCAATTACACTGAATTATCATTTATTTTAGAATCTATCCTTTAAAAAATGATTTTTTAGTCAAATGTATGGATCGGGAAAAAGAAATGATTGTCACACAATTTTTCTTACTTTTTATAAATGTAAAACTTCCTAAGGATTCATTTTCTATAATAAGAAAAGTAGTTTGTTATGTTCGATTAATAAAGATCATTAACAAATGTATTATATTCAAAATTATGTGTTGAATGACAAATAAAATGTTAATGACTCGGGAAACAGTAATGTTATCTATAATGATGATACGCAATATGTCATACGCGTATACAAAGTGCAGCAAATCAAATGTCGATTTTACGAAAATAAGCGACGTCACTAATTGATTTCGTATTCGTCGATAGATAGGAACCCAATCAATGGTTATTCTGTGCTACTCGTGCGTTTCAATCTCGCAAATCGTTTATAGATAAACATATTGTTTTTATCATTAATATTTACTAATTTCACGTTCATGATTTTAATTATCATAATCGGATATAAATCAGACCGTAATTATTTCCAATGTGGTTTCCCCATTAGCATTTGCCAAATTGTAACTCGCGTTTCTGCTTACTCTAGTGTCGGAAACGTTCCTCGTTAATCCTAAAATACTAAATATGAATTGTATACAACATACAGATGTGAAAGTAGATAAAAATAGTAGGCGAAATTTACATATTACACTGCAAAAACAAATAGTTTCACTAAATATAAAAAAACCGACAGTTTAGAAAAAGAACTTTCATAAATATTTAGAGGTGTCGGCTTTTTTACACGTATTCAGTTCTAAACTACAAAACTGTAACTACTAAGTAACTAAACTACAAAAATTCATGTCTCTTAAACGCATTATTTTAAAACATTAGACACTTCAATAATGTAAATTTAAAATAAATGTGCCAACAATATGTCAGACTTCAATTCAAAATGTTCAGAGATTATTTGCATCTATTGATCATAAATAAGACATTTTTCATTGTATAATATGAGACATATAACGGAAACGGTAAAAATGTCTGCATTGAGGACATTTTAGCTAAGTATAGGCGGTTCCAAGTTGAAACACATTCAAAGACACCTTGACGTTTTGTCCGAAATAATCACAATAAATTAAAAAGTATTTTATAATAAAACTTGAGTTTCTTATCGTTAGCTGACGATGTTTACAAGACGACTAAATGTCAATTTTATAACAACACTATATTGTATTTATAGAACCATTTGTTTATATAACTTTTATATATTTTTTACGTAGGAAGTTTATTAAAATTTTATATATTTTCTATAAAACTTTTCTACCTGGGACGGTTGGTGCCGTTTTAGAATAGTTTATTTTGTTTTAAAATAATGTTGAATTCGAAAACTGAATTTAGATCAATACCTTCATATTCTATGAAAAAGGTAATCTTCGGTTTATAGCCGATGTCACTCAACATAGCTGTGCCACATGTGCCACGACCATGTTCAGAACCTATTAACACATCTCAAAGGGTTAAAATTTCACTTGCCTTGCTTACGTCCTATATAGATACATCAGCATTCTCTCGACTAATCTCTAAGAACAACACGTTGAAGAATGGTGGTATTATAATAATATAAATTTATAAATTCTAAGTGTTTGATTGAAAAAATTATTGGTCGTTGTGGTTCAGTTAATTTATTTTAAAGTAATGGAGGTTTCGACATCAAGTTTGATGTGCTCTTCAGGGGTTATGTTTAATATTGGTTTTAGCCATATCGTCATACCAAATTCCTTATACTTTCAATGTTTTTCAGAGAATAATTACAATATAAGCACAATTGCTTATATAATGAAACATGTTGTTGTCGCATAATTTAGCTTCTGTGGTTTAATTATTTTAAGTTCTGCAGAATTTCCTATATATTAGCTGTATACTCATTAATTTAATGAAGAAGCTCGTTCACACGAAGACAAAACTGTTATTTTGATAAATAATTTTAAATAAAAAAAGTGCAAAATTTTACTGATAAAGAGAAAATGTAAGGAGTAAATACAAATATTGTAATATTTTTGTTTCGTCATCGAAAATAATGTCGTTATATTTGAAAATCAATTTTGTAACAAAATCGACTATTATATAAAATATCCATTTGTATAAGATCCCTTCGAAATATAGAACAATGTTTGTTTTCAAAGTAATTTAATTTACAAGCAAGCAGTTATTCGTACCAATGGAATTGTCATTTTGTTATGTAAAAGTATAAGTTACAAATAAAAATATGAGATTCCGTTGTATATGGATTGTTCATTTTCAAAATTGAACAAAGTTTATAAAGATCATACTTTCAGTCTACCGTTTTTTTTATTAAAAAAAATTTTGAATAAAAATTAATTAAAAACATTTTTTAATTTGATTAACAATAGATTTGGATACTATTTCATTTCTCGAAGTAATGTATTACTTTACAATAATTAAAATAAGTGAATATTTTAGTTCAGCAGTTATTAATATCTGTAATAGATGAGTAGTTATCATTATTTATTAATAAATATGATTACTATTAAAACTAGTAACTTCGCACTCGTCGCAGATCGGTAATTACGCCCTTGTTACATCATATACTATTTCAAACATAGTTTTCGAAATTTTAAAGTGTTTAAATTGATTCTTACACATTTGAGTAAAATTTTAATTTTATTTCCTCTTCAAAATGTTATTTTTTTAACAAAAATGACGATATTTCCATCCTAATGAAAGAATATGATTATTGTCGCATTTAAACTTTTTTATGCTTCGGTTACTATCCCGAATAATTCAAAACTTTGCGCTTCATTTAAAATTTGATAACAACTGTGTAATTCATTAAAAAATGCAATAAACAGTTTTGATACTTTTAATATTCAATGCGAATACCAGCGTATCCCTTAATGAAATAGCACCATAACGAGTCTATAATTCTATTAGAAAGTTTCGCACATACTGTGAGTTACCTGAAGAACTTTCCATTTGCCGAAGATGATTAAAACAATATTATCAAGTTGATGCATGCTGTTTAACGTAACTCGAAATCTTACGATACGCTTCCATTAATTTCATAATTAATTTCATCACTCTGAACATATAATGAAAATTGTACAAGAAATAAGTACCTAGAATATCTGATTGACAAATTTTAAAAATACTGTAGTTTATATTTATTAACATAAGTATATATACCCAAAATAATTAGCGAAGGTTCATTATAGTTTTTATTTAAGAAGTCCAGTGTAATGATTTCGTTGCTAATAGTATTAGTTAAATTTATTACTGATAATGATCTTATACAGGGAACATTTTCGTAAAACTTACTACATTGACCGACAAAAGTTTACATTTTGTTTGGCTTTGACGATCGTGTTTCCGACGAAAAGTGAGGTTAAATGTGTGAAAATGTGCATTTTGTTAGTTTTACTATCTATTAAATTTGAAATTAGCATAGCCTGCTTCTTATAAGGTAACCATAATTTTGACCTGTGTGTCACAGTTTATTGGAAATTTTCACAAAAAAATAAAATTTATTTAGTTTATAAAATTTCGTTATCATTAGCTTAAATAAAAATATACTTTCCAAACTTAAAGTAATAAAAAACGGCCTAACTACATCAAGTAGTAGATTACCATAAATGTAAGCTTTTAGTGACAAATAGAACGAAAATACTAATTTATTAGTAAAATTCTACTAATCTAGAAATAGACATTGATTTTTGTAGTTTAGTCGTTTGTAGAATTAGTAATAAATTAGTAGATTTTAACTTTTTATTTAAAAATGATTACTAATTCATTTGATGCCTCACTTATTGGTAGTTTTTAACTAATTCAAATTTAGAAAGTAGGCACCAAATTTTATACTGATATGTTAAATTTCATAAGCTGTATTTATAGCTATTGATGGCGATGGCCATCCGCCAATCAGGATCGTTATATTCATTTATAAGGGGTAACGCTATGTGCACATTTAGCGGAGACACCCGGTATATATCTTCATTAAAATTACGTAATCTCGATGTATATAATTATGTAAATTTTAATTTTATCGATATACAAATATTAAAATACTTTTTAAATAACCAATACTTGACAAACAATTTTTATGTTTATATTATAACTGATATTACTTTCTGAAATTGATTTTGAATTATAAGCCAAATTAAAACGGGGAATTTTAATATTACAAAATTATGAATCTAACACATTCTTAATTACTAAAAATCTGATAATTTTCATGCAGCAAGATGACTTATGCTGAAATCAAACAGTTCGATGGTATGTCAAGAATAACGTTCATGATGAAATATTTTCATCTGCTTGAAAAATAAAAAAAGCATTAAATATTTTATGAAAGTTTTATAAACAATTTAAGATTTTGGCGAAAAAAATAAGCTTTACTAACAATACCTATTTTAACAAACAAAAAATAACTGATAAACAATTTTATTCTTAAAATGTTTTGGTATAAAAATAACTTACACGCACAATTCCAAATAAATCTATTAATTTTATTTTTGTTACTCTACTTTAATTTCTATGAAAAAGGAAAATATATTCACATTTTTTAGTTGTACACTGTCGAATTTTTCGTTTCATTCGATTCAGTATCATAATTACTTTTATTTTTTCAATATTAACACGTTTATAATAGTTAGAGCAGACAGTATCAGAGGGCATTAATACCTTAGCAGGATGTTTCAGTTGTAAAAGTTTGATAAATCACCAACTTCGAAGTTTAAATTTTTAGTTTTATATACTTATTTCTTTGAGAAAACACTTTTTGCAGACATGATGAACTCTTTTGATATAAACAAGATTATTAATAGTTACTTGCAAAATGTAATTTAAACTCACATTTATTTCACTAAAAGTTACTTCTTGTAAAACCTTAAAAGAAACAAAGGCTGCTCGCAAAAATTCATTGCAACTAAAAAAGACTATTAATATTACAGATGTTGTTGCTATATATCTATCACACAGAAATAAATAATAAAATTTCGAATGAAGTTTTATCAGAAGTTTTATTGCAAAAATGATGATAGCTACTTCTTGGTCGATGATAATTATATGTACTAATTTCATTTTACCAGTGCTTCATAATTGAATTTTCTTTGTACGTCGTATGTGAGACATTCCAAAAAAAGTGTTCAAATTTTGAATTGTTTTTAACGCGATCTGGCAATTAACAAAAAACTTGAGGCAATATTGTATTTGGTCAAAAGCTGCCGATATGTAAAATTACATCAATTTCTGAAACATGACTGATATTTCTCATGTAGAAAATTAACTTCCATAGATAATTTTTGTAATGAAGCCCCGGATTTACGGAGTAAGTTTTATTAAACGTTAGTAACCACCCTTATTTTAATTTCTCCTGTCTATAAAATTGACCTCTTTTTACATACACTTCCAATATTCAGCAATTGTTTCTGAAATTTCATGTAATGTCCTGATTAAAATACTACTTTGGATACGCTTTTAAGAGGATAAAATTTCATGACAAGTTAATTTTATAATATATATTTATCTAAAACTTGAAGTGATCGGTAAAATCTATTATTCCAACAGCTCTATTTCCGAATACCTATAACTGAATTACCGTGTCTCGTCGAAAGAAGAAAATGAAAGCGAGATGGAGTAAGGTAAACAATAAGTAGTAAACATTGTTAAAAAATAAGCAGTGTAGACCACCTCATCAGAGTTATAAGAACGCCATAGAATTGGTGGTTGTGGGTTATTCTTCCATAAAACAAATTACCAATTTCTTCGTTGATTAGTCGACAAAATTGTGTTACACTAATAAGTTCTTGAATTTATACCCCTGGAGATCAATTTTTATACTTTGGAACTCAATTCTATTCAGGTTATTGGAATCCTTACGTATCTTATCTCCTTCTTCATACAGCCTTTTAAAATTTAATTACAATCCAGTAAGTATTATTTCCTATTTTTAAAATTCGGGGTTAAAATTTTATTTATGAAATATTTTGGCAGTGCGTGAATTTATTTTTATGGGTTCTCTCGACGTACATATCCTGATTGGTAGATTAATATTCATTGAAGAGAATCATTATAAAAGGAAAAACATCATTCATATCACTAATCTAACTTAACCAACAGAAAACTGCATTTGGTTCATTTTGTTACCCAAAACCCAAAATAAGTTTACGAAGAAAATTATAAATAGAAAGGGTTCAGAACTCATCAAACAAAACAATAGAATTTTCGCTAAATTTTTGCAGACAATTTTGAAAATGTTGATTCTCGAATTTTTTCATTAATTCCAAAAATTGAAAAAATCTAATAATGCATTTGTTAATCAATTTTAAGTGCATTTCATTGATTGCAATTTCTTCTGAAAGTTTACCGTTTTTTAAGAAAACTAATCTTAAATACAAAAAATATGTTATCATTTTTAAGATTTAAGGTGGAATTTATTTGTAATAAGGTCTAGTATCACTAAAACTAGTATTTTAAACCTGCAATCTTAAACTGAGCTATCACTTGGTTTTGCTTGTGTTATTTGGAAACAATTTGAAAAATGCAGAGCTTTTTATATTGTATCGATGCTCAACGAGGTGCACTAGTTTTTCATATTCAAAAATATTAGCATTTATTATTTATATTAATATAATAAAGTGATATTTGTAGTCAATGAACTGTAATTTAAAATTATGTATGTAAGGTTCCTTAAAAATGGCCAACACAGTTCTAACAAGAATAAAACGACAATTTCCTCCCCCTCAGGGGCTTTATACACGAGTAACTAACTACATATACGCGGTATACTTATACGGAGGAAATTGTCGTTTTTTCCTGTTAGAACTGTGTTGGCCATTTTTAAGGAACCTCGCTTACGTATTTATATTAATCTAAATAACTCGCAACGTTTGATTGAACATTCATTGACTGAAATATTTTTGCTCAAACTTAAAAATAATGTCCTTTTAGCCTTTAACGTCTTAAGATTATTTTCATCAAAAACTTTTTTAAGTAATAATCTATTTTTGTTTTCTAATTTTGGATATCATCATTGGAAAGATCGGTAAAAAATCTATGAATGTCATGTAATCAAAATTTCTGAGCCAAAATATATCTCATCTAGAGAGCTCTGGAAAGGTGTCGAAAGAAGGGCCCCGTATCCGTTAATGGGTTATTTAAAATTTCAATGTACTTCGGATAAAATGTAGGCAGATGTGCGCTTGTCGATTTTCGGTAGAAGTGATAAAAATTCCCCATAGCCATAAAGAAAAGAACAGAACATTTTTGGAGATTATGAATCAATTCTTTTGTTTGATTAATCTTATATAATAGAGAAGGGTATCTCACATGCATTGCGACTCGAAAGCTGTTTCATAAGTGAAGGTACAACACTTTAAAAGTTTCAAAAATGGGGATAAAACAACTCAGAAGAGATACTTATTTTTGCAGTGTACATACTGCATATGTAAATAAAGAGGCTTATTGGTTTTTCGCACATACACACATACACGCATATAGTGTTCAAATATTAATGGCCCTGTTCAGATCCATATAGTGCGAAATCCAGTCGGTAACTTCCTCGTCATATGTAAAGCCCAAGTCGCTGGTGAATCTGACCGTAGTTGGTGTCAATAACATTTAAATGCCATAATTTGATCCGTCGAACCATCAATTCAAATTAAATCAAACGGAAAAATTGATTCACATTCGCTAAAACGAAACTATTTGAAAGTTTGAAATAGATGGCCTCTAGAGAAGGTTCAAAAGCATGTCGTACAGGGGACTTTTTAACTTTTATTTTTCAACTCTCGATATCTTGAAAACTGTTTTTTACTTTATGCCCATGAGGAATTTTTATCAGCATCGTGTGAAGAACTTGTTTTTGTGAATTTAGTCTATTTTTCCTGTGCTTCTATACGGGATCCTTTCTGAAGTAAACTTCCGGAACATGTAATTGATGCTTTCTACAGTTACCTTTGCGGATAATGTTGATAAGTTTCGTAATTTTCAGATACAGTTTGATAATTTTCAAAGATGGTACGGTAATTTTCTGAGTCGGGATCGCAATTTCCAGAAGTTATACTTTCAAGATTATATCGCCCATGTAATCATAGAAATTCTAAAACTAGAAAATATAAATAAAGCAATTTCTTACATTTTCAATGATTTCGTTTTTTTTATAATTAACATTAATGAAATACAAATCGTGTGTGCATACGCAAATTTATCAATTTTTACGGCTATAGTTAGTAGATATCTCTAATTAAGATTTGAGGTTCATTGCTCAGTCAATTCAAAGAGATTGTCAATTAAATATCAGTTACAATTATAAAATTTTTGTTATTTTTGGTAAATTTGGTAAATTTGCTCTCTTAAATTTATGACGTATCTGCTATTAAGTTTTAAAAATTTAGAATGGTCGAGCTAATGCAGTAAATAAAAATGAAAACAAAATATATTTTATCAGAAATTGAAACTTTGGGGGTTTTGGAGTATTTAATCACAAATAATTGTATATGAATGTCTCTTTTATAATTGTAATTTAATTTAAAACTGTTTTTATTGCATATTTGTAAATATTATTGACAACAGCTCTCAGTCAGGACCAGAGACAGGAACGGAGACGTATCTGTAGAAGCAATTTTTGTTGTTGTGTTTTTAAAATATTTATTGCTTTTTTAATATTTTTATGAATTATTGGTATTTACAAATTTTTAAATTTAGCATTTGTGGAATTTCGTAAAACAGTTGTCATCTGCATTTATACAGAGCGAATGTTTGACAATACCATCTCTTCGAGAATATAAAGACCAGATATGCACAGATCAATATGATTTTTTAAGTGAATATCAAATTGTCGAGTTATTACATATTTGACCGATGAAATCTTGTGAATAAATAAAAAAAAAGTAATTTTCATAGTGTAATTTGATAATTTTTTTTTACACGTATCGATTTACACATATCCTTGAAAAGTGATAATATATCAACTCGTGGATTGAATATATTAAAAGAATTTCGAAACAAAAATGATAGTTTTCTAAAATTCTGGTCATATTGGATCTGTCATTTTGAATTTTCAAAATTTCACACTGGATTCGTAATCAGTCGCCCCTATGTAGCAAATAGTTGGCAAAATTACGACTTTTCCAAATTTTGGTCTGCCATATTATATACGGCATTTCGAACTTTGAAAACCTGATACTGTTTCGTAATCAGCAACGTAGAAAACTATCCTATAAATGTTAGACATAATTACAGTATTTTAACATTTTGGCCAGCCATATAGGATACGTTATTTTGAATTCTAAATATCTGACACCAGATTCGTAGTGAGCAACCCCGAAAACCCCAACATGCCAAATATCCAGCAATGTTAACTTTTATCAAAATTTTGGTCGGCGATATTGGGTCCGCCATTTTGAATTTTGAAGATCCGACACAACATTCGCAATCAGCAACTTCGAACACCCCTCTATATAAAATTACTGAAAATATCCTTCGCGGAAAACATTCGTGACTGAAAGGGTTAATTGATATTGCACAATTCCAAAGGGAAAGAACATTTTTGTTAGACCTATAGATATGTAGTTGAGGAAAATCAGGTAGAATATCGAGAAACATACGTCACGTGGAAAACAAAATACTTCACAATGTTTCTTATGTATTTTGAGTCACTTAATACCAGTTCGATGAAAAACCTGGACTCATATAAACATGATGAAGTCTGTCCTAAAGCCGCAACAAAGTTACACATTTTAACACAAATGAATATGGGATGTTGGCCTTATCAATGAGCAAATATAGATGTTAATGTAATAAAATAATATTGCGACATTTACAGTGTCTACTTATTGTAAAGCCAACGACTTCCTCTAGATATCTCAATGGAGTCTGGTTTCGAAAGATGTATCATTAAGTTGTGCTGATGACACTAACATTGTTTAGAACTTTTCCTATCTCAGCGCTGGAATGTTATTTTATATCTTTCAAAATATATTATAATTCTTAAGTCGATAACTAATCATTTTCATATTAGTCTGAAAATTTATTCGTCTGTAACCTAATTGAATTACTCCGAGTATGAAGGGTACTAAGTCCATTTTTTGTGAAATTGAGATGTAATGATAAAGTCTTAATTTTAGAGCCCAGATCTACCGTTTGACGCATATTAAATTTGTTAATATTCATTTCCTGTTGTCCGATTTATGCAAAAAAAGATCTACATCATGGATTTAGATCCCTTTTCGCATACAATGGAAAAAAGTCTTTAAATCGCGCGTTGTAGAATATCCAATATGAAAGATTGAACATTATTGTTATTAAGTAGTGTCTGATTAATAATAATGATATAAAGTTCGCCTTTTTCTGGAGTACTAGCTGCTTATAATTTTATAAAAGAATCCGTAAATCACAAGTTCTCTACGCGAAATCGGTCAATTCTATTCTACTAGAGGCCAAGTTCCGATAAAAAATTTAAAAATTGATGATTTCAACAAATTTGAACAACATATATACTTGATAATTATTTAGATTTTTATAATGCTCTGATCAACTGCTCTATTATTACTAATGAAGTAGAGGAAGATAATAAATTAAAACATCCTAGAATGTAATTATACTGTGCGCAATAAATTACAAACAAAAAGTTTATGTAATTATTCATTCTGCATGTTAAGTACATCAGTTTTTTTGGTCTTTCCAAAAACTATTCAAAATTACTTATTATTAATACCATTTTGCATGAACCGATTTAATTAAAATAACTATACTTCCAAGCAAGATAGACGGTTTAAAATGTTTGGCACGTGTAAGTGTAATATGATTTAATTTATTATATACTTTACATTTATATATTATAATTTCTTAGTTTTAAATTAATCTTCTTTACGTCAATATCCGATATAATTTCATGCACAATCTATATAATATTTTTTCACCGTTAATCAGGAAAGAGCTCGAAATATATACGTTGCCCACTCGATTGATCAGAAGTGCACCTCCCTAGTCAATATGTTTTCCACAATTCCGATCAAAACATGCCTGACCTGTAGCAATTGCGCAGTTTTAATTATTAGCTCAAGTTACAATTTCAAGTTGAATTTTTTTATTACAAAATATTTTAATATGTTCTGTAAATGAAGTAGCAAACAGAATACGAGATAAAACTTTCGACATTGCATTGGCAAGAGAATTGCATCATAACATTATTACATTTTAATCTTTTAATAAAAAATTTAGAAATTATGATTTAAAATTAAAGAAATAAATGAAAATAAAAGGAAAGGAAATGCGCTTTGAGAATTTTAGCGTAGAATGCACATTTTTCTCAGTGATTTATACGTCCATTCTTGTAGTATAATGCCTGAAGAATTGAATTGATATAATTTTGAATTATAAGAATAGATTTTCCTTAATTTTTTAGTTAATTGTTTGAAATAAGTTCAGGATACATATGGTTACAGTTTCGAAAGGAAAATATTTACAAGTAATTTTTAAATTACTCTTAAAATAATTCGAAGTTATGGCCCTGTTTTGTCATACTTTATTTCACTATTTATAGTTACCTAAACTAATTTGAATAAGTTTCGTCAATGGCAAGCATGAAATTAACCCAATTTAGTACCTTTTTTTTACAGGATTATTTAAAAGGTTATTTCACTATGCAATTTAGTCACGTGATTTTGTTCATTTTAAAATTATGAATACACTACAACGCGATTCCTTCATCAGAAAATTAAACATGTCGAAATATAGAATTTAATATTTGTGTTGATTATCTTGTTGATTTACTACTAGCCAGAAAATATTTTACTTTATCGTCGCTTTTCTAGAGTTCAATTATTTGCATAAAACATTTACTCCTATACTTCCCTAAGGTTTTACACTGAAAACGTCCGGAAACTTCTTTTTTTCAGTACAGATTTAGCAACTATCAATTTCATTGTTTTGCACTTAGAAAAATATTACAAGAGATTATATTTTTAAATGTGATAATGTATTGAAGATGATAATTTGCGGATCGACGTCCTTATATTCAAATTCATATAATTTTCATGAAAAATGAACGTACGAATTCTTGTTTATGAGTAGATGAATAGGGACAGTTTGAAATCAGTTTCCGCCGCCGCCACCAGGCGTCGCCACAGTCGCGGCGCTGTCGCAGCATGCGAGGTGGTAGATTCGTGAACTAATTCGTGGTTTGAGTCTCGGACTGACTCGTGGTTTGAGTCGCGGACTGACTCGCGGGCCGATTCGCGGATTGATTCGCATTTTTGATTTACTGTTTAGTACGCGGTTTCAAGACTCTCTCATTGGGAAATCTGACCGTCGCTTATGAGGTCATTAAGATGACGCAAGACTTCGTCTCACACAAATTTTAAAAACCTACAATCAAGGCGTTGACCTCTCCCTTATCATCGACCATCCTTGGGAAAACACATGTGAATTCCAAGCATATTAGATAATATATCGGGACCTATGTCTCTGTAGATTTCCATTAGTCTAAATACCAGCTTGAAGCGCAATCTCGTATATCGACGACGTACTTTTTAAATCTCACACAAATTTTAAAAACCTACAATCAAGGCGTTGACCTCTCCCTTGTCATGATGTAAGTTCGAATTCACCTTTCAGAGTTTTCTCTCGTCGGGGAAATCTATCCATATACCAGCTTGAAGCGTAATCTCGTATATCGACGACCTTTGCCATGTGTCGAAAATCAAATTTCAAAAGTCGCCTTCATTAAAGGTCAGATATTGCTACATTATAGTCGCTTATGGAAATACATCGTATTCGGTAGGCACCGTATTGAGAGTGAAAGTAAAATGACCTTTTCCTCGTGCGTACACCGTTACCGACCTAATTCGGATGTTACATATCTTTTTTGATGAATTGACAGCGTAGATTTCCATTAGTCTGAATACCAGTTTGAAGGTGTCGAGCTCAATCTCGTATATCGACGACCTACTTTTTAAATCTCACACAAATTTTAAAAACCTACAATCAGGGCGTTGACCTCTCCCTTACCATGTTGTAAGTTTGAATTCACCTTTCAGAGTTTTCTCTCGTCGGGGGAAATCTATCCATCAATATGACAGTCGTCTTGACAAGCCGTTAGTGTATCTCAATGATCTCCAATAGTGACGAAACCGCTGAGCCCCTTCACACAAAACCGCTAAGACCATTTTAAAATTAATTTAGAAAAGCCTCTAAGCAAGTCTCAACGCGTTCAAAAGACCTGGTTTCTACCCCCTGATGCGCGGAAACCTTTTCCTCGTGCGTTCTACTATCATCTCTCTCGCTCTCGCATACTCTTATTTAGATCCATTAACATTAGCAGTATACCATTTTCATGGTCGTCGATTATCCGTGGATCACTTATTCATCGTACATTTGTTTTCCTGAAACTTTCGAAAATGTATTCAGGTCCAGACACGTTTAAAAGGTCATTGTACAATTTCTTCAAAACATTATCTCTTTACCAAATTTCGGCAATCCGTGACGTAAGAGAAAGGAAGCAGTCTAATTCAAATATTCCAATGTCATAATTTCTATGATCTCTCTAGCTCTCACATACTCTTTCTTAGATCCATTAACATTAGCAGTATACCGTTTTCACGGTTGTCGATTATGCGTCGATCACTTATTCACCGTACATTTGTTTTCTCGAAACTCTCGAAATTGTATACAGGTCCAGACATCGTTTCAAAGGAATGTCGCGTTCCTGTGTCTATGTTTGACAGTACGTAAGCACCTCTATTTCAAATATTGTATTTCTACATCAATATGGTAGATGTCTAAAAGATTTTTGAGGCCTTGAACAGGGTTTACAGCACTCTTGAAGAAGACGCTGCTGAGGATCAATTTTCCAACTTCATTCGAGAATCCATCAAAAAGATTGAGAAAATCAATTAATTCTTAAGGACCAATCCTCACATTCCAAATGGGGTGAAGTTATCATTGGAGACACGTATTCATTGCATCACGGTACAGAGGGTTACAGCTGCTCACAGATTAATTAGCGTATCTCAATGATCTCCAATAGAGACAAAACCGTCGAGTCCCTTCACCCAAGACCATTTTGAAATTAACGTAGAAAAGCCGCTAAGCAAGTCTCAACGCGTTCAAAAGATCTGGCGCCGACCCCCTAATATTGTTATAAAAATGTCCAGCCGTTAGATGGTAATTGCAAACGGCCTCTTTCTAATGCGTGATCTTAAGAAATTAGTTCATAAATATTGAAAAGTACTGGCTGTTACACATTAGTATTGTCATGTGAGGAATGTCGAAAAAAAAAAATTGCAAAAGCAATTCATTAAAGGTCAGCTATTGCTACATCATATTCGCTTCTCGATGCCTATGTGGAAATACAGCGTAGGCTAGGAACCGTATTTTGAATGTGAACATAAAATTCTAATAATGACCTTTTCCTCCTGCGTGCTACTACCATCTCTCCTGCTCTCTAGTACCCGTTGTTAGATTATACCGTTATCACGGTCATCGAAATCGCCGATTGCCAGCCGATCATTTTCACCATATATTTTCCATGTATACAGGTTCAGACGCGTTTAAAGTCATTGCGCAATTTCATCAAAAGGTATACCAAGTAACACATTTTCTCTTTCCAAAATTTTTAGACAACCTCCACCATAATAGAAAGGAGATGATCTCAGTTCTGTATTTTATCTAGGAATAACATGGCGGGCCACCTGTAGACCAACTCACCCCTTTGTTAACAAAAGTAGCATAAATAAATAAATAAATAAATAATTTATAATAATAATATTTAAATAGTAATAAATTTCACATAATCCGAATAGCGTGTATTAAAATGTATAATATAGAAATGATGGAAGAAGCTAGCAGTAATTAGAAAGAGAGGATGACACGCTTATTCCCTATGCATTTATCTATTCACGATATTTACGTGTTTTCATGACGTTCGAGCCATAGCTATACGAGTTTGGACACGTGGGTAATGTAATTAATCAGGTTCCTGACCGTTTTTTAATATGTGTACAATTTACGACATCTTAAACATCGCCATACAAGTTTCGACCTGTTAATTACCCGTAGACTTTACTATACGGTAACAATGAATCTGACTTCTCACAAGTGACGAACACATACGAGTATCGACTTGCTTCTAATATAATTAATTAATCTTCATTTAATATTTCCCACTTTTAAAATTTCTGAGAATAAGAAGATCGAAATGACGACGTAAAAATCTAAGAGAAGCGTGTAAAATTCAACAGTTTCTTTCTATCTTTACGCACAGTTTTGTGTCTTTTAAGTAAAAAGTTAAAGGAAATGATAATGCTGCCATCTTTTGGTATGTTTAAAGAGATTGCAGAATCTGCGTGTTGCAGAATGAAATATGTGGGTGCATCTAAAATGCATAGATTCATCGTAGGCTGCCATCATACACTTGCTGATATGAGTGGCTATGGAGCGATTACAACTGAATATGAGGTTCTTGAAAATTGAATCTAGTTGACAATTAACCTTATTATCGCCATACAAAAGAATATGAAAGTGAAATTGTTAAATATTACCGCGCATCTACTGCAAAGCGAAAGCAATCTCGCTATTTTTAAAATGCCTATACTACCATTACTAGACATCCCTCTGAAATTAACACTTTGCATAGTCTTTAATCATAGGCGGTTGTCTATCTGCGGTATCATCACTCGTTTCAAAACGTTTATTGACGACATTCACGTAAATCTGGATGCATTTGCATTGTGAGTGGTAAGCATGACCATACTTCTTCAATTTCACGTTCTGCAAACGTTGACATGAAATCTATAGGTAGACTCGATGTCTTTTGTTTCCATTAATGCAAGACGTTTCACTTCATAGTAAATTCTCATTGACCTTCGAAGAGATGCAGGCTAGTCTTGAAGATTTTACAGTATACAATTTTAAAGCATTTTAACATTTTCTTTAGCACACTTTCCGTTAAATGTATGATTTTCGCAATTTATTGAAAATCGACGATGTTGTTGTCCTATGAGTTTCGGTAGAGATGGACAGGCTAATATGTCTATATCGACAATATTGTCAGCATCTAAAATTTCCTGCAACCTATGTCTTTTTTTTTTGTCTGCGCCTTTTATGTATATCTTGTGAGCACATGTAACGATGTCTTCCAACGTTTCGTTGATTCCATCAAAGGGTATATCGCCCGATCCCAATCGTAGACCATGATAATTGCGCATTAACCAATTGTTTTATGTTCAAAACGTACTTTACTACATTACTGTCGGAAATATCCATAATGTACATTTCCTTCGATAGAAACTGATTACCAGATCCGGGGAATCCTTGCACGTCGACAATATTCTACATTTCTAGTATCTAATACTGATTTGCATGTCCCCTTCATTAATTGACGCATCATTCTCTCTCACACACACTCTTTGCCCCTTCCACATATGGCGTGGTACCTCTAACTTATGGGTATACGTCGTACCTTTCTCTCTCTAGATCGTAGTATCTCTTCGTAAAATCCTATGAATCGGAAATCAAATCAGAGTGTAACAAAAACGTCGATTCTTCAGCGGGCCAACACTTGAGATTTTCGATAGTTTGTGAGTTACGATACTCAGATGATGAAGAAGTTAAACGTAATATTAAATCGTTTCAAGTACTAGCACCAGTATGGTGGTCACCGCACTTTCACAATTGAATAAATCTTTTCTACGATATTCGATCTAATTGAAATGTGCATAGACGTATGAATACAAGTTTCGATTGGTTTATAATACAATTGAGCGTGCCAAAGATCTCAAAATTTTAAATAAAAAATGATCAGTCATTAACTTGACATCCTTTAAACAATTAATTTTTGTATGTATATTAAATAGCGATACACTGCAGTCTTAAATCAAATAATTGAAATCATTACATCTTAAAGTCAGTCCATGCATAAATCTTACATGGTCTAAGTCATCTTATCTACGCTACATCTTTCTTTCTGTAAATGCAAAACAAAACGAAAGACAACAAAGTATTTATCATTATGATAATAACAAATTCTTTCACATTAGAACCGCGTCTACTAGCCCACATAAGGTCGCCTTATTCGTAGTGAATTTAACTTTCGAACTGTCATCTTTAATTGTCGATCATTCTCTCTCTCTCTCTCTCTCATTAGCTACCGATTTGTTGCATCTATACGAATACTCTTACATCAAATCGAGTCGTATGCACATTCTTGTGTTGTAACATTCACACGACTATGGAATGAAATTCATTCTGAAAACCCAACAAGTACAAGCGTAAATGTATTTTAATACTAACGAATGGTATACCTCTTGATTCGAAATTGTATGTAGCGTAACCGACATGACTATTTAATTCCGTTTACAATAATGATTTGGAGATTCGCACCGCACGAAACGTTGTTATATTTGACAGATTTTTGCTACTTCCACATTGTAATCTTAATTAGTTAACTAAGTTATTCACGTATCAATACTATTATGTTACATGTAGGTATTTTGTTAAATATATTGCCATAAGGAGAATGTCCTCCTATCCATCACACCTAGTGTAATACCAAAAGATACAAGTCATTATATCAATAAATAATGTTCATAGTAATAAATTAACCTTTAAAAACTTTTCATGTTTTCACATCATGCACTAAAATTTCAGATTATTATTATTATTATTATTAATATTGAATCGTTTATAGAACTGATGTTTTCATACATAATCACTTAAAAAGACTGCTACCGTATATGAAATATAAGACTAAACAACAATTCAACATGAAGACATGCATAGATTAATTCTACTTAAAACATTAGTCATTTTGAAAGGAAAAGTGAAAAATTCTCAATGACCTATCTGTAAAGCTTCTATCTTACTTCTATCTTACTTCATGTTTCTTTTCGACAGTCCAAACACATCGGTACATAAACACACTTTCAATAATTATTGAATAATTTCTTATATAAGGGAGTAAATATTCAACGATTTTTTCGTAAATAATGAAACAATTTAATATATACGATCATTATACAATTTTACTAAAACAAGCTTAATTGCGGTGTTTTGGAAATGTTGATGACAAAGTATGAATATGCAATTAAATGAATCATTTAACACACGTATATCTATCATTACGTTCAATTATATAATTTTTTAATACTATAACACGTACATATTTACAATATTTGCAGACTGTACGTCAGTCTTTTCATTTTCACGTTTAGACTAAAATGTGCGTCAAAACTGACTCTTGCTCGTCATTAATTATAGGCATCTAGTACATCGGAGCTTTGAAACACCTTTACAATATGTTGTATATGTTCTTAAATCTGAATGCATTCACGTTACTGATGACAATAATGATTCTTTAGTTTAATCTTGACCAAAGGTGCAAACGCAACATATTGAGATGAGTACTATTGCCAGTGTCTGAAATTTCTTACCCACACCGATGAAGGAAATGTCGTATATTATAGGCAAAAGCATTCACAGTTATTAATATGATTCTTTATAAATCATAAGTATATACTGTCGACTAGATTCATAATAAACATATTGTTTAATGTAGATCGGTAAGTATCTAATTCCTTATCTTACATTTAATTCCTCACAATATTCAATATGTACCCTTCAAAGCGTCGTGTTTTATTTTTGATTATTGTATTTTGTAATATATCTGCTCGCACTCTCTATATTGAATTCATATTTTAAAGATAAATTGTAGCCACTCCAGATATTAACGAACACCTTACTAAGAACTAATACCTACACTAATATTCTACCTATACCAAAAACATCTAGCAAATAATCGAGATAATATTTTCACTTCAAATTTATTATTATACTTGAAATATTTCTCCGAGTCTAAACTTCTCTTACAAGTTTACTGTGTTCTGCATCTTACTTATCTTATATTGGAAACGTTAGTTAACTAATATTTTATGCGTGAAATTTGTATATTTTCCAATCCATATGTTTGAACACATTTATTCTCTAAAGATTACTCTAAGTGTTTTCTTTCGACTCTGAGAGTACAGCAATCTACCGTCTTATTTCATACTGTGCACACTTAAACGTGTAGAATATACGAATAATATTTATTTACCCATAATTAATAATAATTTTATATACATTATTACTTTCCCAGTATTACATTATACTCTCACTGATATTCTTCTTCTAACATAATACATCTCAATCGTAGTATTCACTTTCAAAATTTGTAATTATTTTGAATTTTCCATTAATATCTCAGTAGCTTTCTTATATTATAAGTTTATTTCGTATCGTCTCTGCTAACATTCCTCACACTATTAATATTCCTTAACTTCATCTATATAGTTTCAATATTTCCATAGCACATACCTTTTGACTATGGCGACATTGCGTGAGTTGATCCCTCCCCCCCTTTCCTCCCTCTCCCCCCTCCCTTTCCTCCCTCTCTCCCCCCTCCCTTACCTCCCTCAATCATCAATTGAGCAACCGACAAAAATCGTAATATTTAAGTATAATTTCAAAATCGTGTCAGCAAACGTGTAGAAATTTATGATACCTTTTGTGTGTGAGAGAGCAATAATGTAAGAGTCAAATAAATGATGTATGTATTACACAGAAACTGACCAACTCACGCAATGTCGTATGTGAAAGAATTTGTTATTATCATAATGATAAATACTTTGTTGTCTTTCGTTTTGTTTTGCATTTACAGAAAGAAAGATGTAGTGTAGATAAGATGACTTAGACCATGTAAGATTTATGCATGGACTGACTTTAAGATGTAATGATTTCAATTATTTGATTTAAGACTGCAGTGTATCGCTATTTAATATACATACAAAAATTAATTGTTTAAAGGATGTCAAGTTAATGACTGATCATTTTTTATTTAAAATTTTGAGATCTTTGGCACGCTCAATTGTATTATAAACCAATCGAAACTTGTATTCATACGTCTATGCACATTTCAATTAGATCGAATATCGTAGAAAAGATTTATTCAATTGTGAAAGTGCGGTGACCACCATACTGGTGCTAGTACTTGAAACGATTTAATATTACGTTTAACTTCTTCATCATCTGAGTATCGTAACTCACAAACTATTGAAAATCTCAAGTGTTGGCCCGCTGAAGAATCGACGTTTTTGTTACACTCTGATTTGATTTCCGATTCATAGGATTTTACGAAGAGATACTACGATCTAGAGAGAGAAAGGTACGACGTATACCCATAAGTTAGAGGTACCACGCCATATGTGGAAGGGGCAAAGAGTGTGTGTGAGAGAGAATGATGCGTCAATTAATGAAGGGGACATGCAAATCAGTATTAGATACTAGAAATGTAGAATATTGTCGACGTGCAAGGATTCCCCGGATCTGGTAATCAGTTTCTATCGAAGGAAATGTACATTATGGATATTTCCGACAGTAATGTAGTAAAGTACGTTTTGAACATAAAACAATTGGTTAATGCGCAATTATCATGGTCTACGATTGGGATCGGGCGATATACCCTTTGATGGAATCAACGAAACGTTGGACGACATCGTTACATGTGCTCACAAGATATACATAAAAGGCGCAGACAAAAAAAAAAGACATAGGTTGCAGGAAATTTTAGATGCTGACAATATTGTCGATATAGACATATTAGCCTGTACATCTCTACCGAAACTCATAGGACAACAACATCGTCGATTTTCAATAAATTGCGAAAATCATACATTTAACGGAAAGTGTGCTAAAGAAAATGTTAAAATGCTTTAAAATTGTATACTGTAAAATCTTCAAGACTAGCCTGCATCTCTTCGAAGATCAATGAGAATTTACTATGAAGTGAAACGTCTTGCATTAATGGAAACAAAAGACATCGAGTCTACCTATAGATTTCATGTCAACGTTTGCAGAACGTGAAATTGAAGAAGTATGGTCATGCTTACCACTCACAATGCAAATGCATCCAGATTTACCTGAATGTCGCCAATAAACGTTTTGAAACGAGTGATGATACCGCAGATAGACAACCGCCTATGATTAAAGACTATGCAAAGTGTTAATTTCAGAGGGATGTCTAGTAATGGTAGTATAGGTATTTTAAAAATAGCGAGATTGCTTTCGCTTTGCAGTAGATGCGCGGTAATATTTAACAATTTCACTTTCATATTCTTTTGTATGGCGATAATAAGGTTAATTGTCAACTAGATTTAATTTTCAAGAACCTCATATTCAGTTGTAATCGCTCCATAGCCACTCATATCAGCAAGTGTATGATGGCAGCCTACGATGAATCTATGCATTTTAGATGCACCCACATATTTCATTCTGCAACACGCAGATTCTGCAATCTCTTTAAACATACCAAAAGATGGCAGCATTATCATTTCCTTTAACTTTTTACTTAAAAGACACAAAACTGTGCGTAAAGATAGAAAGAAACTGTTGAATTTTACACGCTTCTCTTAGATTTTTACGTCGTCATTTCGATCTTCTTATTCTCAGAAATTTTAAAAGTGGGAAATATTAAATGAAGATTAATTAATTATATTAGAAGCAAGTCGATACTCGTATGTGTTCGTCACTTGTGAGAAGTCAGATTCATTGTTACCGTATAGTAAAGTCTACGGGTAATTAACAGGTCGAAACTTGTATGGCGATGTTTAAGATGTCGTAAATTGTACACATATTAAAAAACGGTCAGGAACCTGATTAATTACATTACCCACGTGTCCAAACTCGTATAGCTATGGCTCGAACGTCATGAAAACACGTAAATATCGTGAATAGATAAATGCATAGGGAATAAGCGTGTCATCCTCTCTTTCTAATTACTGCTAGCTTCTTCCATCATTTCTATATTATACATTTTAATACACGCTATTCGGATTATGTGAAATTTATTACTATTTAAATATTATTATTATAAATTATTTATTTATTTATTTATTTATGCTACTTTTGTTAACAAAGGGGTGAGTTGGTCTACAGGTGGCCCGCCATGTTATTCCTAGATAAAATACAGAACTGAGATCATCTCCTTTCTATTATGGTGGAGGTTGTCTAAAAATTTTGGAAAGAGAAAATGTGTTACTTGGTATACCTTTTGATGAAATTGCGCAATGACTTTAAACGCGTCTGAACCTGTATACATGGAAAATATATGGTGAAAATGATCGGCTGGCAATCGGCGATTTCGATGACCGTGATAACGGTATAATCTAACAACGGGTACTAGAGAGCAGGAGAGATGGTAGTAGCACGCAGGAGGAAAAGGTCATTATTAGAATTTTATGTTCACATTCAAAATACGGTTCCTAGCCTACGCTGTATTTCCACATAGGCATCGAGAAGCGAATATGATGTAGCAATAGCTGACCTTTAATGAATTGCTTTTGCAATTTTTTTTTTTTCGACATTCCTCACATGACAATACTAATGTGTAACAGCCAGTACTTTTCAATATTTATGAACTAATTTCTTAAGATCACGCATTAGAAAGAGGCCGTTTGCAATTACCATCTAACGGCTGGACATTTTTATAACAATATTAGGGGGTCGGCGCCAGATCTTTTGAACGCGTTGAGACTTGCTTAGCGGCTTTTCTACGTTAATTTCAAAATGGTCTTGGGTGAAGGGACTCGACGGTTTTGTCTCTATTGGAGATCATTGAGATACGCTAATTAATCTGTGAGCAGCTGTAACCCTCTGTACCGTGATGCAATGAATAATTGTCTCCAACGATATCTTCACCCCATTGGGAATGTGAGGATTGGTCCTTAAGAATTAATTGATTTTCTCAATCTTTTTGATGGATTCTCGAATGAAGTTGGAAAATTGATCCTCAGCAGCGTCTTCTTCAAGAGTGCTGTAAACCCTGTTCAAGGCCTCAAAAATCTTTTAGACATCTACCATATTGATGTAGAAATACAATATTTGAAATAGAGGTGCTTACGTACTGTCAAACATAGACACAGGAACGCGACATTCCTTTGAAACGATGTCTGGACCTGTATACAATTTCGAGAGTTTGGAGAAAACAAATGTACGGTGAATAAGTGATCGACGCATAATCGACAACCGTGAAAACGGTATACTGCTAATGTTAATGGATCTAAGAAAGAGTATGTGAGAGCTAGAGAGATCATAGAAATTATGACATTGGAATATTTGAATTAGACTGCTTCCTTTCTCTTACGTCACGGATTGCCGAAATTTGGTAAATAGATAATGTTTTGAAGAAATTGTGCAATGACCTTTTAAACGTGTTTGGACCTGTATACATTTTCGAAAGTTTCAGGAAAACAAATGTATGGTGAATAAGTGATCGATGGATAATCGACGACCATGAAAATGGTATACTGCTAATGTTAATGGATCTAAATAAGAGTATGCGAGAGCGAGAGAGATGATAGTAGAACGCACGAGGAAAAGGTTTCCGCGCATCAGGGGGTCGACACCAGGTCTTTTGAACGCGTTGAGACTTGCTTAGAGGCTTTTCTAAATTAATTTTAAAATGGTCTTAGCGGTTTTGTGTGAAGGGGCTCAGCGGTTTCGTCACTATTGGAGATCATTGAGATACACTAACGGCTTGTCAAGACGACTGTCATATTGATGGATAGATTTCCCCCGACGAGAGAAAACTCTGAAAGGTGAATTCAAACTTACAACATGGTAAGGGAGAGGTCAACGCCCTGATTGTAGGTTTTTAAAATTTGTGTGAGATTTAAAAAGTAGGTCGTCGATATACGAGATTGAGCTAGACACCTTCAAACTGGTATTCAGACTAATGGAAATCTACGCTGTCAATTCATCAAAAAAGATATGTAACATCCGAATTAGGTCGGTAACGGTGTACGCACGAGGAAAAGGTCATTTTACTTTCACTCTCAATACGGTTCCTACCGAATACGATGTATTTCCATAAGCGACTATAATGTAGCAATATCTGACCTTTAATGAAGGCAACTTTTGAAATTTGATTTTCGACACATGGCAAAGGTCGTCGATATACGAGATTATGCTTCAAGCTGGTATATGGATAGATTTCCCCGACGAGAGAAAACTCTGAAAGGTGAATTCGAACTTACATCATGACAAGGGAGAGGTCAACGCCCTGATTGTAGGTTTTTAAAATTTGTGTGAGATTTAAAAAGTACGTCGTTGATATACGAGATTGCGCTTCAAGCTGGTATTTAGACTAATGGAAATCTACAGAGACATAGGTCCCGATATATTATTTAATATGCTTGGAATTCACACGTGTTTTCCCAAGGATGGTCGATGATAAGGGAGTGGTCAACGCCTTGATTGTAGGTTTTTAAAATTTGTGTGAGACGAAGTCTTGCGTCATCTTAATGACCTCATAAGCGACGGTCAGATTTCCCAATGAGAGAGTCTTGAAACCGCGTACTAAACAGTAAATCAAAAATGCGAATCAATCCGCGAATCGGCCCGCGAGTCAGTCCGCGACTCAAACCACGAGTCAGTCCGAGACTCAAACCACGAATTAGTTCACGAATCTACCACCTCGCATGCTGCGACAGCGCCGCGACTGTGGCGACGCCTGGTGGCGGCGGCGGGAACTGATTTCAAACTGTCCCTATTCATCTACTTTTATGCTTTCTAATGACTGAAAAAGAGTGCCTGGAAGCGATAATTGCATTACAACATTTGAGACAAATTCTTAGTTCAATATTTTCATCCATTGTCAAAAACGTTAAACAGACTTGAAATGAATTGATAACATCCAGCAATGTAAACAAACGAAACAACAGATCGCGTCCAAACTCAGGAATAGCGTAGAAGGCCGTGTTGCCAAGTTAAACAACAAAAACAATGTTGACAATCCTTTTGAGCAAACTTTTTAAATAATCGATATTCACAATTTTTTGACAGAATGTATGTAATTTCTTTGAAGATTAGGTATTTTTTCAAGTAATACGCTTACACGGTGCTAACACATTATAAAGTTCATTTATAACGTGTTTTCTATTTTTCTATGTCACATAATAATCAGCTGAAAGGAAAAAGATTAGATTCCATGATAAAATATATCCTCGAGTTTACTATAACTCATCGTACATATAAATTAATGTTGAACTGGTGAATAATAACAAATACATTTTAATATTTAGTGGGAGGTGTTTACACTACCTCACTGGCAAACATCAATATTAAAAATTGCCAATTTTTACTCTAAAAAAAAATTTAGCAGTTTTGTTTATATGGTTGCCCGTTTACATCCAAATATTGAGTAATTTAAACTACATTTTGGTGGAATTGACTAAATGTTGTTCAATCAGTATTATAATTCGACTGGAAGAACGAATATGTAAAGGGAAAAAAAATAGTTGGTTTTACTATCTATATAGGTATGTATAGGTATGTAATAGTAGGATATGACGCAACTATGTTTTTTTAGTTAATTTTACAATTTGTCAATATCACTATTTATATAGTAAAATTAACTAAAAACGAAGGCTGTGTCTTATCCTACAATTTAGTTAGTAGTTCCTACTATTTCATTTTTCCGTATAGTTAAATTGATGATTTAGGTGCTACCACATATTTAGTCAATATTACTAAATATGTACAGTCTACAATTAATTCCTAGTAAAATTTAATACTTTAAGAATATGTCTTAACTTTACTATTATATGGCACTAGGAGAAACTACTAATAATTAAAGGAAATGTCCTTCCAATAGTTGAAGTGGCTAAAAATCTGGGGGTTTTGATTGATTCCAATTGGTCTTTTTCAACTCATGTTGCAAAAAAGTGTTCAGCTGCATTTTTGAGGCTTCGCCAATTGTTCCCTAGCCGACGCGTTTTGCCTACAAAAGTAAAATTAAAATTATGTGAGCCGCTAGTCATATCTCATATTATGTACTGCATTACGGTTTATGGTCCATGTCTGAATGGCGATAACTGGCGAAGGCTTCAGGCAGTGCAAAATGCGTATGTGAGATACTCGTTCGGGATAAGGAAATACGATCATATCACTCCTGCATTTAGGAAAGCCGGTTGGTTAAAAATTGAAAATAAAATGTATATTCAGATTCTTTCTCTGCTATGTCGGTTACTATCCAATGAGTCTCCAGAATATCTTTATCTAAGGATAAAGATGCTAGGTAGCTCGAGAGCCACTTGTCGTAAGGAAATTGGCTACACAATCCAGTATCCTGCACACGCAACTGCAAAATTTCGAGGCTCGTTCTCTTACGTAGCTGCGAAGGCCTTTAATGATTTACCCCTTGAAATTAGAATATTATTAAATGACAAACGTGCATTTAGTTCTAAGCTGAAAGAACATTTCCTATATCTGCAGAACACTTAAATTCTTTTCCCACTTTTAGCGTTTTCAGCGATTTGTCGTCTTTTATTTCTTCTCTGTCAATTATTTATTTTTCGTTTTATTTCTGTCATTGACTTGTACTTCTAGTCTCGAACAAAACAAAAATTAATTGAGTTATCTTTAACTTGGCGTTTATTTATTATTTATTTATTATTTATTTATTATTTATTATGTATTTTTATATATTCTATTATTAGTCTTAGCTGTGTACTATAGGTCAGACTGTAAAGCAGCTTGCGCTGTGGCTCGCCTTTTGTATGTTTTATGTACCTACAATAAAGACAATATTTTTTTTTTTTTTTTTTTTTTTTTTTGTCGGAGGGGGGAAATGCATTGGGCACCATAGGGGGTTGAAGATGTTGTGTAACCCCCGTGTGTCGGACTCCGACAATAATAACCATAGAACATTACAAACGACTGCAGTACATTTCGAAAGGCAGACTCCGGAAGATTATTATTTTATAGGTGAATCTAGAGATGTTACTTGATGATTCCGAGTAACTACAGAGGGTGAGAAATATTTTAGTAATAATAATAATAATAATAATATTATTATTATTATTATTATTATTATTACTAAAATATTTCTCACCCTCTGTAGTAACTCGGAATCATCAAGTAACACAGAATGAAATTATTTTTATCCGGGTTTGAGGGTTATGACAAATCAATATTATGTTTAACTTATAAAATGGCATAGATCGGTTGACATAGGAATATTTTATCTCTAGATTCACCTATAAAAATATACGTTCAACGTAAAATCCGTTATAATAATCTTCCGGAGTCTGCCTTTCGAAATGTACTGCAGTCGTTTGTAATGTTCTATGGTTATTATTTCGCTTTTGTCGACAAAACGAGCAGGAAGTTATCATTTATCACTAAGGATCGTTACACGAAACAATTGCACACCAGCACTAACTTTATATAACGACGAATATTATACGGTCTGGTATATACTTTAGAGGAAGTGCCGATAGCGGAAGATTGCTTTACTAGTTCTCTAGGAGTCTTTTAAGACAATTTTAAATATATGAATATTTTACAAGAACAATAAAGCAGAAACTGGTTTTACTGTAAATTTTATTGATTTATGATGTTATAAAAATGATACATTGCTTGTACAATAATGATGTAGGAGAAATGCATTACATGAATGAAGATGAAAAATCAAAAATAAATGTATGTTTATGCTCGTGATTATTAATCGGTAATTAACTATTTGATACAAGTCATAGAAGAAAAATTCACGGTGTTTTTGTGGTACATACTTTAATTTTTTCTAGCTAACTTTTTCTGATTATAGAAACTCGTCTGCTCTAACAGAAATTAACGAAAATTCACAATCTTTTTATGAAGGTAAAAATGGAAAGGTTGGATTATTTTCAATTTTCCTTTACGTCGGATCCTGTAATAATTTTAGTGTTTCTGAAACAAAAGTGCAACATAACAATAGAAAAAAAAAGAATTAAATCCCTGATAGAATCATATGCTCTTTTTAGAAGGGCTAGAGTAAGTTTATTTAAAACAAAAACAATTTTAGCTTATTTTTCGTCGATTACACGTGTATCATATTTTTAATCGTTTCACGTAAAAAGCCGTTATTTCCTGTGAGTAAAGAGATGTAAAACTAGACACTATACAAGAATGTGCCTACAAGTGAAATTAGAAAAATATGAACTTTAAGTTAGTGAGTTAATGCAGAGATGTAACAGCGTAACATTAACACTTTTCAATGTCGCATTGGCCACGTACTTAAAAATATTATTTACAAGACATGTGATTATTTCAAAAGTATCTGATGTCAGAATTTTCGCCTGCAAGAACATTTTGTCCTCGATTGTGAATTCGAAAAAACATACAACAAATACTTCATTCGCAACTCAAATTCATCGAATATACACATAATTTTATTAACAATCTTTATTCAATATAAAGAAAAATTAATACAAAGTGATCAAAAACTCTTCAGCGTTGTATAAAATATGAAACACATTGTTTCTATTTTCTATTAACCTAAGTAGAAATCTGTATAAATTTCAAAGTGTTTTTATTTGAACACCTACAAGGTCAATACCAAATTTTGCACATTTTCTAATAATTTTTTTTTTTTTTTTTTTTTATATTATTTTACGTCGACTTTTGTGAACCCAAATGGGACTAAATCGCGACGGGACCTACCGTTTATGAAGGTGGAATCCGAACCACCCGAGCTTTGGCGTTATTAGACACTTATAAACAAATATAGAGGTGTCCCGATGACAGATTGCAGAGGCCGGGATCGAACCAGGGTTTTCTGATTACGAAGCCGATACTCTATCAACTGAGCCACCGCCGCTCTATTTTCTAATAATTTATGAGATTTTCAATTCTATTAATTAATTTTAAAAGTTCAAACAAACCTCCATGAGGTAAATAATTTATGTCATTCATAAACGTTTGAAATAGAAATTCTTTAAAATATGCATATAAACCAATCCTTGTTTTTTTTCAAACAAGGAAATCCATGAGATCTAATTTCACAAATACATATCATGAATGTTTTTATTTTTTTCATTTCCAAATGAATATCAAAAATAATATTCACAAACAACTCTATAGGCAATCATCCATGCAGTTACGCAACAATGCATTAGATAATATGTTTCTTATCACTCGTATATATTTTTGATATAATTAACAGACTGTCATTGTTTCACATCGTATGAAAGCATCAAAGCGATGTTTGCATAGAACGTGAATTCGAGTACCAGTGCAACACAGTACGCTCAAAACGTAGTGAAAATTCTTCTAGTAAAATGAATATGTTAAAAGATAATTTAATTTGGAATTTTTTTATAAAATTTTAATATTTAATGTTAAATTTAAGATTTATTTTGAAAAGGAATTTTCACGACGCATATTATAAATGTAATCTTTGATTTTGAAAATTAAGTTTTCAATAAAAAATGGAAAAAAGTCCTCTTTAAGCAGATAATATTCTCTAAATATTAAAGCGCGAGTGTAGTACGCTCTAAATTCTCTTAAAGTGAAAATGATGACCTTAAACGAGTGAGAATTGAGCTCACCCTTTTAAAGTCAAATTTGACTTCATATTAAAGTGAAAGTTCACCTCAATAAAAGTACTGGAATGGTTAGGTATTACGTTAACATGAGATTTGAAATCGCTAAGTTACAAGCGATATTTTGGTTAATACTATTGAAAATTAAGCGCCCACTACGCAGCATTATTTACTCTAATTTTAAATATTGTACACCTGCTTTATACTCTTTTCCTAAATATACATTACGCGACAAAATATCATTATTTTTATAAAATATCATTTTTTTTTTTGTCAAAATAAAGAATTTTCACCTAAAAATGCAATTTTCTGTGACTTTTAGCCGTGTTTCACAACTCCCCATGATTTTTGAAAATTCCGAAAAGCTACTTTTTGGGCAAACAGCTATAAATTACTGATAACTTTGGATTTTATGCAAATCAACCTACCAGAAGTTGTATTTTAAGTTGCTCTAGAGATTGCACAAAAAAATGCGAAAAAACAATTTTTGTTGACGTACTTTCGACCACCTGAAAAAGTGTGTTTCAAAACTCCCCACTCTTCCCTATTTTCTTTTTAGTCTTAATACTTTATAATATTTTTAGTATGGTGATCGTTATAACCAAGAAACATTTAAAAAAATAAAATATTATATACACTCCTCAACAATTTTTTAAAATTGTATTCCAGGTATTCTTGTAATTCATGCCATAATTAAATCAAATTCCATCCAAATTCCAATTTATTAAACGCTGCATACGTTTGTATTCTATAATTAATATTCTTAATACATACTTATTGCTGTACTTGAATGATAAGCACATCATGCCTCAACTTCCACAACAATGAAAAGTTTGAAATCTAATTTGAATATATAGGTTCGTGAAACGATGTTCCTTACGAAGATAACGAAACTTCAGCAAAAGCAACGATTTCCCTATTCTGAATCATGCGCCAGAAATAAAGCAATCGAAATGCACTTGAACCAAAAGTTCAACATAGTTACGTAGTCATCAAAAGCTAAAACGAAAAGCGATATGTATAAAAAATTTCATAAAAATTATATAATTATAAAAAAGCAATTATCGTAGGATGTTTCGCCAATTTTACGAGAAATGAGTGTTCTAAATTTCCATATAAAGAAGCGTTGTCAGTTACGTCAATTAAAATTGTAATTAAATACCGGAGTTCGTATGAACGTGAATGAATATTGTGTTGGAAACATTTTGAATGCTAGAAATTGGTTCCCACTTCTTCTTTGTTTTAGGTTATTGATTATTGCGTCGTACATTAATTACTGGAGTAAGTGAAGCAAATCGCACAGTTATGTGTCAATATGTTTACAGGCAACATGGATCAATTATATGTTATTAATGAACCGGGTACTATTTCATTCTATACAATTTTGTCATTATTTTATGAATAGATTTTGAACAATTATTTTCATTGTTCTCAAAGATAAATTTCTTGTTATTTTCTTATTTATTCTTTTTAAAAAAATGAAAACTAAAAAAGTAATGGAAAGTAGGTATTAACTCAATATTTAAATAGTATTATATAAATATTTTCATAAAACGTCTTGTAAAATAAATAATAAGAATAAGTAATGTATCCACTATTATAAACTATTTTGGTTGAATTTTGATACATTGGAACGAATTGCTGACAAATAGTATCTTGGACGTTGGACTAGGATGAATCATGATATTGTAATTAATGACGACCGATTATCTTACATCCTCATTTGACACCGCCATCATCGCTGTTCCATTGGCATGTAATCAATATTAAATTAACCCATGGTTGGGCGCCAAATTGGAGTCGAACAGTGTCACAGTTCTGCATATAATGATTATTCCCTGGATAACGTTAATCAAAAGAGGCCCATTTATAAAACGCTTTCATTTCTTATAAGCATTTCATCGATATTAATGGCATAATTTAAAAAAGAGCCGAGATGCTTTTTTCAAAAGACGTTTCTTGAATTCTTTAATTTTCTATTCATCGGTAATGGACCTTTGGCCAGATTATGAACTACGAATTTGTAAGAATACGAATGAAAAGGACGAGAGTTTTAATCATAATCTAAATAAGTGACTAAATTATGATATGTGTAAAAACAGCATTCAAAGATTAGATATTTAAAAATTTACATGTTAAATTTAATAAATAATTTTACAATTGCGACTTCATGTAAGAAACTCTAATTAATAAAGTAAATTCTTCATATATGGTGAAAAATGAGTACACGAACTCGTAACAGATTGCACACAACATAAACGAGAGTTTCTCAGCCAAGTCTTCCTTCTTCTCATTTTCCTTTGACGAATTCTTTACAAAATATCGCTTTTGTTCTCCCAATTTCTGTCCCGTTCTTTTATTGTTGGGTAGCGTTGAACAGCAAGACTTTTATGATTTATTGTTGGGTTTTATTATCATTTAATTACTTTTGTAAATTTCTTAAATATAATAGACAAATATGAAATTCTTGAGGAAAACTTTTAGAGATGTGGCTCGATGAGACGGTCTGCTTTAAAAAGGTTACGTCAGCAAAATGTAAACCTTCTTCAGTTTAATTAAGTGTATAACGAATACAAAAGAATGTTTAAAAAAGAGATGAATGTATGACACAATTCGTGACGGAATACAAAACGTTACTCACAATAAAGATATCACTACCGGTTAATTGAAACATTACAGAGATACAATACAAAAAGTGCATTGCAAAGCAAGTTTTCATAAAATATAACGAAATAAATTATTCGTTTATTAATAAATGATAACCTATTTTATATATCACAAAAATAACACAGCCTCACAAGGTCCGGATCTGAAATTCGGACTATGGACAAAAAAAAGGACAAAAGACTATGTGTATAATATGTATTTTAGGTCGCTGAATCCGAATCTGAACTACATTTTAACCCATCAGGTCAGGTTTTTTACATATCCTAAAAAAACTTAAAAAATCCTATAATTAGACCTTAAAGTGTTACAGTAAAGAATAATTTGAAACCATTTCCGAAGTCCATTCAGCCCCATCACGTTAAGTTCTTGACATAACTTCAAAAAGAAATCTATCTAAATCTAAATCTAACGTATTATTAGATATCGTAGAAATCAGTTGAAATCTTCTTTACAATTAAGTTTGTTAAATATCTTAGCTTCGAATATAGATTGAAACGATTTGGCAAGAATATGAACATTATACAGTACCTGCCAGAAGTTCTTTTCGTTCGTTCAACTAACGACTGTTAATGCTGACAAAACTTTAAAACATTTTTCTGTCCATTGCCAATTTTTATTGTAGATATTATAATTCAATAGTAGAATCGTTTTTTTAAATATTCACTATGATTTTTTTATGGCAAAAAGTTTCTGAACATGCAGATTATTCATTGTGAATACTATAAAATTCCTTTTTAAAATAAGCTAAAATTATCTAATTGCAACATATAAATCAATAACAGTTTAACGTAGAAATAATGAATGAATTCTGTGAAACGTAATCATGTTGAAAACACTCTTTGCATAAAATTACAGAAGGTGCAGGTTAATGTTTATATCAGTTATTTACGGCATTTCGCTT
The DNA here is from genome assembly GCA_030407085.1 of Trichopria drosophilae. Taxonomy (NCBI): domain Eukaryota; kingdom Metazoa; phylum Arthropoda; class Insecta; order Hymenoptera; family Diapriidae; genus Trichopria; species Trichopria drosophilae. The sequence continues at coordinate 103,480,277 of CM059587.1, forward strand.
CCGTAAATATTTAAGTTGTTTTAGTTATTGTTATTATATTTAGTTATTGTTAATATTAATATATATAAATAACAGCACATATCATAATCCTAGGGTGACATTCGGTCAGCATTCAAAATCGTAAGAAACTATTTACGAATTTAACAATTAAATTGCACACAGAAAAATAGACAAGCCAATATTTTAGTCCATAAATAAAACATAAAGAATAATGAAGTAAAAAAAGCGATTTTTATTTGTAATCCGAAAAATAAAATTTAAATCAAAATGAAACAAGAGATATATTTGAAAGCGCATAAAAAGACGAATATAAATCGCCATTAATCTGTATATCTATCGGATATAGAACTTGAGATACACGTATCTGAAGCTCCACAAATGGTATGCGTGAGACACGTTTTGCTCTCAAGTCTCACTCCCTGCTAATATGTTCCCCCCACCGAGGAGCTCTATTTCTCCCCCTCCTTCTACAAACCGTTCATGGGTCTGTGAGTATGCGCAGAGTATGCTCCGAGCCAAGAAGTGGCGGGGGTACATCGTAGGTAGAGAACCCCTACCCTTCGTGCCCCGCGCGCATTTTGAGTCATACACACGGAAAGATCCCATTGCCCGGCGAAGGGAGGGAGAGAACTCACGCGCATCAAAACTGTGGTGGGAGGCACCATGTGCTCGACACGCCGCTTTTCGGTTTAGTTCATAGTTCTCAAGAATATGACCACCAAAAATAGGGCAGTGTCTGCCCTGTGCTATGTAGTGAGCTGCTGAAAACTGTTGGTTTCCTCGGTGGTGATGCTTGGCGTGAAATAATTTATATCACATTTGGATTAATAGGTCATGAAGAGATACTAGATAAAATTACTATTTCTGTAGAATTCCGATTTCTGAAGTAGATTTTTTATTCAATCCGAAGTTTCCTCATCCATGTTAGAAAATTTCAGTAAAAAGATGCTATTTTTAGAACATGGAAAATGTCTACCGAAATTTCCTTATTGCTGTTGCGTTCTGTGCTTGACTTTATAATTAAATACATCAGAAATATGGCATATATGTCCCAAGTGTAAGTAGTAACCAACAAAGCGCCCTGCGGTTTACCAATTACAGAGTAATTACAAAATGTAAAATATTATTTAATGCAGAAAAATTCAAACTTACCAGATCGAACCAAGACATTAAGCACTAGGGTGAGGACGAGGGTTGTTGCTCGATAACCGTGTATAACGATCATCAGCCATTGTGATATGTTGAATCCTGTCTGCCACAGACCCGGCGCCTTGAAGACCATTTTTCCCGGCCTCGTCGTTTCTACGTCCAACCCCCAGGGCGCTGGATGCGGCTGCGGCGGCGTCAGCCCTCATTCACGACCCGAATTTCTCGGGTCGTGCCTCCACCGTTATCGAGTTCGCTGCTCTGTTCTTTAAGATCCACGCAAGTGGAAGGAAGAGGAGAGCAGCTTCCAGCCACGTATCGGCGGCATCGAGCGAGTCGGAGTTAAGGAATATATTGTGCAGCTTCTAAGGGTGTCGAGTCGTGGTTATATTTCGTTCCCTTTTACCAACTCTAACGTTGCTCCATCAACATCTCGCAAGCTGTGCTTCCGGTATTATACCCACGACATCCCGACCTCAGCAATCACTTTGCCGTTCAAGCTCCGGGAATGCATCGTGTGTGGAGACCCGCACCACATCCATAGCTCGAAAATCTGAAAAGACATATATATATGTGCGTTACATTCGATTCGTTCAAAGAGTGAGCGGGAGAGAAAGAGAGAGTTGCGAGTCGACACTCCTTTTGAAATCTCTCTGGCAAAAGGAGGATATAGGCTTTGCCCATTTATACCGCATGCAAGGAGATAGACCGAACTGACCAGTCAGATAGGATAGAAAGACGGGGAGCTCGGGCCATTAGTCTTTCGTCCAATGACTACATTCTGGATGTCGAAGTTCACGGAGATAAATGAAAAGGTGGTAAATCGAATGAAAGGGAAAATGATAATATTGGAAATGATAAATATAACGATATACACCAGGTATAAATTGTCCATTAGACTTTTAGAGTTCTTATGAAACATATTTTTAGTATTTTTGATAGCTTATGATGTCTAAAATATATTCTCAAGGCGGTTTAGCCGATAACTATAGAAAGTCTATTTGACTTGAAACATGAAATGACGAATATATAATTAATATAGATACATAGACATGACATAAATCACTGTTTATATTAATAATCACTAAATATTTGAAACTCTGCATACGTTTATATATAAAAATATGGCTGAGTATTCTTGAGCTTCATTGCGTAGAATTAATACTATCAGCTGATCTAGAAAAATGTTAATATTGGTAACCTTAAAATTAAATAATCAGCGAACAAAAAATGGTAGCAAACTCAATGTCAATTGACAGAAATGCTTAAAAATTAACTTTCTGGTGGACTTATTGCTGAAACATAAACCTGCTGTGCACATACAGTCCTCTCTCCGTAATTGTTGTCCGGTCTGGCCCGAATTTCCCCTCAGGCCTCCATAATTGTCTGCCGTTCCCGTCATGAAATACTTAATATAACACACGGATATTTTGGGACTAAAATTATTACAGACGGAATTAGGAATACAGCAATTATGGAGGGGAATAATTTCGGAGGGAGGACTGTATATCAGAATTAACACATACTCGTAAAACGGAAGATAAAACTACAAAATCGCATTATTAGCTATTATTAAATTTTACCCGAAAATATTATTTGCGAAATTTTATTTTATCATGGTCGACAACATAGTAACGTTACGAATATTTGGTAGAAATTATTTCTGTGGTAAATAATTCAATTGCGCAGAATGCGGAAGTCTAAAGACAAAATTCTAATTGATGCCGACTTACTTCCAGTAGTTTTTTATAAAATTTTAATATTTAATGTTAAATTTAAGATTTATTTTGAAAAGGAATTTTCACGACGCATATTATAAATGTAATCTTTGATTTTGAAAATTAAGTTTTCAATAAAAAATGGAAAAAAGTCCTCTTTAAGCAGATAATATTCTCTAAAGTAATATTCTCTAAATATTAAAGCGCGAGTGTAGTACGCTCTAAATTCTCTTAAAGTGAAAATGATGACCTTAAACGAGTGAGAATTGAGCCCACCCTTTTAAAGTCAAATTTGACTTCATATTAAAGTGAAAGTTCACCTCAATAAAAGTACTGGAATGGTTAGGTATTACGTTAACATGAGATTTGAAATCGCTAAGTTACAAGCGATATTTTGGTTAATACTATTGAAAATTAAGCGCCCACTACGCAGCATTATTTACTCTAATTTTAAATATTGTACACCTGCTTTATACTCTTTTCCTAAATATACATTACGCGACAAAATATCATTATTTTTATAAAATATCATTTTTTTTTTGTCAAAATAAAGAATTTTCACCTAAAAATGCAATTTTCTGTGACTTTTAGCCGTGTTTCACAACTCCCCATGATTTTTGAAAATTCCGAAAAGCTACTAATTGATGCCGACTTACTTCCAGTAGGATGGAAAGAAAATAAAACATACCGAATAAGATCGAAACTATAAAAAGATCCTGAATAGAGACAAACTCTCCTGGAATAATTCGGAATGCATTTCTTTCCAGAAGTTTCACCAAGGCGTCCATAACTTACAGAAGAAGGATTTTTCTCGAAAAAGTTTTTTTTACGGCTTCATTTAATATACATAATTTGTCGTTGGATAATTTACCATCGACAATCTTTATATGAAGCGTTTACAGTGCAAAAGTCGTTTCAACTTTTGTTTATCAACTATCATTTAATGTCGGATAACCGTGGTCGACAAAATTCGGTCGAAAAAAAATTCGGAGAGGAAAGTAGCTAATCTTTGTCAATTTTGGGTCGCCGAATCCGAATCAGATAATACAAATTTTCGATTGGCTCTGGTTTCCAAAATTAGCATTAACCCATTAACCGCGAAATGCACTGGAATTTTACTTCAAGTTCAGCGTTTATTTCTGGTATGAAACATGTAAGGAAAAAAATCGAGGGTACATGGATTTTATAGTTTCAAGGTCGCTCTTTCGAATGGCGATGAGAAAATTTTCAAAAAATTGCAATTTCCAATATTTTTTTGCAAAAATATTCGAAAAAACATGATTTTCAGACACATTTTTTTTCGTTTTTCATAAAATTTTTTGACAAAATGCATTTGTATCGACTTACAATAAGTCATAAACGTGCACTCGATGTGTCTACTAAAGGAATCCACGATACTTGATTTTTTTTTTATTGTCTTATTAACAAAATGGCGGTCGATACGACGAAATATTTATGCGTTATTCAAAATCGCCCATTATCGGATACGAAAGTAATTCTACTCGAACAAAAATCATTACTCGGAGGTTTTTGGGGTCGCTGATTACGAATCTGTTGTTAATTGTGTTAAATTCAAAATGGCGGATCCAATATGGCGGACCCAAAATATTAAATATTCATCGATTTTTGTGTGTTTCAGTATCTTTATGTTTTTTGAGTCGCTGATTCCGAATTCATGATTACATTTTCGAAATTCAAGATGGCGGATCCAAAATGGCGGACGAAAAATATTAAATATTCATCGATTTTTGTGATTTTCAATATCCGCATGTTTTTTGGGTCGCTGATAATTAATTTATTGTCAGATTTTCAAAATTCAAAATGGCGGCTTCAAAATGGCGGGCACCATCTCTAAAATTTCAAATTACGCAAATGAAAAAAATTTTTTCGTATTGTATGTAAAATTGTCAAGGAAAAATGTCTCTTGTGATTTTTATCTAAATCACACCGTTTCCGAGAAAAAAAAATTAAAAAAAAACAAAAAAAAAAATAAAATTTACAAAATAAAAAAAAAAGGTTCTCAAGGGTCATCTACCTCCACGCGGTGGGAACCGGGCAACGTAACTAGGGACGGCCAAAGATGACATATTCATTTGTATAATTTATTCATAACTTCGTAATATACTTTTCTTTCTAAATAAAGAATAATATTTGTAAAAAATAGTGTTTATTTTTTTATAATAAGGATCCTTATAACTAATTTATTCATATTAAAAAAGTTTATAACAATTAATTATTGTAACCCCGTGTTTTTATAATTGTATAAAATATAAAATAAGCAAATAAAATACAGAGGAACCAAATGAAGAAAAATTTTAAGAAGCGCGCATGATTTGAGTCTTATCATTGCGCATTATGGAAATTTCGAACATTTTTTTTTTCGGAAACGGTGTGATTTAGATAAAAATCACAAGAGACATTTTTCCTTGACAATTTTACATACAATACGAAAAAATTTTTTTCATTTGCGTAATTTGAAATTTTAGAGATGGTGCCCGCCATTTTGAAGCCGCCATTTTGAATTTTGAAAATCTGACAATAAATTAATTATCAGCGACCCAAAAAACATGCGGATATTGAAAATCACAAAAATCGATGAATATTTAATATTTTTCGTCCGCCATTTTGGATCCGCCATCTTGAATTGCGAAAATCTAATCATGAATTCGGAATCAGCGACTCAAAAAACATAAAGATACTGAAACACACAAAAATCGATGAATATTTAATATTTTGGGTCCGCCATATTGGATCCGCCATTTTGAATTTAACACAATTAACAACAGATTCGTAATCAGCGACCCCAAAAACCTCCGAGTAATGATTTTTGTTCGAGTAGAATTACTTTCGTATCCGATAATGGGCGATTTTGAAAAACGCATAAATATTTCGTTGTATCGACCGCCATTTTGTTAATAAGACAATAAAAAAAAAAATCAAGTATGGTGGATTCCTTTAGTAGACACATCGAGTGCACGTTTATGACTTATTGTAAGTCGATACAAATGCATTTTGTCAAAAAATTTTATGAGAAACGAAAAAAAATGTGTCTGAAAATCATGTTTTTTCGAATATTTTTGCAAAAAAATATTGGAAAATGCAATTTTTTGAAAATTTTCTCATCGCCATTCGAAAGAGCGACCTTGAAACTATAAAATCCATGTACCCTCGATTTTTTTCCTTACATGTTTCATACCAGAAATAAACGCTGAACTTGAAGTAAAATTCCAGTGCATTTCGCGGTTAATGGGTTAAATTAGCTTTAAATTCCCCAATAGGTTTTATTCCGATTGGAGGAAGTGGTTCTGCCAGCTTAATGCACCTCAAAAAGCATCGTTGTTGGCAATATTTGAGGAGGTATATTTTTTGACAGAGACGAGATGAAGGGTTCAACAATTGCTTAAAATAACACTTATAACATACACTTTACGAGAAAAAATAGAAAATAAAATAAAAAAAAAAATCGCTTGCAGTGGTCATTTTTTTGAAAGCGTCTAAAACCTGGCTGACCCTGACAGGTCTGTAACTACTGCGCGCTATGTGGTCTAGAGCGCAACATTGGGCGAGCGGGATGACCGATTTAAATCCTGTATTACAAAATCAAAGATGTATTTTTATTTAATATAGCATCTCTATAATATGTTTTAGAGCTTGCAGATTACCATTCCTTTATCAAATTGCAGATTCGGCTATCGAAAGATGTCTTAACCCGTTATCGCTTGAAACCTACAACATTTTACTCCTACGCTTACTAAAATATTTTTCGTAAAGTACATATGGTATTTTTATGCGTATTTGGGGTCACTCCAGAAGGTTACATGCTCTGATGTCGTTTTTATATGCGTTTCTAAAGTCATTTAAAATATACTGTCGTTCTCACAGCAATAGTTTTTAACGTTACTGTAGCGACAATTATTTTTCCGCGTATACTTTTGCACAAGTATATTATATAAAGAAAATTGCAAGAAAGGCAATGATTATTGACGACTAAAAAATATTTGATGAAAAATTTAAAAGTTATGAAGTACATCGTAAATTAAAGTACTTTACCTGGTTAACTAACAATTTGTACTAATAATTCATGCAATAATCTACATAAACGTGCAGTACAATACTTACGGCGGCTCTAATGTAATCCCCAATCGTAAAACATTAATTACTACTAAAAAATGTATATCTGTCTTAATTAAATCGTTACTCTCTAGATTTTAATGGCTGGGCATGGTGTTGCAAATCATCATCTAGCATAATATGTCCTATTTTAATAACTATGAATATAATTCGTATTTTGAATTAAAAATTCTTATTAATTTGGTTTTTTGTAACATTAAATTGTAAAAAAGTAACTAAATCGCCACGTTTCAAATCTTGCAAATTATAATGTTATGAAAGCTTTCATTTCAGTGAAAGCTCTATTTTGTTTTTATTTCCTGCATTAATGCAAATAAATACAACTTTTGTATGGAATATGGAGGATTTATCTTGTTTTTAAAGAAAAATGTTATCTAATTGATGCCTGTACAGAATTAAATAACCTTTTAGTTTAATTAATGCGAATTATTTCTACTTGGTCCATTCGGCATATTTAAGCTCGTTACAAGAAAGGACTAATTGCCAGCTTAGTGGATTACCAAACGTTCGTGGGTGAAATAACATGTGCGTATGGAAATTTATACTAAGGTGTTCTTAGTTTGCCACATACATACATTTATACAATTAATAAAGTAATGCAAAATGATAGTTTCATGGAAAACAGATAGTTGTCTTGTCATATGGCTAAACGGAAAAAATTGTTGATGGACAATAATTAAGAGACAAAAATTACGGAAAGCGAAGGGGGTAACTGAATCTTACTAGTGAATGTCGCCTTTAAGATAATTTTCAAGGTCACATGGGAGTTAAAATGATATGTTTAAGTAGGAATCTCTATTTTTCTTCCCAAATTCGAAAATGGAGCGGAATTTCATATATAAAATGATTATTTTCTAAAGGTCACACTAAGGTTAAATATGCTAAAATGTGATATTCGATGCTTTTAAGGGTCAAATCACTTTCAAAAGTACAATGGGATTCCGAGGTTGAATAACCTTTCTTTTTTTAATTTTATTAAAATGAATTTTTGTAGTAAAAAAATATTTTGCGAAAAATAATATTTAATTAGTGGCCCTTCAATACTTGTAAAGTACAACAATTATTCACCTAACCTGGAAATAACAAATGTTAATTTAAAGAAACTTTAATATACGATATGCACTTAACTTTCAAGAAATAGCCAAAAGTAATTAGAAATTCAATAAATTCTTCTGAAAAAATGATTTATTTTTAACATATCCGTTTCCAGCATGAGTTAACAAATTGGGGTAAATCTAAGTTTTTTCGGAAATATGTAGTATTACTAGAACTAGAAACAAGAACGTCAACAGCTAAAAGCTCCGCGGTAGGTTAACTGAGATATTTAATGGTGAAGCTCGACAATCTCACAATTTAACACATAGATTTACAAATCTACAAAGAACTTGCACTTAAAATTTTCCTTCAATCGTATAACATCTAAGTATTGCAAGATTTCCCTCGAATTTTGAAGTATCATTAAAATATAACATTTCACGACATCTACGGAATATTTCATTTTATTGTAATACTAATAATAGGTATATAATAAATTAATTAAAATTAATTAAAAAATTCATAATTGATTGATATACAAAATAATGTCAACAAAATAGTAAATAATGGAATGCCCCGTTTCAAGTTAGAGATACAAAACATCATAGAATAAAAACTTGCCGTTCGATTGAATTGAAATTTTCCTGAAAACTTCTTCAATCCGAGATAAACAACTTTGTCAGTGCAAGTTTTTTCAAACTTAAACTTTGTAAACCACTTTTTGCCGTCGAGCAAAATACAATTCCTTGAGAGCGGCCTTTTGTTATTCCGTATCAATGAACATGTATATATTTGTTTTGATCATTTAAATAATCTAAATGACAATTATTTTATGAATTAAACTAGCGATTCTATTCACTTAATGTTATCGAAACTATTTTGGTAATAAATTTCGGGTTCTCAAATTACTTTATTGGAACTATTTTAAAAATTCTGTTAATGGGAATTTGAAATTTTTTAATAAGGGTGCGGGTCGAAAAACTGACAAATTAAAATGCTAACAAGTAAAAACCTACAATCGAAAAGCCGTCATTCAAAAAACAGGCACATCAACAAACGGACAGTCATTTTAAGTGTCGGATTTTTTACTGCCGACTTTTTGATTGTCGGTTTTTTAAATGTTGATTTTTTGACCTGTCGGCTTTTTAATTTGTCGGTTTTTTTACCCGCACCCAGTAATAATACTTTAACAATCTGATTTGTTTTATCCCTGCAATTCCTTTAAGAATGATAAAAGTTGAACCATCTAATTTTTTGTTAAAATTATGTAAGGACATGAAAATCACTTTCCTTTTTTTTCATAACTTTTGAATGCGGAGTCGTGGTAATTATACATTTCAGTTTAATAATTTGATTAATAATATATATTATTCGTGCTTTTTTTAGTGTGAGGGTGTTTTCATTTTGCTCCCTAGGGAGAGAATGATTTTTTGCTCGGTGTGTGAGAATTGTACATTGTGCAACTAGGGAGCAAAATAGGTGTTTTCCGACGAGGGCTAGTTTGACGCCCGAGCGAAGCGAGGTCGGCTATTCGAATGAGTTTGCAAACACATGTTCTCCCTTTTTGCACATATTATTTTCTCATACGAGAGCGTGCTATTTTGTTCCAGCGATAGAGTATGAGAAAGGTATGTAATGCAATATATATTCCCTTTTACACTCCACGGGTGGAGGATTTGTCAGGTTTCAGAAAATAACTCTTCTAAACGCATTGTAAACGATAAACGAATAAAAAATTAAGGCCACGAAAATACTTTTTTCGTAAGAGAAAAATTTCTATTTAATCAGCGTTTTTTTCCCTAAGTGTTTCGGATCCCCTATTAGCAGGTAGATATTTCGATTAACAATGAAAATCGATATCTCATTCAGCACAAGCCATCCTCAAGATATCCTGAAATCGTCCCGAGAACCCTACATTCGTCTTGAATACCGTCAGTACGTCCTAAAGATGTACCAGCTGGACACAAACTTTGTTCGCAAAGGAGACAAAATAATAACATTTTTAACGATTATTTTATGTCAAAAGTCGAGCTGTTGTAAAATAATACTATGTATGTGCATTTACATGTAATACAATAAATGTTAAAAACTGTTTTTATCTTGTTCAAGTTGTTTCGAATATTCTTTTAGAATGAAAGAGGATATTTACACGCCCTAAGAAGATTCTCAGCATATCCTGGAACGAATAGTAACTTATCATCATAGAGCAATGTCCTCGGGACATTCTGAGGATAAAAATAGCGGATAGCCTAGGAGGATGTCTCGGGACTGACGAAGAATGCCCTTAGCATGGAAGTTTATACTGGCTTTCCTCTTGGAATATTCTGAAAAGATCCTTGTACTATATAGGAATTTTAGTTGATCACAACCTAAAAATCTCCGGATAAAAAAACACACGACAAAAAATGTTTAATGAAAAAATTAAACATAATGTAAAGGCTTAACAGAATAAAAACATAAATGGACTCCCTTAGTAGAGATGCGCTCGCTTCTTTTATCACTAAAGGTTAATCAAAGTTACAGAATAAGAAAATTAATGTTATTTAATATTAAACTATATGTGAAGAAGGAAAAAAAAATCATTCAGAAAAAGACAAACAACAAACGATTAAAAATGATAGCGGTTCTTACATTTTCATTTTTGTCACTCCGCGCCGTATACGTAAAAAAATGTTTAAATAAACGTTGCTTAAAAATATGTACTGTACTCGATTCTTGAAATTTGGATGGGAGTAAAGTCCAGAATTTTCCAACCACGACACAAAAAAATTTTTGTTTTTGCCGTGTTTCTTAGACGCAACGCGGTACGATTAGTTAGAAAATAGAAGATATAGAATGGTTAATGAGTATTGCAGATATTATAGGTTACAAAACCGAAAAAATACAAGCAGGGATATTTGGCAGGCAACCAACCTAAGTTAATCTGTAAGGTGCAATGATATGTTTCACCGCGAGATGTCACTATAAGCAGCGCAGCAATAATCAAGAAACGGAAATATGTACATTTTCCCAGTTCGCAATCCGGGACAACCGCTTTTTGAAAACGGTTTGTGAAATATAAAGCAAACCAGTACAATTTAATCGAGTCGATACTCAATGATTTAAGCTTGGCCAAGAAGATACCCTCGTCCACCTTGTCGAAAGCCTTGGAAAGAACAAAACGATTATCATAACCATCCCTTTGTCAATACTTTTGCGAATAAAATCAAGTGTTGAAATTAAGGTCGTTAAAGTACTTCGTCCCTTACGAAAACCTGATTGCATTGATTTAACTAGTGACGTTTATACAAATGTAGTAAAGCTGCTCTTAGACAATTCTTTCAAGCGGCTTTGCTAAAATGTAGAGAATTACTACTTTAGAATCTTTATAATGGATCTCTTCCAATCTTGTGGAAAAGTTAGTGTCAATATGTTATTTTTTTGAATAGATCAACTGAAGCATCTGCTATAATCGGAAGTGAATCTGTTAAACAAATAAGATCAATCCGTCACAACCTGCAGCATTCGATTTAATTAATTTAAAAAGCCTCTACTAACACTACTACTAAAAATCCTCATGAGTGTAGCTTTGTCGATATGCTTAAAATGAAATAGGTCAATACCAGTAGGTATGTGGTAGTTGGGGTGTGAAAATTGTGGTGTGATGACAGATGAGCCGCGTATATGATTTTTATTTGAAATTGATAAAAAGTAATTGTTTACTTGATCGACTGGGAAAATGGTGGTCAATTCGATCTACTTTTAATATGGCCCACGTGCTAAAGTTGAGAGCACATCTCTCTCGGAGAAGAAATCATTGTTTAGCAAAATTGAATGTATTAATCTTTGAAATATACCTGCCGGAATTATTATTAAAAATTTAATTTTTCTTCAATGGTTTTATTATGTTTCTCAGTTGTACTTGATTTATTGTTCATATTCTTATAATACTTTTAGTATTATTAATGTAAATATTATCGTATTGATATGACACTAATTATATCATGCTCGACTTTAAATAAATTATGAACAAATTTTTAAAATTGTTTCTTTATGAAAGCAAAGAATTGTGTTTATATTTTAACGCTTAAAAAATATAAATATTGTTGTGAAATAATTTAAAATGTTATGAATAAAAGGTTGTACTCAAAGACTGGTTTTTCCGTCTGTCTACCAGAAGTATATTTAAAATCTTTTCGTTTCGAAAATACTGGAATGAATTTATGTTTTAATCAACAACCAGTTCAGAATTTGTTTTTTTACAATTGCAACATTTTTTAATTTAAAATTATTAATTAAAAATTATAAGAAGGTGATAAAAATTCAATTTTTTCTTCAACGATTTAAAAATGTGATTTAATACAACAATTTAAAAGAAATTTTTTATCAGATATTTTACTTCCTTTATATAAATGCTGTCCTTTTATTTTACACATTTGAAAACATTTTCGTATCGTTTTACGAATTTTGCTACTTTAAGGGCATATTCTAAAGCCGATTATGTTTTTGCGTATTTTTAGCAACATTCCAGGTCATAGTGTATTCAAATTATCATGGAAAATCGCATAAATATTAAATTTGGAATATGTACAAGAAAGTACAGTTTATGGAGAGAAAATACATTACGACTCGTCAGTTTCGCGTGCTAAGCATAGGTGTAATGTAAATAAAATATACGAAATAAAACCTTAGGATCTGTAAGCTTAAGCTATAAATTTGTCACTCGGCTTGTAAGCGAGATTTATTGCACGCATTTCCAGTGACTAGAATCTTGCGGAAGATCTCAACTATCCTTTTTCTTTCTCAAATGAACACGAATAGAACTCCAGCATGAATTATTAAGCATCGATGATTAATAAGTTCACCTAATTCCAAAATACAGCGATAAGAATCCTTTGAAATAAACAGTTATTATGTCTACAGACAAGCTATTTTTAATTTTTAAACCCACTGCTTAATCAACAGAAATATTTATACTACAATTATTCCTGACAGAAAATTTCTGTGAAAGTGTAACGATTAAAAATAGACAATCGTGAATTAGTAAAACCGTGGAATTAGCTAGAGAGTTCGTCACGATTGTAAATATTTAAATCTAAAGAAGACAATTAGTAAATTAATCTGGATTATTTTTGGAAACCTATATTTTTCTTCTAAGCAAGTTTAAAGTTTGAAAGTATCATTAGAACGTTTTTATGTCTAGTTTATTATTAGTTTGTTATTTTTATAAATATTTTCTCTAATTCTCTCATTGGCATACCTTTTAAAGTAACATTTACTTCGTATATCTTGCTTCTACTGTTTGACTGGATTTATATTCCTAAATGTTTTATTCTTATTGAAATATCAAATCATATTTACTTTCTGTAATTTATATTTACATGCCTAAATTATTTTTTCCAAATAAAAGCCAATTTTGATTAAGAATATGATCCTCTCATACCAAAATAGATTTCGAAGATAAAATAATTAACTCGGAGAAAATGAATCAATTCCTCAAAACAGTAGTATTAAATCGAAATGTTTATAAATAAATAGAAACGTTCCCTTGTGATATTTTAAGGTTCTCAAAAAGAAGTGCAGTTCTTTCAGTCAGAAACGAATTTTCGAATGTTGATCTTTGTATTTATTAATATGTATTCGGCGATAATTAATGATTTTAAAATTCTGTAAAAAGAAAATACTTTCGCGTATTTTAATAATTTCGTTTATTTCGAAAATGCGTCTTTATTTTATGCGTAAAACAACGTTTGAAGTCTAATAAAGTGAACATATTAATCAACAAATAAATATATTTATGCAAAAATCAAATATTGAAACCGATATAATGTACAGTGGATACTACATTAATTAGTTTGTATTATATATTTATTTCGATGTTATTTTTACGATTTCTTTGATATTGAGAGAAAAACTAACTATAATGACAAATGAAATTTAAAAATCGATTTTGTTATATTTAAAAAAAAATTGATTTTAAACTAAAAAGAAAGGTCCAACAAAACTTGCAAAAATTGCATTTTCCAATTCAAAAAACTTATAAAAGAAAATATCATAAACTTTCGAAGGACAAAAAGAATTATGTCTCGGACGAAAATATTACTCGGTGGTTAGGAATTTTACTTTAAAGTAGCTAAAACTCATAAAAAAATATAAAAATATTTGCGCTACAAATACAAAAATAATGTTGCTGCACAAAGTTATAGCTCGATCTTCTTTACAGTCGTTTGTTCTATTCTTGTGGCGAAAATGTAATTCAGTTAATTATTAAGATTCGGTTTGCTTCTTTTCTTTAAATTTAGTTTTTAAAACACACGATATAGAATGTTTATATGCAATACAATAAAATGAAACTAACAATTGTCAGTAGCATAAGTTAAATATAAAATGATTCAGAAAGTTTTTATTAACACAGAATTTTTTATTTGTTTATTAATTTACATGATACAAATGCTAATTATTATCATCATTACGACCTGCCGTTTATAATTAAGTTGTAACAAATAAATAATAAGAAATAAAATTAATAATAATTAATAATTTAAAATTAATTAATTTCACTTATATTTCAATTATATTTTATTCCAGTTTTTTTGTAAATATGACTCATACTCAAAACCGAAACGTAATGAACAGTGTTGATTATTTTCAACCCCCCCCCCAAATGACGTTAATTTAATTTTAATTAACGTCCACAAAAAATATTTACCTATAGTACAAAATTGAGTGTCATATTTATTTTACTAGCTCTAGATTAATAGATTTCAATGAAAGTAGAAGGGAAAAATATTGTACATAATCGACGATAATTCTGATAATTTTGTTGGAATTGTAAAGCACCATATTTTGGCAGTATGGTAGTAATTATGATTATGTTAAAAAATGTTGATAAACGCTTTTTTATTGAGTTCAAGAATAAAAAGATTTATTGATTTATTATTGTCAATGTTACAGATGAGATTTTTTAAAATGTTTAAAAGCTCAAATAAATATAATGTCATCATCGGTTCTAGCAAAGATTAACATTACTCTTAAAAATAATTTTGTATAAATAAAATAACATTCAATTTAGTATTTTCTTTCTGCGATCCATGAAATATATTTTCTTCGTTATTTCAGATAAAAAGATTTCGACAATGCTCGAAAAGTATAAAGACGTCTTTTACATCAGAAGCTTATAACTATAGTGTGCGAAAGATAGTGTCACTCAGTAATACATTTAAAATCATTTTGAAAATATTATAAGAAAGGTCCTTAGTGATTAAATAAAATCAGTTTTACATAATTATTTTCTAAAACAATTAATATTTAAAAAATTACTACATGTTACAATTGTGCAATTAGCATTACGAAGAAATTTAAAGAAATTTAAAATCGATATATGTACTTATTTAATATATTACATATCATTATTACCACATACTACATACTAATACTACAGTCCCTCCAACTAGTAATATGGCAGGGAAAACGAATTCCCACTAGTAACCATTCGAGGAGGAAAACAGGTTCTTCCACTGTCAATATTTGGTTCTACTTAAGCCCTCTTTTAAAATCTTCGTTTTTATCCTAGAAAATATTCCTTGAAGGAAATATTGTTTTTTTTTAAATTCTGTAATAACTTACTTAAACTGCCCATGAGAACTATTATTAAGCGTTTAAACCTAGATAATGTGAATATTTTCTCAATGGATAATTTTATATTTTGAATTTGTCAAATTTATCAGTAATTACTGAAATCAAAGGCAACATTCGTTTTAAAGTTTGTTTTATTTTATATTGCGTTCTTTTGTAAGATTCTTTGGATATGAATGTTCAAATAATATTCAAGTAATTGATAAATATTTAATTATTAAATTGTTTGCGATGGTTTTCTCTAATGAACATCAAAATGCTTCAATGGCATTCTGATAGCATTTCAATTGCAAAAAATAAAAGCAGTAACTAAAACTGTTACATTTTTTTTTATGTATCACATACGTTTTAATGCCAGGAAAGCAGAGTAATCATGACCTATCTAAGAAAAATTGATTTTTAAGATATAAAGTAAAATTAATGATACGATATTTTAGTAAGCAAATTTTAAATGAAAATTGGCTCTCACAGAGTGAGAATCACTGTTTCTCTAAAGTGGCTCAATTTTCACTCCAAGAAATGTATAAAATAACTAATTAATAAGACATGTTTAGAAGCTTTGAATGATGAACGATGATAATTTGAAAGATCTTTCAATAAAGAATATGTAAATTAGTGATTGTTATGAAAGTTAAAAAAATTATATAGTGATATATAACTGGTCGACAAAATTCGGTCATAAAAAACTTCGGAGATGAAAATAGCTAATCTTTGTCAATTTTGGGTCGCCGAATCCGAATCAGATAATAAAAATTTTCGATTGGCTCTGGTTTCCAAGAATTATGGCGTCAAAATTGCAAAAAGCGTCGTTGTTGGCAATATTTGAGGAGGTATATCTTTTGACAGAGACGAGATAAAGGGTTCAACAATTGCTTAAAATAACGCTTATAACATGCACTTTACGATAAGAAATAGAAAATAACAACAACAACAAAAATCGTTTGCAGTGGGCATTTTTTTGACCATCGTCGACCAGTATAATTATTCATGACCAAAGGATCCATAAATTAATCACAGATTATTTACGAATTTGATGTAAAAAATATTCCACACCTGAATGGATATTATTTTGTGTATTATAAATGATATATGCATAATTAACACATTTTAAGAGTTTCAAAATGAATTTGATTAAAATCTGGTAAAGAATACACGATTCTGTCATAGTCAAAAAGAAAATAAGTCGTAGATCTGTTATTAAATCTATTTTTCTATTGTATATTGTTATAAAATGTTGTTTAGTTTATTGTTATAACATTTTTACGCTTAATTTAAAATTACGTTGCAATTAGAATGACCACTTTTGCTTGTGAATTATTATTATTTTTTATTTCGGTAATAGTAATCGGAGTTTTATATCCTAAAAGGAATTATTTATTCGTGTTTCCAGCACAGTATACCGGATATAAATAAAAACAAAAAGAAAGTATTTAATATCACGCGGATAAGGTTTCATATTATTTTAGCGATATTGGTGGTCATAAAGTCCATGAGAAAAAACAATTCATACTATTTCTATGCAAGAGAGAGAATAAAGTTAACAAAATGATACTTTTGAACTATAGTACAGATTATTAAGTCGTTTTTATTTGTTCTCTCATTAATGCAAAATATACAAATCATATATTAAGTTTGTTAAATATATGTTGAAATCTATGATTTATTTTATGTAAATTGGGAATGGCGATATTATTTTTAGATTTTGTGTTTTTATTAATTTTTTAATATCATATTGAGGATTTGATCCGGATATCTGACCTCCCATAACTTCCCATCTTCTTCTGTTGCGTAAGGTAAAATAAGACAGAACGCTATTCGATTTCAAGTTTCAGATTCAAAGCCTATTGTTCTTAGACCATTTCAAAAGCAACATCCTCCACACGTCATAAACTTTGAGATATTTGTAACATGGCATTTTGGATTACAAACGATCGTAGCATAGTTACATGACACTGAAGACTGGTGTGAGATCTATTCAATAATCGTGTGCACTTTTCAGTAATGCAGGAATGTACTTGCAATAAAAAACAATATTTTTTTATAATCTGACAAGTATCTAAAATGTTCTTTTTATGTTATAAAATTCTGCTTTTTAACAATCTGCGAGTTTGCCCTATCTATGAAGACGATTATGCTATGGAAGAATTTTGATAATGACTCATAATTTATCTTTCGGCATTACAAATTTATATTAAACTATTAATTAATACAGAATATAGCAATATGCACAAATTTTCTGAATTCTCTATGTAATGTGATGAATAGCTCAATAATTTTCAATAATTTATTAATACTCTAGTTCCGTACGAAATGGCAGATATTACGAAAAATAAAAAATGATAGCAGCCATTAAAATAATAAATGCAGCAACAACAGAAGATACGAGCTAAAAGGCGAGAAAAAGATTGATCCATTTTTTCATAAGGCATTCGTTCAGCTGACAGCAGTATTAAAAGATAGCGAGAAGGGCACGAACAAATGTGGCGCAAAAAAACATAAAAATGAGAAATAACAAAGAAGTGGCTACTAGAACAAGTTAACAAAGGGACTTAAATAGAATTACTTTAGATAACGGCAACCTAAAAGATGGAACAAACGACATTCATTGTATTAATGACAATGGGGAATATCAATTTGTAACAAAGTCGCTGTTTTAACGAGCTTCGCAACATTATTCTCTCATATCATTTTGATGTTCACTCTTTCTCTTCATACTAAATTAAACCTCTGGCTTTACGGTGACGTTTCATTCGTACCAGTTAATGCGACCACATAGCCCTTGTGTTGGTACATTCCACGAATTTGTCTCGTCCAGATTATGCTTGAAACTTGAATATTTATGTACTTTAGGTAAAATTAATTAACACCCAAGTAGGTAACTATTAGTCCAAACTACCGAAAAGTCAAAACCTGGATGACTATTGAAAATCAATGATCAACTTGCAAAATTAGAGAATTCTATAAATTTAAATACTTTTTCCGGAGTATGTATGATTTTCGTAATATTATTTTACCTGAAGACATTTTAGTCACTTTTCACGTCGTCCAAATTCCACTTTTATCATCATACCGTTACTACTTTCAGGACATCCTTAGCACACGCAAACTTAACAGAATGATAAAAGCTGACATTTAGACATTCTGAGGATGTCTCTATGCTGATGTTGTGTTTAAAATATTATTGTTGTCCAAAACTGTTTGTTTGGGGCTAACAGGATGATCAGAACTTCTCTAGTTCATTTCAACGTCTAGATATTTATTTACTTGTTTATTCAATGGTTTATTTCCACATAGTAACATAAATCACCGACAAGTATTAAGAATTATCAGTACTTATGAGCTTCGACAGGGAAGTTATCGAAGTGTTAATCGTGAATGTAACCAAGAGTGGTATGGTTCGAAGGGATTCACCAAATATAAGTTACCTCTAGAGTATTTCGCTTCAATGGGCTATATAGATGGCGCTATATTTGCACACTTTTTTGACACTTTGAATTCATTTCAATCCATCGAAGAGGTCTGGGAAAATTATAGGTCACTCATTAGAAATAAGTTCATAGATTTAACAAATTTAATATATTCCCTTATAACTACGTTTTTAATTTTTTTAAGACCATTTAAAATGTAACAATTTTAAGACTTTTTTTCTACAGTGTATAAGAAAACGTTAAAAGTGACGTGTTTGAATTTAGTGACTCCCTAATCGCAATTTTGGACTAATTGTGTTCGGAGATGAAGTTGAATGTGTATTGTTAAATTTGATAAAAACGAACCAAATCTAAAAATACAAATTTTACGTGGATATGGTTTTGCTTCTAGAGAATGGGGATCGGTTAAAAAGCAAATTTCAAGAAATCATGCTTTCCAGACCAATACATGAAGTGCAAGTATAATGAAATAAATAATGGAAACATTTTAATGAAGAGGTATGCAAAAGTTTTTGTTTATATTGTTTCTAAATATCGTATTTGAATTTATTTTACATCTTCTCACTAAAATCGTATGTTATACAGGGTCATCGAAAAGTATCGGACCCCCCTAATATCTTCAGTTAGAATGCACTTAGGAGAAAATGTCCAATAGCAAAGTTGTATGGTTTCAAGCGGGGAGTAAGATGATGACCTTGACTTTGACGTTGACCATGTCCTTCAAGGTCATTTCAAGGTCAATCTTATTTTTTTAAATAGAATCCCCTACATTTTATTGCATATTCTTATAGCTTATCTCGAGAGCTTTCCAAAACACTATAATAAAATATTTTTTTATTCCGTTCTTTTTGAGTTATAAAGGTTTGAAGTTAACAATTTTTTGACACAAAATGTAGAATATCTTGTAAAATATTATTTAGTTTTCAGTAATCATAACCTTAATACTTTTGTGCGCGGAATAATGAGACCAATTAATTGGTTTAAAGAAAATACATTAATCGGATCCCCCTAATATTTTCAGTTCAGACTCGCACACCACTTAACAAATTGTTAACTTCAAAACTTTATAACTCAAAAAGTACTTAATAACAAAATATTTTATTATAGTGTTTTGGAAAGCTCTCGAGATAAGCTATAAGAATATGCAATAAAATGTAGGGGGTTCTATTTAAAAAAATAAGATTGACCTTGAAATGACCTTTAAGGACATGGTCAAGGTCAAAGTCAAGGTCATCATCTTACTCCCCGCTTGAAACCATACAACTTTGCTATTGGACATTTTCTCCTAAGTGCATTCTAACTGAAGATATTAGGGGGGTCCGATACTTTTCGATGACCCTGTATATCTACTTAGAATAGTTAGATTAAGAGACAGAGAATTGATTTTCTTCGCTCTGAATGTGAATTAGTCATAAGATACTAATATAAATTGAAAAGACAATTATCCTTTTGTCACCAGGTTAACAGCCAAGAAAGGGTGGTTGAGTGTATTTGTGTGTTCGTAAAAGTAATTGAAAGGTGGTACGACAATCACTATCTAAAAGCACTGTACAAAAACTCTACAAAATCCATTACTAGTACTATTGTGAGACTTGGAAGAGAATATTTTGGGAAAGAGAAAATGTAGAATTAAAATGAATTGATGATCACGCCATTTGGAATTTTGAGAAATATCGAAAATTTACAAAATCGCGACCATTTTCGAAACTCAATTTTCTCAAGAACAATTCTTTTTTTTTCTTTGATATTTTGCTGCAATTAAATAAATTAATGACAAATCTTTTCTGAAACGTTGGTATGGCTTTAAAAGTCTGAGAAATTTTTTCCTTAAACATTGATCAGCTATAATTATTAAAAATGATATAAATTCGTTTTTTGTTATATTAAAGAAAAGTGCTTTCATATTTGTTTCTCTCAATTTTTAGGATTAGTTTTGTGTGAAAAGTAATAGGAGAGACTGGATGAAAATAGTAAATTCCTTAATCTTTACAGTTATAGGATTGGGACTGCCATGGTCATACTTGTAAACTTTTGGGCTAGGTTAATGATTCTTCAGAGACGTTCATTTTTAAAATTATAATTCATTATTAAAAATTTATATTTTCATTCAGTTTTTTCAAAATAGTGCAATAACTATTCCGAGACAGGACAAAGCTTATGGTAAGTCAGAAATACAATTCACACGCATCTAATTTGTTTAATTAATCGTTCACTGCGTCAACTAACAATAAACAAGCAAATCCGTTTGCAATATTCGATCCGTCATTTGGGATTTTTAAAACATTGCTGCACATTTTTAACCAAAGAAAGTACCCGAGTAGAAATGTGTCCAGGCTGCCTGAAAACTTATCAGGGTCTGATAAGGCAGCAATCAGGCGCGCCTGGTAAGGTGTGCCATATCATTCCCGGATCACGCCCTGAACAGGCAGCAGTCCTGCTGATATCGGGATGTCTGATCCGGGCCAAACCAATAAAATCGTTACGGTCTTGATCAGGCCCTGGTAGTATGCCTGATAAGGGCCTGAAATATATGCAGGCAGCCTGAACAGGACCTGATCAGGGTCGTATCAAAATTTCTACTCGGGTAAGTTCAAATACCTTCTATGTACATTTCATTTGTGTATCCCAGGCACAGAAAAATATTTTTTTTGCTACTAGTAAGACATCTTTATACTAAGTATTTTCTACAAATTTTTAATTTACATAAAAATCGAAGACCCCACATGCAAATTTTGAAAAATTTCACGTGGATTCGGTAAATTCTAATTTTAATGACATATAGCAGTAACTTTATTTATAATATTCAAATTTTACAAAGACTTTAACAAAACAAATTTGAAAAAGGAAGATAATTGATTATAACTTCGGCTTCGTGGCTCAGGCGGTTAACGCACTGGACTACGAAGTCGTAGGTCGTGAGTTCGATCCCCGTCTGGTGAACAATTTTTCGATTTCGTTTTCAAGCAGCAGCTCGCTGTTAGTAAGCCGAGCCACGTTGTTTGTGTTTACGTTTCGAAAGTATTGTTTATCTGGCGGAAATCGACTCAAGACCGCTGCTGTACTTGGTGTAGGTTTCTGCAGTCCTACATTTCATACACAAATGTGAAGTATGGCGCCATCTTTCTAAGTCGATCTGCAGCTCTCGCTAAATCTTACGATTTAATACGGCAACAATTTGGTAAAAAAAGGGCGATTCCGCCCGTTAATTAATTAATAAAAAAAAAAAAAAAAAAAAAAAAAAAAATAACAGAAAATAGTAGAACACTCCTAATCTATTAATAAAATATTAGGGGGGCGTGGGTTGTACCGCTCAGTGGGTAATTCCGCTCACTCTAATTCCTCAACCATCCGTTAAGTTAAAATGATTTTTTATATTTTTTTACTAAAGAACATTATGTTAAAATATAATTTCGACAAAAAATTTACATTGTTTATTACTAAAAGTTGATTAAAAAAAAATGTGAAAGTTTTGTAACGTAGTTGACATAAATACGATAAGAATTGGTCTTTATATATGGTTTTCCATCTTTTTACTAGTACCCAATAGGAAAACATATGAAAAAATTGGCTCGTAGTACTGTTAATTATCAAATGCTATTTGGTAAACTACGAAAAACAACATTGATTTATAATTATTCATTACTTTTCAACGCGACGTGTTAGTGGGTAACACCGCTCAGAAAGTTTATGACATATTTTACATATTGTTGATTAAATAAATGTACAGAAAGTACTAAAATAATGGATATCTGAAATGGAACTTCTTGTAATTAATCATGTACGTTCAATGCACACAAGTGAGTTAACAACAATTTGATTTATAATATCATCGAATTTCATAGGTTAGATACACTCATTATTTATGAATCATTAATTTGAATACATTTTTCTTTACAATTTTCATTGCCTATACCCACATTTCTTCATTACATCTTCATTACATCTTCATTACATTGTTTCTAAGTGAATAAGAATAAGCTTAATAACTTAAATTTAGTGATCGGTATCACCCACATTGACAGGAGACCCTGTTGGATCGTTGATATTTATTTAATTCTATAATTCAATATGTTTAGCTAAAAATTCAAATCTTTTTGTATATTACTGTTGGGGCTTTATAGAATCGATTTCAATCGTTGAACAAATCTGAAATTATTTATGCATTTATTAAAAGCAGTACTTTCCTTAGGTGAGCGGCACACCCCCCGGCTCCCCTATACTAATCCAAGTATCGATTCTGCTAATCTAATATTACAAACTATATTTGAAGAATTAAATAATAATTTTTCACATTTTCTTACAAAAATCTAACTAAGTTACTAATTATATGAGAGATTTCATTTATGATTTAATAGTTTTTAACGAATTCAAATTCAGAGAGAGAGAAGCAACTCTGACAATGTCTTTGTTTTACAATTTAAATTTACTAAAAAGATTTCAATGGTATTTTCATAGTCTCCATAATATGCCTATAGAATAATAAAATGAAAATTGAGGTTTAATACCTCGATAGATAGTTTTGGCCAATTTCAAGCCATTTTGCATAAACGACAGACATTGTCACATATTTATCATTAAAATAACGTTTGAAGTATCTATTGCCTTTAATTAAGTAACCCTGCAGTCTTTACCGTGTATGCAATAAGAATCTGATGTATCCTGTATTGACCTATTTTTCAACAACTTATTAATACCTGCTCTCGTGAGTTTCAACCTTTTGATATATTTGGAAGCATCTCCTGTCAAAAAGTAAATTATTATCGTCATAAAACAGATTCTAATATTTTTCCCATCATTAGTTATGTTGTGTTAGGTGAACTGATTGTTGCTTAATGCAATTATAATTCTTTTATATTAATTTATTGGTCACCCACTTTGACCAAAATATATGATCTCACAATCTATATATAGTATTTTGTAAATAGCGTCACATCATATTTTTGTAAATTCTTCATTTTTTGAAATTAGACATATATGTAAAAGAGCAATTGACTGTTTTTTTATATTTTCCATTTATTTGTTCTGTTTCAGGAATCCTGTATTAAACATTTCAGGTGTTTTCTATTACATTGACTGATAGGTTCGATGGGGTGTACATTTTCATTGATTTTTTATAACGTTTAGATTCGTTTTGTTTGAAATGGTTGGTACACTATTGATTAAACCATAAATCATATTTTATATGACATAACGGGTATTAAGTTGCAGTGACAATAGCTACTCGATCATATTTTTATTTTGTAATAGCAGTTAATATTCGACTATCGTCTTTCTGCATCGAAGGTGTAACATCATACATATTTCCTTTTTCCTTTACTTTTTACTACCTATTTAGCTCTCTGAAGTTAAAATAACCATGTCGTCTGTACACTAATTTTTTAATCAAGATAAACAGTCGTAAGCTCAACATTACGTTAAAGAAATAAACATTTTACATTTTCGATTCCATATTTAGTTTAATATCTACTTGGTTTTAAACATTTAAATTGCATAAATTAGTTATCACTTCCGATACGAATGTGTATTTAATTTAAATCCCTTTATTATCAAACATCCCTGAGATGTGTAATCCGAGTAAGCGACTTTCTCGTGCTTAAGCCACACAGATGGTAGTCCATAATCTAATGACATCAAAATTACATATTTTTGTACTAAGATAATATGGATGACAAAAATAATAATAAAAAATCCGACTGGAGATATTGAAATTATTATGTTAATATTACTGACACTTTTTGGGCATTCTTGTAAATGCAGATACATAAATGTTTATAAACGTTTTCTAATATACGTAAAACACGTTTATACGTCATAGTTGTATATTATACGACTGTTCACTACTCGTGTTACCACAAAACGTTCACATTGTACACCTATACTATTTTTAAACTAAACTTTACTGAAATATACGTGTAATAAACGTATATTATTTGATAGTGGTATCAAATTAATGATAAATTAATGTTAAATTGTAATTTATATCGAAAAATTGCTAAACGAACCTTCATGCAACCAATTTGCTACTCATATAACAAAACAGATTGAAGAAAAGTGAATGTTCATTATAGTTAAATCAAGAACAATCAAAATGCAATGATAGTCATTCATTTAATTTTGACATTACTGCATACCGACTTCTTAATAAAGACCTTGGTACGAATATCTAGTTTATTTTCGTTTTGTTAAATTCCTGTTTAATTGACGCGCTCAGTAATAAAAGGAGATTTAGAATAGCCACGGAATGTCGCAATAAGGAGTGCGAGAGCTTACTCGATAACCGAGGTAAACCGAAAGCACTCCGGAAATTGCGGAAAATAAGAAAAAGGCTAAAAAGGGCAAGGGGTAATAAAAAGTTCGACAAGACGATAATCTTAAATGATTAGAAAACATTTATTTTTTATGTATTAACGCACCGTTACTCTAAATACGCTGTTCGTTTTGTGTTACATTAAAAATTTTTTAAAGATCAATATTCTTTTTCATATAGTCTAAAGTAGTCTGCCGATAATGTAAAAATTTTGGCTAAAGTACTTAAATTACAAATGTCTGAAATAATTTTTAAAAATTCGAGCTCTGTAAGGGTAATTATACATTCTATATGGGGACTCTTTCAGAATGCCAAAGAAGTTGATTAAGAATTGACCGAGCAATATTGGAAATGAATAAAAAATCTCCTATCTCCAATAATTCTCATTCAATTCGTAATTAATTTCTTTGACATTCGTTAAATGGTCGCATATATAGCTATTAGAATTACCTTTACCGAACCCAAATTTTGACAAATTGATTCAGACATTTTCAATTTTCGATTTTCAACGTAAATTCCTACTTTATCAGCGGAGAACTTCAGAACCACTTTAAAGTGATCAATAAGAAGATCACAACTACACCAAGTGAAATTAGTTTGGAATAGTTTACACAACAATTCTCAAAACTGAGATTATAGCAAGCAGCTGTGACGTAAAATAAGAGTTTTTTTTCTGCAGAGTTATTTTATTTTAATTCATTGTTTTAATGATATTTTTCCTTGGTTGAACTATATTTCATTTTGATTCTCTACTTCGAATGTAATACAGATTATGAAATATTTTTAACATATGATGGCAGATGATCAGAAATGAAGTGGCATGACATTAAAGATTACTGAAGATTGCTGAAAAGGTGACATATGATACCAATTATTAATAAAAAATAACAATGACTTACGATGACAAATGATGACAAGTTGTAAAAAATAATGACAAATGACAATGTTACTACATAGAATCAATGAATAATCATACATCAATTTCAGACATCAACATTGTGTATCAGCCAAAAAATCATAATTTGTAAGCCATTAAGTTTGGGATTCAACAAGTTTATTGCGTAAAACAACGAACAGTTAAAAATGTTATATTACCTGTTTATCTAAAACTAGTTCATGTTCAAGTGCGGAAAGTTCAATCCAAAATGATATTAACTTTACTTGAAAGCCATTGCATGAACCCTAATCAATCAGAGCTCAGAAAGACCCAAAGTCAATATCAGATTAAAATTTTAGTCTGTACTTTATAACTTGTACAATGTTAGTATACGTTACTAGTTATGCTATTAGAAAAATATTGTTGAAATTTCATAAAAGGCAATATGAAATTCAATATCTTTATTTCCAATAATATAAACAAATTTCATAATAGTAAAGAGGAATACAGTAGACGTGTACACGTCTACTGTATTCCTCTTTACTATTATGAAATTTAATACACCCACTGTAACCTTTAGTAGCCATGTGTACATTTGATATAGTGCGTTTAAGTTGGTAATTACTGTGCCAATTTTTCAACAACTAACTTATATTTATAATACTGGTCATTGTTATGGATACAAGGCCCTGTTTTTTATTTGTTAAATTAATATTTTACGCAATTAACAGAATTTTAGAATCTCATAATAAGGAATTTTTATATTTTCATTGTTAATATATTAAAAGAGTCTCAGTACCAGTCTTACAATACCTTAAGAGGTATTTTGGTCACATTTTCTCTTTAAAATTATTTAATACCTAAAAAAAAATATATAACAGTAGCGGGTCAGGCTGTAACACAGCAGACTCAGTGCTTCATCTCGCCTTTTGTACAATCTTCTTATATTGTGCAATAAAGGATTTTTTTTACGTATGGGGAAATGCGTTAGGCACCATAAGGGGTTGATGATGTTGGTTAACCCCCGTGTGTCGGACTCCCTTGTCCTTAAGGGTTTTAAGTAAAAATTAAGTAACGGAAGGCATTTTGACCTGTAAGTCACAGGCAACGATGGTCAAATAGACCAATAGTAAGTCGAATATTGGTAATTTCGACCTAATGACGCCCTACTAGTAGTTCTTGGATGTAATATATAAACGATCCACGTAAACTTGTTTAACTTGTTTTGTACTTGTTCAGTGCTGCTTTTTTGCGTCTGAACCCTTTCGCTGAGGTGTGTGTAAGGTATTAGTAGTCCGATTTACTATGAGGTATAGTTTATTGGCCTTTTTGATTAAACATTCTACATATTTAACTTTATTGGCAATTTTTCTGGTTATTTCGACTTTCAAGTAATAACAGAAAACGTCATCATAGTCAAAGGAGTAAAATATAGCATTATTCTTACTTTTTGGTAATTCTGACTTTTAAGTAAAAATTAGAGAAATTCACGAGGTCAAATTTACCAAAAAAACACAAAAAATTTCTGCTTTCAGTGTCCGTTTATTTATCAAGTCAGAACAGAGGTCGAAATTTAGCAAGATTTGACTTTGAAAAATACCTCTGGTACAACTTTACTATGAAGTAATTTTTAAGTCGTGATGTGGTAATATTATCTCAAGAGAAAGACTTTAAATACATTTTTTCTTATAAAAGCATATTTGAAGGTCGAAATTTGGTTATTTTTATCCGAAATAAAACAATCTGACCTAACGCTAGTAAAAATTTCTTCCTTTGCTGCTTCGGATGGTGAACGAAAATAAACAATATTTGTCGATTTTAGTAAAAATTTGAATATAGGATTCTTTTTGGGTCGCTGATCGCGAATCTGTCGTCAGATTTCTCAAAATCAAAATGACGGAACCTACATTACCTGAATTTGTATGTAACTAGGTAGTAGGAGGTTCTCGAATACATCAAAATGCATTGTTGAACTCGGCAGCATTTGAAATGGCCTAAAATTTGCGGCTTCGAGCCGTTATTATTGGACGTCACCATCTTGAATTGCAAAATGGTAATTTTGAAGATCAGTTGTTAGTATCTAAATCATTTCTTACCCGATTTCGGTGCGAAAATATCTATTCGAAAATATCGAAAATATTCTTTAGTTTTTATTTTTAAAGAATTGTGATGACAGATCTATGATAAACAATTATTTTGAAATTTGTTAGGACAGATTTGAGACAAATAACAGCCGCTGAAAATGATTGAGAAAATGCGGATATTTAGACGTTAATGGATTAAAGGCTTTCAAAATAGAATTATCTTTACACAAGAAGTCGATTTGTAGACATGCTAATCATTAGAAAAGAAAATAGATTTATCGATGTTGACTGGGCTCGTAAAGAAACATGGTCGGGTCGATATCATCCTATACAATACAAGAAAAGTGTTATGTATGGTCTAGTAGACAGAGTTATTAATTTGTCTGAAATTAGATTTAGGCAAAAAAACATTCTTAAATGGACCCTAATAAGAAGTAGATATCCAAATTATAAATAAATGTACTGCAAAAAAAGTACATCAATTTTTACAATACATGTAAGATAATAAATGCTCTACAAAGGTTGAATTTAAAAAACATCTTTTCCTGGAATAAAAAATGTGTCGATAGACAGTTCATAAAATGTGAATTTAACTGCATTTCAAAATGTTTTTTATTAACTATTTTTCGGATAAATAAAACAACACTCCATAATTTCCGTGTAAAAATATACGAAATATTTCCTGTGCAACATCTGGACTCGCAATATGACATTTTCCAACACAATAACTTTAATTACCTGAATATGATATTTTAAAAATGCACATCATGCTGACAGATCCATTACATATTTTGCACTTCAAAATATATTACCGTTTACTCAAAACTTTAAATTCTTCAAATTTTCCTGAATAAGTGAGCGAATGTATGAATCCGACAACTCGTGACATCGCGGTGAGGGAAGTGTCAAATCTCGGCTCTGAGATAGCAGTTTTCGACTAAAGAACGAGGTTACCGTTTTTCGACATAACTTCCATCTATGAGCACTTCCGTCTTGACATTTTTACGTTACGATCAATTTTCGGCGAATCGTTTCAGTGCAAATTTCCAGAAAGAATCTGCCATAATTTTGTGGACATCCATGTAATTTTTCCTTATATTTTTATTCGATAACCGATCCATTTTAATGCCGGAAACTGGGAGTAATCATTCATATAACCGCCATTTCGAAATGAAATCTGTGGAGAGGGGGAAAAGTTTGCGGTAAGCCCAGGAGAAAGGAAAAGAATTGAGATACGTATAAGGGACGAATGTGATTTAAACAGATTGAACTTTTCATCGCAGTCGAGGATCTATTTTAAACGCCATTTCTGAAAGATTTTACCCGTTGCTTTTATCAATTTTCCTTTTTCTAAAAATGTATTTTAAGTAAATTCTCTATGAAAAACAAATGTAGAATGATATTGATGTCAAACGATGATGTCTGACGTTGGTCGTTGTCAACTAATCGAATTTAAGAAAACCACGAATTAGAAATTGGAAGCCAAGCAATCAACCCAAAAATGCCTCATGGTTTTAAATTTAAATTCCTGAGATTTTCTCATCTGTATAAATTATACGCAGCGCATTCCTGATGTTCACATTCAAAGCAATTCTTTGGCTGCAGGAAACGTTTTATAACACATTAATTATGAAATTCCAGTATTTTCTTCGATGTTATTTTCCATATTCGTTCGTGATCATTATTCGTTTGAAACAAATACAAAAGGCTCTGAAAATAATTAAAGCAGCGATGATTAAATTTAAGTCCATTAGCTTTTCTAATCTTTTACCAACACTTCCCTCTGTAAATTTGCTAACCATTTATGAAGTGGACAACATCGTCGCTTGATGTACTCTCCGACTCTAAATATTTCCCTTCACAGTCGAGGTAACTTAAAGCTGCACTATAATTACGACAGCATTAATTCGAACTGCTAATTTCTCCATCCTGTGTTTACTTCAATTTCACCCGGTAGATGAGCATTACCTTACCAGCTTTTTTTTAGGTGCTTTGTTTTTCGAAATATGCGGAAAAACTTAAATTTTTAAATTAAAGTTTATCATGCGTAATGGACGTAAATCGAAGCAGCCGTTCAGAAAAATCACGGCCGTAAAAGTAATAAAGCACTCAGCCCATAGACGCGACGGGTTCTTTTTCTTATTCTTCTTCTTTCGCTTCTACTTTTCAGTCTTATTTTTATACTTTTCGTCTTCCTTTTATCTTACTGGAGCTTTCATCCGTTTTGTAATTCCAATTTATATGCCCACAAATGTGTCAATCTAACCGTCAATTGTTTATTATTCTAAAACATTTCAAATGTACTGTTTACCTTCTTCGGTGCTGTCATTTTTTACTGATTTTGTTTGTTTTTTTATTTCAACTACTTGTCAGGTTCTAAAACTTAAAGATTTTTGGCACAATTCGAAAAGAATATTATTGTTTTCTGTATCAAAATTCTGTATCAGAATCGATATATTTTATCAGAATTAACGCAGCGAGTGAACAACGGTACTAGTGTTAAAATTTAACACTGTTGACGACTTCCATGGATGAATTGGAACACATAACTGATGCCACTAATGCCCTTGATAACGTGATTTTCTCTGCAACACGTGCTGTAAAAAAAGTCAGGAGGTCAATCATCATTAATGTTAATGATTTGAATGTTACGTAGAAAACCTTTAAATTAATAAAGAAGTATTTGCAATAGTATTTATTTAATATAACATCTGTATAATATGTTTTAGAGCCTGCAGATTACCATTCCTTTATCAAAATGTAGATTCGGCTGTCGAAAGATGTCTTAACCCGTTATCGATTGAAACCTACAACATTTTACTCCTACGCTCACTAAAATATTTTTCATAAAGTACATGTGGTATTTTTATGTGTATTTGGGGTCACTCCAGAAAGTTACATGCTTTAATGTCTTTTTTATATGTGAGAAAACTCAAAATGGCAACGTTCTTACGGAAAATACAAAAATCAAGCATTTTTTATTTCGAAATTCAATATTTCTGCAAACATTCTCAATTTATTTTAACGGTGAACATAATTTTTGTACATTAATCACTATTTGGAAATCACCATTTTGAATTTAATTTACACTGTAATGCATATTTTCAAATTTCGCATGTTTTTAAAATGTATTTTACAATTAATTGTATAAAAATCTGAATATTAATTGCCTGTACAATTTTTCAGATGATAATATACTATTGAGATATTCATTTTAAATCAGATATGTGTTTTTTTTCGATTTTTTCATGTATTTTACATTAACCAAAAACAAAACCGGGAATAATTATGCATTATGATCCAATCGCATTCTTAAGTGGCATAATTGTTAACAACATTATATTAATAATAATACTCTTAATTGATGTACTATTTTTCATGTCAATAATATTATTTGGATCCGCCATTTTGAATTTTTGAAATCTAACTTCGTTATGAGCAACCCTACAAATATTTAGATACTAAACGCCATACAAATAGAAAATTGAAAAAAATAAGGATACACAGATTATAAATATTTGTGGAGAAAAAATTCTTCCTAAATAAAACCAGTATTCAAATATTAATTTTTTACTTTTCATTGCATCGTTACACATTTGGATAATTTACATATTTTATTAAGAAAAACATTGCAGAAAAGTTAAATATAATTCATGAATTTAACACTCGGTGAAGTTTTCAAATTAGAAAAATGTTGCATTTTGAAATAATTTGCAAGATAGCACTTATTTATGTATTGTACAATGAAAAAGGTTTGTTTTATTTTTTGATACCCAGTGGTTTTTATCGAAACCATGTTCGTATTAGTAGAATGCTTTACAATGTTGCAACTTTTCCGAAAGATTAGCAATAAAATTTTGAAAAAAAATAATCCTAACTACAAATATAGTACAGTCCGCTTGAAACTTACGTTAATTTTTCTTAACAGTGATAAGAATTAATATTAAATTTAAAATCAATTTTTAATTTTTAAATTACCTACGCTTCGAATAAGTCTACAACTATGAGTATTTGCAAATAAATGTGTACAGTGGTTAGATAAATTTCAATTTTTTCTCACTGAAAATTTAAGAACATTATCAGAAGAAACAGAATTTGCGAAATTTCTTTTAAATGTTGGTGATGGACTTTTAAATCACAATGATGATAACATAGAAATTCCACTTAAATGTATTTCAAATGATAATTTAGAAATTGTTGATGATATATTCGGTGATTTAATACGACAAAAAGAATATAAGAAAATCGCTAATTGTGCAATTTTATCAGCTAGGAACATTGACGTTAATGAAATTAATGATAGAGTAGTTGATTTGCTTGATAAACGCACTGAACAAATTTATACAAGTATCGACAGTAATAGTTTATCCGCACCATCTCCTCCACCGCACGAATTAAAATTATGAGTAAATAGTGTAATAATATTAATTAGAAATCTTAATATAAAAGAGGGTTTATGCAATGTTACTAGGCTTCTTGTGCTACATTTTGAAAATAATATTATAAAAGCTGAGATTTTATCAGGTAATAAAGCAGGGGAAATTGTTTTTCTTAATCGTAACACGTTGCATTGCAAAAATCAATATCCATTTATTTTTAAAAGAATACAATTCCCAATAAAATTAATCTCAAGAGCAAACATTTGAGAAAATTGGAATAGATCTACGAAGACATGTCTTCAATCATGACAATTATATGTTGCATTATCGAGAGTAGTTCATGGGATTCTGTAAAAGTCTACTTTGGAATTCAACGAAATCAACATTTGACTAAAAATTACGTACATAAAGAAGTATTGTATTAATTATAATTTTATTTTGCACACATACAGTTAGGGGTGGGGGTGCTCTACACCAGATGCTCCTTTAACGTAGGATTTGGATCAATTTGGATAAGGAGCACGTTGAAGACATTTAAACAGGATTAAAAGTAAAATAATCAAAACATCAACGATGAATTTGAAACTCTGAAATAGTCTATGATAATCAGAAGTGTAGATATTTCATAGGGCTTTATCATTGGTAATCCAAAAAAGGAAAGTGTTAAACGTTTGCATTATACTTTGTTGATGTATTTATATTTACAGTGTACAGATAATAGACACATACTACTACGAATCCTTGTAGTAGGTGCTGTATTCTTGATAAATAACAATTTTACAAGTGTTAAGCTTAATAAATTATATTAGCAAGTTTAATTTGCCGGTCAGGTAAATTAAAAATTAATTTTATTCTGTGTATTTCAGTTATTTTTATTCATTTGCAAAATAATAGACAGTTCCGTGAAGTTTTTTTCACTAATAGCGTTCTTCATTGACAGTTGTACGGGTTTAGAGCCTATGTTGAAATTTGCACTGGTTAAGAACAACAGACAAAACCCTTGCTCCAAGTTCTACGGTTCCATAATAAAATGTCTGATGATTTCTGTTTTAAAAAATATTTTTCATTATTACAGATATCAGATGAGTGAGTTTTGAATAATTCTGTCACTAAAAGAAATTTAAAACATTAGCACTGAAATAATGAATTATTTCAAAACTTTAATGCTTATTTTTAATATTTTTTAAAGACATAATGACTCCAAACTTGCTCATCCGGTAGCCATGATAATAAGATATATTTTCTTAACAAGAAACCATCAGAAAACTTGGAGCAAAGGTTTTTTCGGTTTTTTCCTCGCCCGCCTACATGCTCGAGGGCCCTTAAGTTCACATATTAATATGATATTTTATGAGAATACTAAATGACTATAATTTCCCATAAACAATATTGCAATTTGAGACTAAAGAGAATTACATCTTAATTTTGTTAAGTAACGCGTTGACGTGTTCAGGTTAACCTGTACAAAATGTTTAATTTCGAGTAATAAGACGGAATTACCAAAATTATTAAATAAGTTATCTTATTCATTAAAAATTGGTAATAAAAAAAGCTCGAACATTTTTTATCTCTTTAACATCAAATCATATCTTTTTATCTGCAAAATTGACAATTTTTTAATAGATTCCTATTTCTCATTCTGAGAGAAATTAATAGCAAATTTGAGATCTGCACTGGTGCAACGGTGCAGACATAGAACACGTGCACCATTACTCGATCGCTGGCTATATTTGCTACATTTTATTGCAAAAACGGTGCAGATCTCAATTTCGCTATAAATAAAAATAACAGTTTTATATTATTTTATAAGACTTTTCTGTTTTCAAAAATAAATTAAAAACCTAAATAAATAATTACACAAAATATGGTTAAGGTTTAAATGTTTTTTATGTTTGATTTTATATTATGAAGATATTTTTTATTACCAAACCATCTTAAATGAAGTTATTATTTGTACATATAATATATATATACAGGGTCATCGAAAAGTATAGGACCCCCCTAATATCTTCAGTTAGAATGCACTTAGGAGAAAATGTCCAATAGCAAAGTTGTATGGTTTCAAACGGGGAGTAAGATGATGACCTTGACTTTGACGTTGACCATGTCCTTCAAGGTCATTTCAAGGTCAATCTTATTTTTTTAAATAGAACCCCCTACATTTTATTGCATATTCTTATAGCTTATCTCGAGAGCTTTCCAAAACACTATAATAAAATATTTTTTTATTTATTATTAGCATAATTGCTTGAAGCCGTACAATACTTTGCTATTGGACATTTTTCCAAAATGCATTCTTACTGAAAATATTAGGGGGATAATTGGTCTCATTATTCCGCGCATAACAGTATTAAGGTTATGATTACTGAAAACTAAATAATATTTTACAAGATATTCTACATTTTGTGTCAAAAAATTGTTAACTTCAAACCTTTATAACTCAAAAAGTACTTAATAAAAAAATATTGTATTATAGTGTTTTGGAAAGATCTCGAGATAAGCTATAAGAATATGCAATAAAATGTAGGGGGTTCTATTTAAAAAAATAAGATTGACCTTGAAATGACCTTGAAGGACATGGTCAAGGTCAAAGTCAAGGTCATCACCTTACTCCCCGCTTGAAACCATACAACTTTGCTATTGGACATTTTCTCCTAAGTGCATTCTAACTGAAGATATTAGGGGGGTCCGATACTTTTCGATGACCCTGTATATATATGGAGCATTCCACGTCAAATCGGCAACTTCTTTTCACAATTTTTAATTTTAGTTTTATCATTTGTGTATTGTTAGTATATATAAAAGAAGTATTCTTAACCATATAAAACATTTTAAAATCGACTGTATTAAGAGTTGTGAGGATATTTAGGAAAATGTAATTTTCTGTTCTGGCAATGTTTAATTTATTTAAGCGCAAAAGTATCAGAACTAAAAATTAATGCAATACATGTTTTTCGTAGTTTTTTGCTCTTTGTGAAAATATCCGCTTTCATGTGTTGTTAGAGGATGATGTTGTAAAATCGTCTTAGAGTTTTTAATTTACATTTTTCGAACGAAGGACTCTTTTTAAAATTCTGAAAAAATTCATAAAAAAGGTTTAATATCTGCCCTTTATGGCAGTATAGTTGAAATTTTGGCCCTGGATCTGTTTACAATAAAAACATCGACCTGAAAGATTGTAAATAAATAGAAGTCCCCTGATTAACGTATAAACTGCATAATACAGGGGACTTATTTTATTCAAATTCAACCTTATTTATCTTATTTATCTCACTCAATTTTGGTCGAAATAAAACATTTTTTTTTGTTTTAAAGGTAATTCAATGCTCTACAAGATACATTTTTCAAAATCAAAACATTTTAATGTCTAACTACAATTAATGATCGAAAACTGTATACAACGTTTCTGTGTAGAGAATCGTCTACCGCCGGCATTGCATTGTTTCTTGAAGCTCTCGTACTGTGGCGCTGCTACATCTTCTCGATTTCTCACTCGTAAAATGAGTTACTGAGAGACTATAAACAGGCCAACTTGTCAGCGCTTTGATTTCTTCAATAAATCTGATATTACTACCGAAAACGTATTTGAGGCTTTAGAATAAGATTTTAAGAAGCTTTATTTTCATTAACCCGCATCTCACTTCTGATTCTAAATCATAGTTAGTTTTATAATGTCTGAGCCATTTAAAGATAGGTGTTGCAATCCTTT
This sequence comes from Trichopria drosophilae, assembly GCA_030407085.1. NCBI lineage: Eukaryota > Metazoa > Arthropoda > Insecta > Hymenoptera > Diapriidae > Trichopria > Trichopria drosophilae. Next base: position 103,516,705 of record CM059587.1, read on the forward strand.
TCAAAAAGCAAAGCATAAGAAAAGGGCTTCTCTTCGGCGTGTGACATCGACACAAATTAAAGTGCTACAAAATGTCCAAAATTGTTCACTGCTTTGTAGCTCTTGTCGTGAAGATGTTGACGCAATTGTAAAACGTGAGCTTGTGCAAAAAAAGATCTATCGATCGTCTCTGATGTTTCTAATTGTTCAACTAATCCCACTCAAGATTCTTTTTTGCCTCCCCCTGCCATAAAACAAAACTTAATTGAAAATTCGATAGTGGATGATAATTACTGTGACGAATCTCTCATAAACTGTGATACTTTCTCCGCAAATGCTTCTGATTATGCTGAAGTAGATGAGGATTTATTCGATTCCAGTAATCTGTCGGATTTCGAAGATGACAAGACCTCATGTGGCAAAGATTCTTGTGAAATACTTAAAAAATTAAAAGCCAAATTCATGCATCCTGATACAACTTCGATCAAAAAATTTGAAATTTTGTCATTAGCGCCTGATTCTTGGACAGTTAATAAAATTGCAAAATATTTCGGATGTTCACATGATCTTGTTAAAAAAACAAAACTGAATTTGGAAAAGTTCGGAGTTAGTGGTATCATGATGAAACCCGAAAATAAAAAAGGCCGAAGTCTGTTTCAGAAGATACATGAATTGGTTGTATAATTTTATTTAAACGATGATAACAGTCGTCAATTACCAGGGAAAAAGGATTACGTGTCTATCAAATTTCCTGACAACAGTCGACAACAATTTCAAAAACGATTAGTTTTATGTAATTTGAAAGAACTGTATGCATTGTTTAAAGAAATACATCCAGGTGTAAACGTAGGTGTCTCGAAATTTGCCCAACTGCGACCCAAAAACTGTATTCTTGCGAGTTCAAATGGAACGCACGTAGTTTCTGTATGCGTATATCACCAAAATGTAAAATTAATGATTGACTGCAGTAATATTCCTCTAATTACAAAAAATAGTGAAAAACATTTATCTAGCTACAAAGAATGTCTCAATAGCATCATGTGCAGTAATCCTTCACCTGACTGCCATTACAATAAATGCAAACATTGTCCCGGTACTGATGATCTTAAAGAGTTTTTACTAAGTCAATTTAGTGGACCGAAAATTGAGCGCATAAAATTTCAAGTGTGGAACAGTACTGACAGAGTAACAATGACAACTAAACAACTTCCGGTTAATACATTTTTAGATGAATTGTGCAAGAAATTAATTGCACTTAAAACGCACAATTATATTGCTAAGCAACAATCCAGATATTTAACATGGAGAAAAGAAATTTTACTAGACGGCGAAGCTCTCGTTCAATGTGATTTTTCGGAAAATTACGCGTTTGTTGTGCAGGATGCTGCGCAGTCGTTCCATTGGAACAATGACCAGGCTTCAGTACATACTGTAATGTGTTACTATAAAATAGACAATAAGTTATGTTATGAAACTACGGCTATTGTTTCAGATGATGTCATTCACAATACAATCGCTGTATATGCTTCACAGCGATTAATCATCAACCATTTAAAGAACAAAATTAATCTTACAAGTGTAATTTACTTTTCTGATGGCGCTGGTCAACATTACAAAAATAAATTAAATTTTTCAAAGTTTTTGCATCACGAGAAAGATTTTGGGATACGAGCTGAGTGGCATTTTTTTGCAACAGCTCACGGAAAGGGCCATTGTGATGGCATTGCAGGTAATTTAGAAAGACTTGCAACCCGAGCTAGCCATCAACGAAATTCCTCGAATCAGATTTTAACCTCTCACCAACTTTTTTTGCGGGCTAAGGAGACGTTAAAAAGTACAGTTATACTGTATAGCGAAAAACAGCCACATAAAGAAATTGGACTGGAACTAGAGAAACGCTATAACTTCACATTTGTGTATGAAATGTAGGACTGCAGAAACCTACACCAAGTACAGCGGCGGTCATGAGTCGACATGAGCCAGATAAACAACACTTTCGAAACGTAAACACAAACAACGTGGCTCGTCTTACCAACAGCGAGCTGCTGCTTGGAACGAACTCGAAAAATTGTTCACCAGACGGGGATCGAACTCACGACCTACGACTTCGTAGTCCAGTGCGTTAACCGCCTGAGCCACGAAGCCGTTTAGAACTAATAATACAACTGTGTTTTAATCAGTTCTACTCATTAGTCATTGCATTCAATTAATTTGTTACTTTTTCGCTGTGTTGTGTGCTGAACACTGCAAAAATCGCATTTTTTTTTTATTTCGGGAATTTTTATCTCGGAAATGCGCCATCGTGCGCAAAAGTTACATAGAACCTTTTTTGGTCAAAATTGCCCGAAGAATATAAAAAAATTTTGTAGGAAGCGAAAAGTAAAAAAATTATATTTAATTGTTTAAACAAATTGTTATAAACAATGACGGACCATCCGCAGAGCTTTCCACCCTAAAAATTCGGATTCAGTGACCCAAAATACGTAAAAAATAACGAGGTGGATCCGGCGACTTGAAACATGTCGTGCGTGCCAGTGCTAGATACGTATATTTTTATTTATACGTGCGTATATTTACAGACAAAAAACAGCGTTAGTAAAACTTCAATAAATGGCGAAGGTTTAAAATGAATGATTAACACTAACTTTCTGCTTGAAATATAAGGTCGGAAGAAGAGTTTAAGCATAGGTTGATCAAAACAAAATTATATGTATCGATGTGGCAGTGTGCTGAATACTACAAAAATCGAATTTTTTTTTTTTTCGGGAATTTTTATCTCGAGAATGCGCCATCGTACGCAAAAGTTACTAAAGACCTTTTTTGTTTAGAATGGCCCAAAAAATAAAAAAAATTTTTTGGACCAAAAAATTTAAAATTGCTTAATTGTTTAAAAAAAATTGTTATAAACAATTTCGGCCCACTCGGAGAGCAATCCACCCTCGAAATTCGGATTCAGCGGCCCAAAATACGTCGGAAACACCTTATTGCATAAGGGGACCTATAAAAGGCTACGAAACGGTCCCTGCTCCTACACTACTCCCCGATCGTCACTTTTTTCACATCTTCGTTCGATCTTTCAAACTCTCGAATATTTAAATAGACTACGACGTCATATCACACACCGATATTATACTATTCGAATTACAAATAATTGTATCGAGATCGTCACCATTTCGAAGGGCCTTTTACATAATTAAGTTTTGAAACTGAATATTTAAAAACTGATCACAGATTCGTAATTAGCGACCCCGAAAACCCCCGAGTAACGATTTTCAAGCCAATTGCCTAACAATTTAACAACGTTTTTTGCATATATTTTTGACACTCTTTTTGAAAAATACCCCTAAAATCTAAGGGTTAGTTTGACCAAAACACCCCCGTTTCACCTAAAATCAATAAAAACTTACTTTTTCTACCTTAAGAAAAAGTTTTCAACCGTTTAAATCAAAATCCCAAGGGGCCGAAATATAGGCCTTAGGGGCCCTCTTCCTTTAATTATGTACACACACTAACTACCATTTTGGAGGAGACATTTTTAATATTGCAAATCTGACTACGAATTTATTACCCACTCCAAAAAAGGATTCATGCTGAAAATAAAAAAAAAGTAATATAAATATTAATACTGTTTATCCTCCATACTGGATCTAACATATTGAATGTCATCATTTATAGATATACTTTTAGAAGTCAGATTTTCCACAATAAAAAAAAATCTAACTTCCTACTTGTATGTGTGTCCGGTAATCAAGGTTCAGGCTCACAATTGCGGCGATATAGCATTCATCATCAAACGTGATAACGTTTGACGATTAATTGCGAGATTGCTCAAATACACAATAGAAGTTGTGTATGGTTGAGTGTAAATATATTCTGTACAGTGTATGTATAGAGAAACAAAATATAAACAATAAAAGGAACCGTCAAATTCCACTGAAATAGTGCAGAATTAGAGCCAAGTTCGAACGATTATGTCGAATACTTCGTATGTTTACGTTTATTAATTTTATTGATGATGTAAAGGAACATCGCAGTGTAACATTTACCGTCAGTTTCATATTCGCAGGTATGGATCTTAGGAACGTTTATTATCTTACAATAATTCTGTTATATTCTATATAAATAATATACTTCCAACGTTCTTTGTAGGTATTACAGTTTTCTTCATCATCTGCTGAGTGATTTATAGGATTGTAGAATTTAAATCGTTTATTCGTTTGATTACAATTAGCACACTGTTTTTTATCTTTTTGTGTACATACTTTTGAACCATGGTCTTCTGCACAGAAATTACACACATTGCTTGCATTTTGGCATTTTACTGCATTATGTCCGTAGCCGCAACATTTTTGTATTCTCACATTTTGCTAACCGTAAAAAATCTCACTATATTCAATTCAGTAAAATCGCTTTTGTAAAAGTGATGTTTTCACTTTTGTATATGTGTGAATTGCAGTGAAATCTCGAAAAACGGCATTACGTCACTTTAAGTAAAATTGACATTTTACTTTTAGAATTTTAGAGTGTAATTATTTCTTTTACGCGAATACCAATAAATAACTTGTGAAACGCAGTAATATTATAAGTTTTTATATTAATATTCTTATTAAATATGGTTGAATGTGAATAGAAAACATCGGAGCATTTTGACTTTCCGTGAAAGAATTCTATATATTCCGGCAATATTTTTATGCTAAATTTGGAATATTATTGTGTAATGATTACAAATTTCCTTTTCTTAATATGTTTTCCAAGTCCGGTTTATTGTTCACGAAGTAATTCGAGGTGATGAAATCATAATACATACCAATGTCAAGCAATAAAATCCCAGGTCTCGAAGGTCAGGTATAAACCAACATTCATTTCTAAATGTAAATAAGTTTCCTAATCTGCAACCGGGTGGCATAAGTCCCATCATATGTACATATATGTTCCGTACATGCAATTGTAGAATTTATAAATCTTTCTTTCTTCTCTGACTCTTTCTTAAGTGAAATGTTCTTCGTTGTATTTGTATCGTATGTCAGATTTAGTTGGTGTTTTAAATAAATAGGACAGTTGACGTTTCGGTCATTTGTTTTGACCCTCTTCAGATATATTTCTGTATATGTAAAAAAATTACAAAATAATATATATTATGATGGTAAAATTACAATAATGAAAAACTCTTTTGAATATTTCTGACCAACTTTTCAGTATGTTTTGTTTTGGGAATTGTGATTTTATTTAAATTTTGTATCTGTTTACCTGTATTTAATTATTGTTGTGTTGGTTTGAATTTGTAGAATATGCCGGTTTTGTAGATATTGACTGTTATTGACTGGAAAAAAATTATTTTTATGAGCTTTCACTTAGTAAGCAGACGAAAACCAAAAAAAAAGAAAAAAGAATAATGAATTTTAATTATTTATAAAAAAAAGAAGAGTAGAAAATTGCACTATGTTTAAATTTTGTTAGAATGAAAAAAAAGACTTTTGTCTGAATATTCACGCACTTTCGTTTCTATTGTATGAAAGGAGACTGAAAAGTTTTTCAGATTACATAATATTCTGTGTACATTTTGTTTTCATTCTATTTACATTTATTGTTTTGAATTTTGAACTTGAAGTAGCGGTATATATGTGTCTGGTAAATTTGATTTTTCAAAAGGGATGTTTACTGATTTTGTGTTATTTTTGATAAAAAAGTTTTCCATATGTTTTCTTTTGTATTTATTTCTTTCTATTGCTAGAATTTTGACGTTTGAAAAATCAAAATTATGTCCTGTATTAATTCTATGTGTTGTAAGTCCTGTGTATTTGTCTTCGTTTAAGTAGATGTTATGTTTATGTTCGGTTATGCTGTTTTTTAAAAGTCTGCCTGTTTCACCTATATAGACTCCGTCGCAGTTAATGCATTTGATTTCATATACTACGTCTTTTTGATGTAATTTGTCTGTTTTGTCTTTGAACGGTTTAATGCCTCCAATATTTGTGTTCGTTGGTTTGAATACTACTCTAATGTCATTATTTCTGAAATTACTTCTTATATTCTCTGAGATATTTTTAAAATATGGAATGCTAATGGTTTTGATATATTTTTTGTCGTTTGATTTTGTATCAAGGGTGTTGTATATTTTGTAGACTCTTTTTCTAAAACACTCATTGATTATGTATATGGGGTACCCGTTTTCTGTTAGTATTTGTTTAACTAGTTTTAGATTTTTTTCTCTAAATTTAATATGTGCTAATCTTAATGCTCTGTCGATTAATCCGAAAGCTACTCCTATTTTGTAATGTAATGGGTGGTTTGAATGGAAATTTAAGTATCTGCCAGAAAATGTATTTTTATGGTACCAGTCTGTAATTAAGGTGTTTCTATCGTTTATAATAAGTAAATCTAAAAAACTAATTCTTTTGTTGTCTTCTTTTTCTATGGTGAAAGTAATTTTATTTTGAAAACCTTTGATTTTATGTAAGCTATTGAAGATGGGTAAAATTGTATCTAAAAATTCGTTTGGAACAATTGTTAAAATGTCGTCTACGTATCTATGGTAAAATGGAAGTTTGCACGGTAATTTTTGTATAAGAATGTTTTCTATAAAATCCATTAATAAATCTGCTGCTATTGGTGATAATGGTGATCCCATTGGTAATCCGTATTTTTGTTTATAGTTTTTACCTTGAAATCGAAAGTATACAGATTTGAAAATGATGTCTAGTTCTTCAAAAAATTCAGTTTGTGGAATTTTTGTGTGTTCTTTAATTTCGTTCCAATTGTTTTTTGAAATTAATTTTACTATGTCAGTTGAAACGTTAGTAAATAAAGAGACTACATCTAATGAAATTAATGTGTGATTTTCCGGAATTTTGAAGTTATTTATTTTATTATGTAAATCCCAGCTGTCTTTGACTCTTTTTGATATCTTTTTTGTGAGAGTAGAAATAATTTCAGTATAGAATGCAGAAAGTTTGTAAGTAGGTGAGTTTATTGTCGAGATAATGATACGTAATGGATTGTTTGGTTTGGGTATTTTAGGTAGTCCGTATGCTTTGGATATGGTTGAGCTATATGTTTTTAGTTTTTTGGCTAAATTGTCGGTTATGTATTTTTTGGTTTGGATTTTTTTGATGAAATCGTTAACATTCTTTTCTGTTGTTGCTGTATATTCGTAATTGCTTGTCTCGTATGTATTAGTGTCTATTAGTAGTTCGTTCATTTTGTTGATATATTATTTTTTGGACATTGCTACCGTCACGTTTCCTTTGTCTGCTCTTGTAAAAAATATGCCTGTGTTGGTTTTGGAAAATTTTTGTATTATTTTGTTGTAGTTGGGTGTATTGTCTATATTGTTAATGTGTCTGTCGTTTTTTAAGAAATCTGTTATGTCGTGTATACATTGGTTTCGCGTGAGATTTTTGTTGTCGGTAACTATGTTTCCTTCGTTGTCCGTTTCATCTTTTATGTTGTAGATTCCTTCTTCTATAGAAGCGACGAATTCTGGTATTGGGAAGGATTTTTGATTTTGAAAAGAATGTTTTTGGCCTAGTCCGATTATGTTGACAATTTCTTTTGGAATTTCTATATCGGTGAGATTTACAAACCATTTGTTTTGAATTTTGATTTCGTTGTTTGTATTTCTGTTGTTGTAATATTTTTGTAAATTGTAGAATTTATTTGTTAATTTTGATTTGTGGTAATTTAATTTGAGATTGAATTGAATATCTTCACTAAAAAAAAAATTTTTGGTAAATAGAAGCTGGTAATTTTTGGATTATTGTTCTCCATATATGTAATTTTTGAGCTTTTAGAATCGTAATTTCTTCTATAATATCTTGTATCTCTAGTTTTACAAGTTTGAATTTGTAGTCTGTAATTAAGTCTTTATGTTTACTAATTTGTATGGGTGAATAAAAACCGGTATTGTGGGAAAATTTATTAAAAAGGATGTGTTTAGGAAGGAAGTTATTTGATTTACATCTGAGTAAGAATATTCTTCTGGTAATTGATGCCGCTAATTTGTTGTTAATGCTTTTCCATTCCTTAAGTAGCTTTGAAGATTCTTTTCCATAATTAGATCGAATCCAACTGTAGAATGTCATGTCTCCAAGCTTGTGTATTAATATAAAAATAAATAAATCTTTCTTTCTTCTCTGACTCTTTCTTAAGTGAAATGTTCTTCGTTGTATTTGCATCGTATGTCAGATTTAGTTGGTGTTTTAAATAAATAAGACAGTTGACGTTTCGGTCATTTGTTTTGACCCTCTTCAGATATATTTCTGTATATATAAAAAAATTACAAAATAATATATATTATGATGGTAAAATTACAATAATGAAAAACTCTTTTGAATATTTCTGACCAACTTTTCAGTATGTTTTGTTTTGGGAATTGTGATTTTACTTAAATTTTGTATCTGTTTACCTGTATTTAATTATTGTTGTGTTGGTTTGAATTTGTAGAATATGCCGGTTTTGTAGATATTGACTGTTATTGACTGGAAAAAACTTATTTTTATGAGTTTTCACTCAGTAAGCAGACGAAAACCAAAAAAAAAGAAAAAAGAATAAAGAATTTTAATTATTTATAAAAAAAAGAAGAGTAGAAAATTGCATTATGTTTAAATTTTGTTAGAATGAAAAAAAAGACTTTTGTCTGAGTAGAATTTAAAAATATAGAATTTAAAAATATAGAATAGTCGGATGGAAGGTAGCCCTGGAAGTTATATATTCTTTAGTCAAACCTAATGAATCCTTTAAAAAACTCGTTATTTTATTTTGAGAACATTTTGTACATTTCTTATTAAAATTAAAATTAGAATACAAGACCGTTCCTTTATCCTACAGGAAGGAGCCGCAATCTTGCCTGTCTGGACCAATTAGAATCAGAGAAGCGTTGCTGTACTTTTCAGAACACCCAAAATGAAATAATGATTGTTTTTACAGAATTATTGAAACATCGCATAATATTTCTGTAACATTGCAGCATTGTTGCATTGTGATATATTGCAACGTACACGGAAAAAAATAGTTTGGGTTCTTCCCAAGACCTGAGTTAGTAGCTTTCCCAACCTCACAGGTTTGGGATGATCACAAACTTTATTTTGATGAACACAATAAAGTTTGTGATCATCCCAAACTTTTCAGTTTGGGTATATCACAAACCGAATGCTTGTGTTGAGCACAATGATAACACCGTATATGTACATGTTGAGGAAATCCCCGTTAGATACAACGAAACCTACGTTTAGCGCATGCGCGTCCAGTTTTTGCGCGCCCGCGTTTATGAATTTTATGTAGAAGCGTAATTTGTAGCACTGTGATTTGGACTACATGTATATACCGGATCCGGATATTTATACATATATACGCGTTTAATTGCGAACCTGGATCACGTGAAAAGTCGATCACGCGAAAAATCATGGACAATTTCGTCCGAAAATTGTTGACGACGTGGGATCTGCAGCACTTAATCGACAATTTTGCAAGTAAGTATTATTTATGTTGTAAAATTTTACCAAAAAGAAAATTTATTTCAAATATGATCGTGTAAATGCATTCCCTTGTAAAACTGCAACACATGCATACTTTCTTCCACAGAGCATAAAATTCAAGAAAGTAATTTATTTTTATTATCTGAATTGCAAATTTCCCAATTAATCACGGAAATTGGTGATCAATGCATTTTTATAAATAAACGCCAAGAATGGCAAAATCGGTTATCATCACATGCCATTTCTGACAAGAAAACGAATTATTCGAATGAACCACAAGATCCTGAACCTACTGAAATGTCTGAAAATGATAAAAATGAAGTCTCCGATATAAACACTACTCCATTATCTGAATCTTCATCACCTAGCATTAATCACCAAGTTATCGTCATATCCTCTCCATGTAAGATGTATCCCTTATTTGTCTACAAGAAAATTTTTATCTACTGTGACCAACATTTTTGTTTGTTGTATATTATGATCAGACACAAAAAATCTTACATGCCTTCATCAAACGTTCCTTAAATATTTCCTTCCATTTTTACAGATTCATTGGAGTCATTGTTGAAATCAAGTTTCAAAGGAAATCTAATTCTACAACATTTCAATAAAAAGAATATTCTTTTAGATTCAAAATTGTCTACATTAATCATTGAAAACGAACTTCAGAATTGTGATTCTTCGTACACGTAATAATCAGCTTTGTTATAGTTTCACATAAATATGTTTATGCAAATTTTTCTTCATTTCTATTATATCGACTAATAGAAGCATATTATTTGAAATATATATTACGTTTATTTTATGTTCACAATGATACAAGTAATTGAGAAAATGTATGAACTTATTTCTGTTAATTCAGTCATCAGCTAATTAGACTGTATATTTTTCCTTTTCGACATGATAAAAGTTAAAGTTATATAATAGAATTTTTAATCTAACAGAGTGGATATTCTTATTCTTTCAAAAGTCAATGTAGGCATTCCAAATTTATTCTCTGGATGCAAAACAGCGTTTTTAAGGGCCCTTGATCACCTTTGCATTCGAACATTCAAAACCAAGCATCTTAGAATCCTAATCTACACTTATTACATTCAACAAAACATCTTTTACTCAAGTTTAATAGAGGATAAAATTTTTATTTTAGAATAAATAAGAAAAGATTTATCCAATTGGCGCAAGAAATTAAGAGTCTGTTCAACGAGCTTGAAGAAAAGTGGTACACGCCTATGACAAAGGATGAAAACGGAGCAAAAATCAGTCCACGAGGATTATTATATTCCTGTTATAATGAATACAGGAGAATTTTAAATGCTTGCGAACTCCTACAACAGAAAGTAAAGCTGAAAAATTACCACAGAAGGTGAAAATAAATTAAATTATTTGTGTATTATTTTTACATATTACAAATTGTATTACGAATATTGACAAAAAGCATAATGGCAATTTGATTTATGTTTTGATCGTATAACATTATTCCATTCGTCATGTTAAGAGATGTTGGAAAGCGTGGTGGTCATTTCGAGAAACCGCATGATCATCATCAAGTATAGGCTATGATGAGGACAACAGCTTATTTTTTAAATATCTCCACAAAAAGAAGCTATTAGAAGTTATTTGAGAAATCTTATAGTTAAAAATATAAACAACATTCCGAAAGCTTTTATGAAAAAAAAATGTTCACTTGTTCGATGCTAACCTAATTCCATGCTCTGAGGGTTAATTTGACAGGCCAATCACAAATTTAGATAGTAACCTGCCAAAATATAACAGTAATAGAAAACATACTTACATTAAATTTGTATAATACATAATTTACTTCCTTTTAAAATCACTGGAAATATCAAAACGACAAAACTGCAAAAATAGCTCTTTTTTATGGCACAATTGCAAGTATGAGATTGCTGTTATAATATATTCTGCACCATGTTTAAAATCGAAAACTACTCCCATGTATGATTAGTTTATTATTTATTAATTCATAATGTTACAATCAAATTACAAGATCATTTCACATTTTTTCCTTTCATTCCGACACTGAATCCCAGCTTATTGGAGTTCATGTACAACGCATGCTTAATGAAATTTGTTTAAGAAAGTTAAAGCAAAACAAAACAATTAAATTTCATGGTCTTGCCAATCTTGTTCTTTTGTCAATATTCTCATTTATATTAACTAAAATGCAGGGTATCGTTAAGGAACTGTATAATAAAATTTTTGACATTTTTTTCCAGTTCTATTTCTTGAAAATGATGAAATAAATCTTCTAGAATTTCTCAAAAATAGCCTGGAACCAGCAGCTATGTAGTAATCGATTCTATTGAGTACAAAATTGAAGATCCATTAAAGGCAGTCGATTTCTGTTACAAAACTTTTTTTGCACTCAATGCTGATTATCCAATGGAATCTCGACACTGCTGGACCTTCTTGCAAAAATATGTGTTAAAATAAAATGGACATATCGAAAGAGTATAGCAGTGTAAATAAGTTAATAACTGACCTGAAAAATTTGTAAAATTATATGAATTAATTATATACAGTTGTTATATAGAAAATAATTTAAACATTTCAAATAATAAAAATGGCTGGTTTAACAAACATTTCCAATGAACTTAAACAAGAATCAATTGCCAGAACTCTACAATTGTACAATTCATCAATGCCACGAAAAGTTGTTCAACAATACGTCGAGAACACTACTTCTTACATTAAAAACGTTTATATTCCTCACTTAAAACGAGAAATTAGATTGCGACTTACTGCAAAATGTTCACTCGATATATTAGAGGAAATTGATCAAATATTGGATAATAATCAAGATCCTTTTAGGGAGGTGGCAACTGAACATAAGCGGTTCGAACTGTATTCTAGACAAGCCCTATACTTTGAGCCAATCGAGTATGTAATAGGAAATAGTAAAACCACAGAAAAAAATTAAAGGAATGATTGTAAAAAAAACTGTTCCTATTAAGGGAATTCACATACCTATAAGCACTAGTTTTCAATCATTATTTTCCATACCAGGACTGTTCAATGAGACAATGAATTATTTGAAATATTTAAATTCAAGTGATGTAATTTTTTCTAATTACGTTCAAGGAGACCATTGGAAAAGTATAATGAAATCTGTCAAGAATGAAAATAAGATTGTGCTACCTGTTTTTATTTTCTATGATGATCTAGAAACAGGGAATGCTCTTGGGTCTCATGCGGGAAAAAATAAGATTGGTACAATATACGCTTCTATCCCTTGTTTGCCTAAATCTTATGTGTCACGCTTAACAAGTATTTTTGCAACATCACTTTTTTATTCGAAGGACAGAAAAAAGTTCGGAAATAAAGCTATTTTACAGCCAGTTTTAAACGAATTACAATTATTATACAACGAAGGCTTGGTAATATCGGTTAATGGAACAGCTCATAAAGTTTATTTCCAACTTGCTCTTATACTCGGAGACAACTTAGGATTAAACGGCATCTTAGGACTCGTGGAATCGTTTACTGCTCATTATTACTGTCGTATTTGCAGAACTCATGCAGATAATACTAAGGAGCAGACATACGAAGACCCTCTGACGCTGAGGACCCGAGAAAAGTATGCAGCCGATGTGGAAATAAAAAACTGTTCACTGACAGGAATAAAAACCAAGTGTGTATTCCATGATCTACCCAATTTCCATTTAACTGAAAATCAAGCCATGGACATTATGCACGATGTGTTTGAGGGTGTAGCTAATTATGACTTGGTACATATTATAAATACACTCGTGTTCAAAGAAAAAATATTTTCTATGGCAGTTCTGAATAGTAGAATTGAAACATTTGATTATGGTAGTGACTCTTCGAACAAGCCGATGATTATTAATGAAGACTATTTAAAGTCTCAAAATAAATTAATAATGTCTGCAAGTGAAATGTCATGTTTTGTTAGGTATTTCGGTCTCATGGTGGGAGATTTAGTTCCACGAGAGAATCAAGTATGGCAGCTCTATAAACTGCTTAGAAAAATTGTTGATTTAATAATCTCTCCACGAGTCTTGCGAAATGACGCACATGTTCCTCAAAAGTTAATAACAGATCATCATTCTCTGTATATAGAACTGTTTGGGTACTTGAGACCGAAATACCACAACATGATTCATTATCCTCGCATTATGCTGCTGAATGGGCCGCTTGTCCATTTGTGGTCAATGCGCTTCGAATCAAAAAATAGAGAACTAAAAGAAACGGCTACTTCTACCACATGTAAGAAGAATATTTTGAAAACTATAGCAGTTAAGCATCAGCTGAAATTAGCACAAATTCAATATTTTGGAATTAATGAAACTAGACTGACTGGCAGTATAAATATTAAAGATGAAATTATGAAATACTTTCCACATATAGATAATATAAAAGAAAGACTATGCCTTAAAAATGTGATGATTCATGGCATAATGTATTCTCTAGGAAATACAGTAGTCGTTGATGTAACAGATGACTTCCCAAAGTTTGGCAAAATATACGGCATTTATAATATAAGAGATGTCACATTTGTTGCTTTGTACTCGATGAGCACTATTGCATTTGATGATCACTTTCATGCATATGAATCTGTCATTAGCGTTAAACCAGATATATTTATAAATTTTCAATCGTTACCAATAATGAAACCATGTTTGTGTACGCGGAAACAAAATTCTTTTTATATTTCAACTCCGTATGCACTGTAATATCTTCTTCAGTAAATTTATAAATTACTTGTTTTTAAATATTGTTTAATATATTGTAAACTAGTATTTAAGAGCGTACTTAATGAAATTAGATAATTTAAGTTATTTCCTGTATAAAAAATAAATAAAATAATGAATTAAACCAACTCTTTAAATGTGTGTATTTGGCAGATTCCTTATATTCAAAGTAATAACTAAAATTAACTTGTCAAAATTAAAAAATGAAAAATCCATAACTTTCCATTCCTACAATTATAATCGTATGTAACTTCTATGCTCGAAAAATGTTTATTTTGTCCTAAAGGTTTATACAAAATATAACTGGAATTAGACGTCTACATAATCTTTGCTTGTAATTACTCTTGATAATTAGATTAAAAAATAACCACACTTCTTGTATTTTGAGTAAACTAGAATTGAGCAATTATGAATTATTTGTAATAAAGGAGATCGAGGGAAGACTCATATTCTCATGTGAGAATATGTGAAATCGATTTATGATTTTTAAGGTATGTATTGCACAAAGAAACGTATCTGTTATGAGTCCTTTTATTTGTTGACACTTTGAAATGTTTATTTTATTCTTTTTATTAATACAATGTACAGTATATTTGTTTTATGTTCTAATGTTAATAATATAAATATTTTTATTAAAAATTTAAACCCACAACGGTTTATTGAATTTACAGACGATCCGAGTCAAACAAATATTATTTCATTAGATTATATGATTTTAAAATGGATAAATTTTTGTATGAAACGTCATTCTTAGAGAACAGTAATTTTGCATTTAATGTATTTCATATCTTGAGCTTAACAGATTATTCACAACTTCTTTTCACAAGTTCACCCATTTTAATCTAATTACAGATGAAATAATATAAAAGCCGTAGGAAAGTAAAACAACATATGAGTTGTTCGCTCAAAGAATCACAAGTCGACTTCAATCTTTTATAGAGATTGGCCTGTTGATGTGTTCCTTATGCACTTCTTTTACAAAAACTTTAGTCGACTTAGGTAGTTCTATGAGCGAGCTGCTCATATAAAATTTGTACAGATATTTCAGTTGGCAGCATATGGTTTTACTTTCCAGTGGTTCATTTGATCTATCGGTAAATGTCTGTATACTTGCGTCTGTATAGTTGAATTGGATTTATTTATTCTTATTTATCAAATACATTTTATTTTTGAAGATTTTATTCCTTGATGTTCATAATGCAGACACAGTTAATAATATAATAATAAAATGAGGAATAAATATAGAAAACACTAATATTTGTTTAACAATAACAAAAACACGTGCTGTCCGATATGGTACGATACGATATGGTATGATACGAGCACCATGTACATATGTATGTATCATCGCTTATATATGTACGTGATTTCCTTAGCTAGAAATTTCCAGTTAAAAAGTTTGTGTTTATCCCAACCCGTTTAGTTTGGGATATTCCGAATCTCGATGTTTGTAGATACCACAGATAAGTTTGGGATTAACACAAACTATCCGGGTTGGGATCATGACAAACCTGGTTTGTGCGGAACGCTGGACTTTTTGGGAACAACCCAAACTTTTTTTTTCCGTGTGACGGGACTATTATAATCATTGTGAAGGAAATGTCTCAAATCTTTTTTAAGATTTAAATGACCTTTTATGGCAGTTTTTTTCAATATATCGGGCAAGATATGGCCAACCATCAAATTCTATCACCGTATTCGTAATCAATGATTAAAAATACAGAAGGTAACGTGCCACCTTTTTTTCCTAGTGACTCAGTCATTCCCGAAATGGACCAAAGGGAAAAAACAAGTCTTCAAAATCGATCTAGTCCAACAATTTTAAATATTTTCAACCAAAAATATTTGTACACTACCGTGCAAAAGTCTTTGGACACCAGATTCTTTAAAGTTTTCGTCGCCATATTCTTTTCTGAACGAATGAATATTTCACAAAAATACAGTTTTGAACTTGTTTATTATAGAAGACACACATTCAACACCAATATATATATATATATATATATATATATATATCAATTACATGGGACTCGGAGTAAATTAAATCAAACATTCTTTTCATCGAAAAACCCACCCTAAATATGCAGATTTTAGTACATATGAACCACAGGTTTCTAGAAACATTCACAATAAACAAACGACGATCAACATTCGCTTTAAGTATATTTTGTATCAATATTGTCATACTCAGTAAACCCAACCTTTGAGACATATAAGTCTAAAACGACATTTAACATAGCGCATTGTTACTGCTGTAGTCAAAACATATTCAGATTATTTAAAAAGCTGCTATCACCTACTTCCGTTAATATTCAGAGCTTTAAATCAAATATTTCTTACGTTTTTTGCTTATTATATACGAAAAATTAAGTGTCCTAAGACTTTTGCACGGTAGTGTACATGTGTTTCTTTCCCTTTTATATAATCTCTAGTATGGATTTGTTCTTATGTCATATCTTTCAAAAAATAAAAATTCCTAATCATGACAAATTTTTTTTCTAAATACCATTTATTTTTAGAAGAAAATAGTACCAAATGACAATATTTACAAGTGTGTGACGTTTACATATCCAACGGCCTAAATTCCAGCTTGCTTCTCCCCTTAAGGATTATAGAGTGTAGGGTTGAAAACTCGCGATGTCGGAAAATACCTCATTTTGTATACGCGTCGTTGATTACTGTTCTACCAAATTGGCAGCACTGTTGCAGGGACATTATTACCGAGCATATTCGAACCCGTCAACCGCTTATTTGGAATCCAATTCCTGCCATCCTATTGGTTGCACGATAAACCTGGGTGACTGGGCAGGTAGCCCGACGGCAGGTATGAAAAGAGGGCCAAGGCCCAAGATCCTTCATTCCGTCTTCGCATTCCAAACGCAATGGACTCCAAACAAGCACCAGCATCATCAACACCCGGTCATCAACGAGTAGAGGAGCGTAATCTAAGGAAAATTCAACGAGTGAACGCACTGTTCGATTGTCCTGCAATTGAACCTCCGGAATTGGGTGTCTCGGCAACATCAACTCACCATGAGGATATCGATAAGCCATCTTTAGATGCAGGTACTGTCTTATGCAAGACAAAGCCATCCGGCAGTGAACGTGCGAATGAACGAGCAAAACAGAAAATGCATCGAATCAAGGCACTGTTTGATTGTCCGGCAATTGAACCACCGGAAAAACCCAGTCGCCCGATTGAGCTGAGTTTCACTGGAGTCAACAATCCTGCGACACCGAGAAGTATTGTACACCGTGAAGTATTGTAACCAGTCCCGCGGTGGGTAAAGAAGGTTTAGGGTTTAGTGGGTATGCCTGTATCGGATAGACGGGTGAGTCCCACACACGGGGGAGTCTCGCATGACTCCCTTATGGTGCCTAACGCATTCCCCCCTTCTTCGGATAAAAAAAAAATAAAAAAAAAAAAAACTACAAGATTTCCTATAGATCTTCATTCGTCGGACGTAAAGATCACTTTCGAACCGTTTGACGCATCATAATTTCCTTCCAAAGTAATAGGAGTACATTCCCGTCTTTCAATCTTCCCGGAAGGAGATGAGTGCGAACAGATCGAGGAACAGAATATCATTGTGACGGAGGAAGAGACTATTTCGGAGATATGGGCACGAAAGTGACGGCCGAGAAATTTATCAACTATAAAACAAATGAATGTAGGGGGTAATGTTAAAATAATCTATATTTTGCGATAAGTATTATCAAATTATAGTCGTACCAGAATTATTATGTACTTTGTATCTATCAGAAGTAAATAATAAATCGACTTCAGTTTAATAGTTAAAATTAGTGTTAAATAATTAATGTATACCTTATTCTTAGTGTTTAATACCTAGTACTATTAAAACCATAAGTTCAAGCGATTAAACTTCTGAAAATACAAATCCAACAATACCAACGTGATTAAATTTCTGTATGGCTGTAACTTTCAACATTTAGTACCATACAAGAAAACATTTTAGGCCGTCTACTGTCGGAAGTAAAACTGTTTTGACCGTGCGGCTATATAGTGACTGAAAAATGGCGATTAAAATTCAAAAACGTTAAAAAGAAAGTTTCTATAAATAGATTCACCTTTGCTACATCATTATGATCATTTGTGTATAATTTTTAGACGTTTAAGTTATTCATTTAATAACTTTATGATTTGCAAACGTTGTTAAAAGTAAACAAATCTGTACTTTTTTCATTTTAAGGCTTCCGTATCGAAAATGGTGCAAGATACGACAAAAATGTACTGATCCTTTTTGTAGAGTACAAAATTGACCCCAGGGGGTGGGGGAAAAACAATAAAACTTAAATAGGGATCCCCATTTTTTATTGCAGATTTGGATTCTCTGGAAAATAATACACCAATTTGACCTAGGAGCTACTGTATTTTGGTTCACAGGTGGCGCTGTAATCGATAAAAATCCAAATTTATTTAAAGACATTGAAATACCTCGAGAATTATGTACAGAATCAAAAAAGGTGTGGGATGAAAGTTATCCGACGCGAAGGGGGGCATCCAGTGATAATGAAATTAAAACTCTCCCCCGCCTCCTGAGAAAGGGCGGAGGGGGGGGGCAATAAAACTTAAATAGGGACCCCCCATTTTTATTGTAGATTTGGATTCCTCAGAGAAAAGTGCACCAATTTGATCGACGAGTTTTTGCATTTTGGTTCGATGATAAATATGAAAATGTGTAAAATATCGTTACAAATTGAGAATGTCACTAGAATTCGTCTCAGATCAAAGAAAGTAAAGTAGACGTATTTCATATTTTTAAAAATGACATGTAATGACTCCTAATTTATCCCCCACCCTCACTTTCGCGGTGTGTAAGGGGGAATAATTTCAAGTCTTCAACGTGAAGCCCTATTATCAATCTTTTATCCTTCTGACAAATTGATCAGATGACAGCTACAGATAATTGATTTGCCGCAAAGATATCCCCAGGCCCGCTAGTTAGTACTTTTAAATCGCCGCAATACACTGAGAGACCGACTTTATTAAAATTTAGTATTATTTGTCCAAATTTTAATATTTTTTATATTAAAATAGGGAAAATTTGATCCCTTTGTGAAAATTTAATATTAAAAATTCTAATATTTAGTAGTACCTATTATATTAGTATACCTTAATGTCCATTCGAAACATTAAGATTATGAATAATTGATATTCTTCATATTAAAAATCAAAACTGATTACATTAAAAATTATGCACACAATATGGAAGCAGTTTTATAAATATGTGAAGTTTTCTACCTTCAATAATAGTATTACTGCGACCCAGACTAAGTCTGGACGAAGTATTGAATTTGGTCACTTCGGGCATAAAAATTGCCATATAGTTTTTCATCAAATGTCGACGTTTCAGACCCTAAGGAACCCAAATCAACAATTATCCCCAATTAAGTTTCTTCGGAGTTTTTTGCATTTACTTTGAAAAATACAAATTTTATTAAAAAATGTTCCAAACAAAAAAGATAGAGGATGAACTTCTTTACAAAAAAGCTTGTATGCAGTTTCTTCCTAAAGTCAACGATAATGCCATAGAAACTGATTTAAAATGTTTATGACTATTGTCTGAAAAAGTATTGAATTTGGTCATCTCGGCAAAAAAATTACCCTATTGTTTTTCATCAAATTTCGACGTTTCGACCCCCTACCCCCAGGGGTAGTCTTTGCCAGCCCCTCGGGTGCGGTAACCACCTACGGGCGCATAAGTTCTTTTATCTTGAAAAACACCAAAATACGGGTTAAAACTAGCACAAGGGAAAACATACATTTTCTAAATTGTTTATTTGAGGGGAATTAGATTATCTACAGGTTATAATTGTCTTATTTTTGTAGATTGTCTAGACACTCTCTTTTTGTCTCGACTTTTAATACTGTACGTAACTCCCGCATATGGACCGATAAACATTGTAAAATTCCCCTTTTGACAGGTAATCTGTTTTTAGGTACAGTGAAAACTATAGTACCTGCTAGTCGACCCTAATAAAATCGTAAACACTTTTCTTAGTTAACCTTTGAGGTATGGAGATTTCTGGGGCATTTAATCCGATCCTAGAAAGGCACTTTGGTTATTTTCAGCTTGTTGACAAAAATTACGAACAAAACTTCAACAAATTTACACGTGATATTACAACAGTGGAAAATTTCCAAAAATATTAAAATTCTTAAAGATATGTATAATGTTAATAAACTAATATTAAAGAATGACAAAATTATAAAAGCCAATTTTTGATAGTGCGACGACCAATATGACAAATAGTTACAAAAAATATGAAGCTGAAAAGTAATATTTATTAATAATGACATTCCATCGATGTTAAAAAAGCATTTCAAAACACATCAAGTTATAAAGAATTTGTTTTAGGTTTTCCAAACAAATAACACGTTTAGTAATCAAAATTTCCTTTTTGTTTAAAATGATGCAATAACAAGGTTATGCAAAGTAGTTGGTTAGTTTTTATACATTCGAAATCCATCGAGAATCTGTATAATTTATAAAAAATGAATCTCTTCGTTTACGCCGATTCAATGTCTACAATAAAAACACCGAAAACGTTTTTATAAAATATTATTGTGGTAATATAATTACTTACTAAACTTATGTTTTACTACATGATGTCGATATTATTCATTTTCGTAATATTGTAAAATATCACATGTAATTTTGCGTAGCAGATGTATGAATTTAATTATTTTTCTCAGATCAACATGTAATATGAACAACGTAATGCAATACTACACCAATTAACTTGTTTTAAATTGCTATAATATTAGAATTGTATAATACATAATGCTATTTTAAATAGCACACCTATAAGCGTTATTCTACAAGTAACATTAATTACATTTCTTGGAGAATATCTATACAATGTTTAACGACAATATTACAGCAATATTCTTGCCATATTGTCATAGTTTCTTAATCAATGTGGTATGGAAATTAATTTTTCTGATATTGAAAAAAAAACATCAACATTTTTCATGTTTTGAGTGAAATTAATCTTGAATAATATATTAATGAATAAGATTCTTATTTAAAAAACATTATCATAGTTTCTGAACAAATTTTGTTTGGAAATTTAGCTTTGTAATACTGAAAAATAACATCACAATTATTATTAATTGTAATATTGTGTTGTTACATCGCTGTAATATTGTAATGTTGTATATTATTCATGTAACGTGCAGAATCTTACCGTGACTTTTTGGTTAATGTAATTGCAAAATACTTTAAATACTGAATAAAAAGAAAACATTTCTGGAACAAAATCTCTTTTATTGAAATGAATAACTGTTACATCATCAATTCATCAATTATACAATAATAGTATCTTTTTAAAATATTATTAATGTAATAAATTAGGTCACGTAAGAATACCATTGCATCATGATAAATAAATATTACCGTTTTTGTTTTTAATTACTGTAAAATTCTTTAAAGTGAGAAAAACGCATTTTTCCGATTAAAATTAATATCTCGATTTTATATTGTCTACAAAGTTGTACGGACAAATAATATTGATATTACTGTTTAATGTAATTGTAAAATATTTAAAAGATGCGACAAACAAACATTTTTCTTATTAAGATTTAAGAACATATCAAATCTTTTTTATTGAAATAACCCTTGTATCTTAGTTTTACCTTCATATTAGATTATTAATTCTAAAAGTAATCAGTATCTTGTAATATTATTCATGCAATATTCATAATAATTATGACACGTAAGTATGCCATTGAATGATGATAAACAAATATTATCTTTTTATTTTTAGTTAATGTAAAATACTTTTAAAAAGATTAAAAAACGACATTTTTGAATTACAATGAATATCTCAATAGTATATATCATCTGAAAAACTGTACAGGCAAATAATATTAATATTATTCTTTATTGTAATTACCAAATACATAAAAAGAATGAAAAAAACACTCGTTTTTTGGATTAAAATTAATATTTCAATCTAATATTGACAGAAATTGCAAATATTATAAATTAAATAAATTGTAATAATACTTTTTTAAACAATACAATATAAATATGACAATAATATTCACATTTCTGGATTAAATGAATCTCAATCATCTGAAAAATTGTACATACAAATTATATTCATATTGTTGTTTAATGTAATTGTAAAATACATTTAAAAAATTAAAAAAAAACACATTTTTTCGATTCTAATTAATTTTTCAATCTAATATTGTTTTAAAAATTATGCAAAAGAACTTGTACATTTTGTAATAATATTATTAACATGAAAAATAGTACACGTATTAAGAATATTATTATTAATTTGATATTGTTAACAATTATGCCAATTAAGAATGCGATAGAATCATAATGAATAAAATTCTTTTTAAAAAAGTGAATATAAAAACACATTTTTTTTATTAAAAGTATATCTCAATAGTATATTATTGTCTGAAAAATTGTACAGAAAATGATATTTTTTTCTAACAACGTAAAATACATAAAAAAATTCGAAAACAATTTTTCCGATTAGTATTAATACTTCAATTTAATATTGTGTAGAACACGGCGATGATTCCTAGATTACCTTAAACAGCTGAAGTTGATCCCCGGTGCCCCTGCGACGTTGGTAATCTCGATATTTTGATGTTCACTTTTGCGATTCGTTGTCTGCATGTCCACCCGTTTCAATTTCCTGGTTCCTGGGTACCGATGATGATGTTGACGGATTCTGGGCCGACGTTGATGGTCCCTGAGCCGATGTATCTTGGTTTCCATGTATATCATCGTTTTCAACACCAGTCCCTCGGCGATGATTGCATCCTGGTTCGATCGTTCTGCCCGGTGAGATTTCTTGATGCTCAGTCGTTTCGGTTTGGTTAGCCGTAGCCGTCGTGTTGGCTCTATCATCGATTCTCTACGTCGTTCCCGTAGCCTTCAGAGTTGAACGAAGTACACGACGAGTCGACTTCGTTGCTCTAGGTACCATTTCCTGAGTTTCCTCTTCCGAT
Source organism: Trichopria drosophilae (assembly GCA_030407085.1). Taxonomy (NCBI): domain Eukaryota; kingdom Metazoa; phylum Arthropoda; class Insecta; order Hymenoptera; family Diapriidae; genus Trichopria; species Trichopria drosophilae. The sequence goes on from CM059587.1 coordinate 103,539,888, forward strand.
GTCGGCAGCCCTTTTTCGCCTTACTGCGATATCATTTATGTTCAAAGAAAACGCAATACGAAAGTTACGCACGCGGCATAATGAGGAAAATGTCACTTCTGCCCTCCCCCCACCCGGGGAGGATCCCTGGTTTCAGCACCAACAAATGTAAATATTCCGGCGAGGACGGAAAGAAAACACAAGAATTTTGGAAGCACAAATTAAGACCTTTATTTTCACTGATTCACGACGGAGTGACAAGGTTCGAATTCAGCGGAATCGACTTCGCGATCGCGATTGACCGATCTAGCGAAAGCCACGGCGACGTTTTCAACTCTCGAAACCACAAGGTCAAACTATCCCGCCGAAAATGGTCCCGATCCGACCTCGGGCTTCCCGAAACGATCGATCGGGGTTTCATGATGATGGGCGTAGACTAGATGTAAATTCGTGCGAAAATTAAATAGTACGCGGAACGATCCCACCGAACCGACTTCTTCGCTAGTTTTCCCGATCGTCGTTATGTCAACAACTTATCGTCAAGCTAGCGTCATTTTCTTACGTCATTTTTTTACGATTCCGTTTTTATCGAACCTTGCCTTTCCGCACGGTTGCGGCCGAATTCGCATAATGGGTACCCCATTCGGTGTGCAATGGCGTGGAAAAACGGCAGAAAACCTACATCTAGTACCTTTACCTTTACAGGATATTTACAAAATTTTCGGATGAAATTTAAAATCGATTCGCAACATTTCTCTCCCCATTGGGCCAAAATAATCAACCCCACAATAGCTAAAGGGGCGTAGGTGGTTCGCGCCTCGTGACGAATGCAAGTCCGACATTATCGGTTGTTGAGGTTTGGCCCGATTCAGTCTGCAAATTATGCATTTTGCGGAAATCGGGAGTTCTAGGCTACGGAGTTTAGTTATCCCACATTCCCGCCTTACTTCGTTAATTACCGTCTCGTGACCGCAGTGATTTAATTTGGAATGAAAACCTTTTACGAGTAAACGCACTTCCGGGTCGTTCCGATCTATTCTTTTGGGTTCGTTTTCAATGAGCCCGGGCTCCGTTCGACTAGCTCGACCTTTCATTCGGAGAATATCTTCTTTATCAAGAAAAGAACCTCACCTCAAAATTGGACTCGTGTTGCTGATTTTCTTGTCGTTTTTTAGCGCTTTTACTTCCGACGCGAATGTTGATGCTTGCATGCCACGAATTCCATGTTTTTCAACTTCTCGAATGTCGACCGCCGTTATTTCGCGATTTTTACTGCCTTTCATTTGATTTATGGCAAGTAAAAATCTTGCAGTCACGCGAACTAGTCTCAACCATGATGAAAACCGATCGCTCTGGGGCATCGGAAGTTGCGTTAGGTTTTTATCAGTAATTACCCCCACGTAACTTTTCAATTTTTCCGCATTTATATTGTCGACTTTGTCCTTTGTGAAAGGGGTTTGAATAACCGGCTATTCCGATTGATTGAATTTTAAAAATTCCGGACCGTCTCGAGATTTTAAAATTATGTTCCCTCGCGATCGTTTGTGCGAGTCTGCTTCCAATTAATGCGGCTTGGAGTTCCAATCTTGAGATCGTCATGGGTTTCAAAGTTGCTGCACGAGATTTTGCCGCCACCAATGCTATATCGGTATTTGAATCCCGAGGTTCGAACCTCCAATAAGCGACTGCAGAAAACGCCTTTTTACTTGCGTCGCAAAATACGTGCAATTTGATTTCCGTATCGTCAGAACGCGGTTTCGAATAGCATCAAGGAATCGAAATTTTTTTGACCTTTTCTAGGTCCGCGAACCATTCCATACACGATTAGTATTCCTCGTCCTACAATTGTTGGTCCCAGCCGATTCGCTGCACGGAGAGAAAAATTCCGCAAATTTCATCTTATTTTCGTTTGTAAATTCACCCATACCGAGTAAGGTAAACGCAATATTTCAATACTGCAGTTATTACAGGACTTTTTCCCAACGAGTGCAGCGTCGCACACTAGGAAACGATCTGGATAGTTAGATTCAAAATAGGATTCCGTCGAAACTAGTCGACCTATTTCAATGATTTTTTTTTAAAATGAAGCTAATAAAATTTGGAAGAAAATTGTATAGGCCGATTTTCAAAAAACAATGCGTATCGCCCTAGTTAAACAACAAATATTAACAATATACAAAATTTTGGATATATTTCGGTATAGATCAAATCTCCGACCTTATCTTCAAAAATGCACTTAAGACCTTATGTTGTACGTGAACAGTTTCCACATTCACGTCATATATGTGAAAAAAGTGTAGGGGGAAATTGAGAAAAGAGACAAATTCCTAAAATAACTTTTCAATATAAAATGAACCGATTAAATATTACGGGAATTGAAAACCGGAATAAGATAAAGGGAAGCCATTGTTATCACCAACAAATCGATTTTGTACACAATTAATTTTTGCGTTTTTTGCATTTATTTCGAAAAATACAAATCACAAACAAAAATGCATATACATAATCTTTTTAAAAAGAATTTGATGCTCTACCTATTTTCTTTCAAACATTTTTTGTGCGATTTGTATTTTTGGAAATAAATGTAAAAAAAACGCAAACAAACGGGTTTTTTTCAGTTTTGATCTTGTAATTGATCTTGCCGACAATTTTCATGGACATATTCGTAATCAGCGCATCAAAATACATAAAGATACGAGGTTACAACTGAGTCGGAGACTTGATCTATACCGAACTATATCCAAAATGTTGTATGTTGTTAATATTTGTTGTTTACCTAGGGCGATACGCATTGTATTTTGAATACCGGCCTAGATAATCTTCTTCCAAATTTTATTAGCTTCATTTAAAAAAAAATCATTGAAATAGGTCGAGTAGTTTCGACGGAATCCTATTTTGAATCTAACTATCCAGATCATTTCCTAGTGTGCGTCGGCGCAGTAATACCAACATTCCATGTGCAATGTGATTTTCCCGCGACAATCGGTGTGCTTGCCTGTATGTGATGTGAAAAATTCTCTAAAAACCATATGTAATGGATATATTTGTAAAAAAACATTTTAATCTCGTGGAAGTTAGAACGATTTGTTCAGCGATTCGAGGGTAAGTAATATACCGAGTGGATATGTGTGCGTAAAATATACGAAAACCTAGCCTCTCATATGTCACGAATTGTTGCTTTTGGATTTGAATTTACTTTATATATACTTACTTTATATTGTACAGTCAAAAGTATAAATTTTTCACGATTATCACTGGTATTTTAGTTTACATTGTTTCTATATACTGTAAAATTACTTTAATAATTCCTAGCAATACATATGCAATACACGTAACTTAAAATTATAATACTAAACAGAAGTTTTTAAAGAATTCGCTAATTTTCTCTTTAATAAGTTCTGCAGATTCTGCTGAATAATCCTGTATATTTTACCATATTCATATAAGCCGAGTTCTGCTTTAAGCCATCCTGTATCCTTTATAGGCGACTCCTGTAATTTCTGCAGTATGTAGACTGCCGGAGATACTTCCGCAAAAATTACCGGAGTGCCTAGCAGAAAATACCTAACTTTTCTCTCAGTGTGGTCCAAATTTGTTACATAAGAATTTTGGAACGGACAATCAAAGCAGCGAGGAAACCGAAAGAGTCGAAAACAGGCATTACAATGCGTAGGAATTGCCTTTTTGTCGGTCTTTGTTGACTGTTTCGAATATTTACAGGAATCAGGTCATTACTAATATTAAAAAAGAATAAATCCGAATTCGGGTCGCACCACAGTCCAAGGACCTTTTCGCGGTTTTCTCCGACAACGCGATAATCAACCTTTGCCCTATCATTTTCGCATAGTCCAATATACGCGCATCATTGCTCACCCAATCGTGCATTGCAAAACCGCCTGATTTATTTATCGCACGTATGCTATTGACAATTTCCACCGCTTCTTCGACATTGTCGCAGCTGTCAAAAGATCATCCATATAGGTCTGTTTTCGAATTTTGTCAGCTGCGACGGGTTGCACAGACGTTGAAATTTCGGCATTACGGTGGTTCTACTACTAGAATTATAGCAGTATCTTCAAATGATCACACAAGTTTTCAACCAAAAGTATAGTATTCTGCAGTTGCGCTACTAAATAGAGGCTAAATTTAAAGTTATTCACGGTCGAATATGGTGTTACTATTATAGTAATATTTTCTTCACTTCTAGTGGCACATTACTCTACAAGTGCGGAATTTGTTTGTCGAGTCAAAAGCAATAAATCGCATTTAATAAAATTAAAGGGGCCGCCGCAAAAGATATTATATAATAGTTTTTGATTTACCATTGTTCAAAAATAATGTGTAACGCTACTTTCAGCAGCGACCATTTCTTTTTAGTTGAGAGCACACATTTTTTTTAGTCTTCAATTCATTCTACTACACTAGAGTTATAATTTACCAGCGTATAAAATTGTTTCGTTCTGCGCCAGAAAAGTTAGACACACAAGAAGTGAAATTTATACCTAGAGTAACAATCAATATTCAAAGTAATAATCAAATTTCATTTTCTTAGCTCTTTAACTCTATGTCATTATTTATATGTGGCATATACATTAATATTTATTTAATTTTCTTAGTTCAATGGGTTTTTAGAGATATCCTAAATAGCATTAATATGAAAATAATTAATGGGATATTTGAAAAATTGTAAGATATGTGCAAAACATGAAATCGACCTACTTCTTAAGTTTAATGTGTCGGCTATTTACTTTATAAAAGTAATAAAAGTAAATCATAAAGATGATAATAAATACAAAAACATTAAAATAAAAATAAAACTTACCTTGTAGTCTATAAACTTCACAGATAAAACGCGACAAACTAACGTCTCTGCTTATATCAATAATTATATTTCTGATGGTAACTAGAACAAAAGAAGAAACAAAAAACTATCCACTTTATAGAACACTAAAACAATTGCTTTTATGATCTCTTAAACGACCAGTAGAAAATTTGAATATTAAATTTCTTCCAACATTTTTGATCGTATAATTTATTGTACACATAGCATAAAATATTTTTTTAACAAAATTATCATTTTTCATAATTTTTGTCAGTTATTCGATTCGTAATCAAATTCGAAACCTCAAAAATCCCTATATACCAAATGTTAAACGAAATTATAATTTGCCAACATTTTTGTCAGCCATATTGCATTCGCCATTTTGATTTTTAAAAACTGACACCGGATTCGTATGAGCAACCTCAAAAAGCCTTATACAGCAAATTACAAGAAAATACCGTCTACGGAAAACTCGTAGCTGAATAGTCAATTTTATTTTTTCATAAATTAATGTTTTTATATGACAAAGTGTTTTATCAGAGCTAAAACTTCGAGAATGAGTCACATATGGACCCATTAACTTAATAAAAAAATTAAAATTTTAAAAGTTGGTGTTTTAAAGATAATCAATTTTTTAAATTTTTTATAAAATGGACGCCATTTTGTTATTTAACAAAATTTTCAAATTGTTTTAGCGCCATTTTATGCAGCTAGGATATATGCATCCTGGGACATGCCTTCTCTTGGCAAAAAGTTGTTAAGCCAAGTGGAGTAAACAACGACGAAATTTGCGTTCATTTTCCAGTTGAATTTTTGTATCGACTCACGATTTTTCGCTTTTGAACTAATGTGAATTCAAAAATATATTAATATTTACCACAATAATATTAACAATAATTTTGTCTTTATTGAAAAAAAGAAATTTTTTGTATAGTAAGACACAGTCATATTACTAAGGTTAGAAATCAACTCTCACTACCATAAACAAGTATAATAATTTAAATAATTATGTGTAAAATCAGTATCCAAGGTCAAAATCAGGTCAAAATTTTGAGATATTTGAGATTATGTCCTGGAAAATGAGTATTTTTTATTTTTGAGGTTACATACGAATTGCAAGATTTTCTTTGCCTGTTTTACTATTTACATCATTCAGTACTATTCTTACCCATGAGGTATTATGATAAATATTTTCCGGTTACATTAACCAGAATAACTGATTAACATAATCAGAAAGTTTTAAACTACGCATCTAATTTTTAACTAGAATTTGTTTCTGGGTGTGGTTCAAAAATGGCGCATAATATCACTGATAAATGACTTAATTTAAAATGGCTGTCATTTAGTTAGAAAATGTAGTATGTGACCGATTAATAGAACATTTTGAAGGGCAAGCAGTAAATAAGACTGAAACAATGTGTACTGTACATAAATAACCTCAAAAATAACAAAATAACACCATTTTCAGAATATAAACCATCTTTTATAAATATCTTAAAATCCTGTCATCATGGACCGTTTCTAGCACCGGATTCGGATTCTACAAGTAAAACTACTTTCAAGTCAAGTTTTTGTAGCAGACAGCAAAATAGAAAAGAATTCAGAATGATTTTGAAATCAGCTCTAAAAGAAATCAGATAACCCACTTTCTAAGGGTTGTCTGAACATGAGTTCACAAATGATGGGACATCTGGCATCTTTTAGAGCACATTTTGAAATCATTCTGAACTTCTTTTTATTTTGCGGCCTTTGTCTCTATTATTATATCCGGATACAGTGAATTCAAATAAATGTACAGCCTGCTGTCGTGTGTAAAATTAAATTTAACATTACATAAATGGTTATGTACGAATCTATATTTCATATTATTGGATTTGTGAATTGGAAGGTGTTTATATGTATTCGCAAATAGCAGTGCGATTGTATTTGCGTCATATATTGAAATGAAACCAAATTGACTTGAATTCAGGATAAAAAACGATTATTTTGTTAAAAACGTTTAAAGGTGTTTACTTACACTTAACACAGATTAGAATTTTTTTTTTTTTTTTTTTTTTATTAATTAATTAACGAGCGGAATCGCCCTTTTTACTCAATTGTTGCCTTATTATTGACTATGCTTTTGCGAGAGCTGCAGATCGACTTCGAAAGATGGCGCCATACAATGAAGCTAAAACAGTGCAAGGTACAATGCAGTATGTATCACTCATTTATACCAGAAGCGACAGATAAACTTCGTTTAAAATACTGCAGCACTGATACTACTGAGAATCAATTCTGTGCTAGTAAAGACAGTAAAAGAGGCAGGAAAAAAGATTTAGACACGCACGCACACGCACGCACACACACACACGCGCACGCACGCACACGCACACACCCACACACACACACACACACACACACACACACACACACACACACACACGCGCGCGCGCGCGCGCACAGATGACGGCAAGGGGAACCAGTGCGACCTCCACGTGGTGCATCTGGGGTAATGCAAATGCCGGTGGTAGCCGATTCTCTGCGTAGAAACGTTGTATACAGTTTTCGGTCATTATTTGTATTTAGACATTAAAATGTTTCCCACGGAGGGTGTGGAAGGGGGTTGATTTCATTATCACTGGATGCCCCCCTTCGTGTCGGACAACTTTCATCCCACACCTTTTTTGATTCTGTGCATAGTTCTCGAGATATTTCTATGTCTTCAGATAAATCGGCCACCCAGTATAAAAAGAACTGGTACAATCATCTTACTATCAAAGGCTGTATAAAAGGTTTAATCCTGTCAATCTATTCATTCCAAGCCACAATTTGTACTTTTGATCCGAAATTGTTGCGCGAAATAAATTTAAATAATCGTACATTTTTATTTTTGTCGACAACAATTGGATTGAAAATTTCGTCCACATGCCCAAAAATTTATCTGTAAAAAATAAATAATATATAAAATTAAATATAATTTAACATTTTTAAATTTGGGATATTAATATACAATATGATAACTAGTTTTGGCGTGGTGCCTCGCTCGCTTCGCTCGCTCAGAAACTTCGACCCAGTGGAGAGTCGGCTATTCCTTAGAATAGTTTGTTTACTAACAGCTTTCAATTATATTATAAAATTATATTGATATTTGGAGGTCCAATCATATTTAGGCCCAAGTGGTTTCGATAGATATGTTACAAACAATATAGTGTTTCTTATATTTATGAAAATTGAAAATGAGCATTTTCAAAACTTCGACCCCGACAACAGGTCAGCCGAAGTATTAATAAATAAAAGTTGCAAAACACTTACTTCATGCTCTTGTATTCTAATAGACTATTTGATGCATATTACATGTTTACTGTGTTTTACTAATTACTGTCTATATTATTATTATGATATTATATATACAATGTATATACATACAATTCGTCAAAGATATCTTGAAAGTGTCGAAAAGATCTATGACGGATATCTTATAGATATCTATAAGACATCTTTTAGATATATCGAAATAGTTATTTTCGTATCAAGGGCGTAAAAGGACTTATGCGCCCGTAGGTGGTCACCGCGCCCTAGGGGCTGGCAAAGACTACCCCTGGGGGGGTAGGGGGTCGAAACGTCGAAATTTGATGAAAAACAATAGGATAATTTTTTTGCCGCGATGACCAAATTCAATACTTTTTCAAACAATAGTCATAAACATTTTAAACCAGTTTTTATGGCATTATCGTTGACTTTAGGAAGAAAATGCATACAACCTTTTTTATAGAAAATTTCATGCTCTATCTTTTTTGTTTGAAATATGTTTTAATAAAATTTGTATTTTTCAAAATAAATGCAAAAAACTACAAAGAAACTTAATTGGGGCTAATTTTTTTTTAGTAATGGACGGGTGGATCTGCCCCAAAATCTAATCAGATCTAAGTTATGCCAAGACGCGTATTTAAAAAAAACATTTATGTCTATACGCTTATCCGTTCCCGAGTTATCGCGAGACAAAAAAACGGGACGTACAAGTTCACGGACACAAATTTTTTTATTGTTGATTTGGGTTCCTTAGGGTCTGAAACGTCGACATTTGATGAAAAACTATATGGTAATTATTTTGCCCGAAGTGACCAAATTCAATACTTCGTCCAGACTTAGTCTGGGTCGAAGTAATATTATAATGGCTTGTTACTTACACAACTGCGTCGAAAGGTTGTATAACCACAAATGCCGCTGGAGAAGTTAGTAATTCGTCAAAGTCACTGAGGTCAACAAAAAGGTCGCGATCGTCAAGTATACTTCCCTCGCCTTCAAATAAATATTTTTCAGTCGTCACATCGATGCTGTAGATAATAATCAAAAAATTAAATATAGAAATAACAAAAAATATTTTAATCTGTATAATAGTGTAAAAAATGCGGACGTACGAAATGTGGACTTACTCATATTCTTCATTTAACATGTTTTCGTTATCACTGTTTTCATCATTCTTTGACATGGTTGAAACTACCGGAATCGATCAAATCTGAGAATCTGATGAAATTTCTTCTTTTGGACTGGCAGAAATTACTTTTTTCAACGAATTCACAAGTTTCAGTGCACATTTAGTATCACCTAGGCAACTAATGATATTACGTATAACCTGGACTAATCTCGCAATGACAACTTTCCAACGTTCGCTTTTGTTCAGCTATAGGAAATGTCGGGCAGCATGCAATTATTCGAACAGCATTTGTCCGAAATGGTATATATATAGTAGAGGTACATCGAAATAACTGATTTTTCGAAATTAAAAATGCCTTAATGCGAAAGATTAGGTTTTGGCAACACGAATACGTGAGCGACAACCATAGGCTGAGAGATGATATCTTCTGTTCCGGTAAACGCCTTGAAATTTAACATGGGATTTTAAATGGAAAATCATTTTTTTTTGTTATTGCACGATAACTATATAGATAAAAATAGCATCCGAGATGTTTTTATTTATCGAAATCCTCACCCTTTTTCGTAGAATTTGACCTATTTGGGCGTTGAAAAAAATTTTCCAACTGTTTTATTAGATTTTTAATTTTGCCTATTTTTGAACAAAAAATTGAAACACTTCAAAATTGGCAATTTTGACTTATTTCAGAAAATTCTCGGTCAGTTCTCAATTAATTTCTTTGTTATTTTTTAGAGTACCGCCTATAGTAGTTAGAATTATCCTTATAGAGTCCGCATTTGGCAAAATCGATTCAGTCATTGTTTATTTGCAGTTTTTACATTACATAAAGACAATAATCAAAATTAAGAGTTACTTTAAAATTAATAAATTGAAAAATCATTACATTTGATTAAAAATATACTTTTTGTTACAGTGTGCGTGAGTTTTTCAACTTCACTTCATGCACGCTAATACAAAAAATTGTTCGGCACCACCATGGGTGTAAATACAGAAAATCTTTTACGTCCTTGCATCGAAAACTACCATTATTGACTTTGTTTCCACCTATATATCTTTATATATACGAAGAACCAAGTAACAGAGGATAGTGTTGAGCCTGTATTTTAGAATAATATCTACGAAGAAAACTGTAAATAGTTGCCTTTATGTTTATACTGTGGCAATGTGTAGAGTGTAAAGACATGTATGTATGGGTCCGGTTAGCGATTTAAAATCGACTGTTTTTCACTCACTCACGTTTCCGATCTCATCGACGACGCTTCAATACACGAAGCTAAATAGACTTCGCGCTGTTCGCAATTATTCCAACACGTGGCAAGAATATTATATTTCGAGTGTTCCATTTTTAAATAAACTCAGTGTGGTAACCCAAAGTCTTTTTTTTATTACTCGTTTTTCACCGTCAATTTCATCGCCAACTAAAATTCGCGTACACAAGACGCAGATGTTCATCAAGACACCTACATCAATTAACAGATAGAATACACAAAAATTGATGGCCTTATGTGTATCGAAAGGGCAGAAAAAATCATTTCTGAAATAAAATTGTCAAAAATATCGATTTTTCTTTAAAGAAATGTCTGTAACTTTTTGAAAATTCATTTTTTTTATTTTGATTGCAGACTCTCAAAGAACGAGGTAAAATACATAAGAAATGATTCCTGAAGGATTTTTTACATTCTTAATCGCCGAGAAAATTAAAGTTGAAAATGAAGGGAAAAAAGTGTCCGTCTTGTCGTTAAAGGGTTAAGTGGCATAATTGTTAACAATATTACATTAATAATAATACTCTGAATGCGTGTACTATTTTTCATGTTAATAATATTATAACTAAATATACAAGTAACATTCTTTTGAAAAATTTTTTAGACAATATTAAATTGACAAATTAATTATAATCGAAAAACTCGGTTTTGTTTTTTACATTTTTAAATGTATTTTACAATTACATTAAACAACAATATAAATATCAGTTGTATGTATAATTTTTCCGATGATTGAGATTCATTTTAATCCAGAAATGTGAGTATTGTTGTAATATTAATATTGTATTGTTTACAAAAAGTATTTTACATTAACTAAAAATAAAAAGATAATATTTGTCTACTACGCAAAGTCATGTGATATTTTACAATATTACAAAAATGCACAATATCGTCGTCATATAGTAAAACATCAGTTTAATAAGTAACTATATTATCACTTCAGCAGTATTTTTCTGCATACTTAAACTATGAGCAAATAATATTTTGCAATAATATTTGTTAACGTGTCCTAAAACGATGTATCTTAAGAAAAAGAAAACCGAACATTAATTTGTAAGGCTTTAGGTTGTCTATTTGCCGACATTATAACATTGTAAACGCGTTCGTATGCGAGCTTTGACTAGCGTAGTTTTATGAAACTTCTCCCTCTTTTTTGTTCGCGAGCATCGTTAGTTCCGCTTGGCTGCTTGCTTCGATAGGATCAACTCTCGCGTCGGATCAAGTTCCGCGATCATCAAGCACTTTGTGAAAATTATTAAATTTGAGTTTTGAAAAATTATTAATAAATCTTGCTCTTGTGTTGTGTGGTAAACTTTGTGTCTCAATACTACTGCTAAGTTCCATAATTTCGATCGAGTGTGGATTCACCGCCGAGACGATATCAACCGGCTTTCTGAATTGCAATTAATATTAGGAATAAAACGATAATTGCATTTCCATTTGGTCCTTCGAGCCGGATACGAGGACAATTTTGGATAAAAAAAAAAAAAAATTGAAATCAAGATTTTGTCAAAGCAGTCGAAATTGTTAAAACCGGTGTATCCTTGTGAAAAATTAGGTGCCGCTCTCCGCTTTACCGTCGGGAACGCAACCTTCACAGTGTGTATTTACGTGTTTTGGATATACAGTGCTTCTTCGTGTTGAGACCGCCACCTAAAGTGCATATTTTTTTTATCATACAAACATAATTTTTCATATTTCACTTTCGTTCTCGCCATTACGCTTGGCTTGGTCGCGTTCGTGTACATGAACGGCCATATTGGAAGTTGAGCCTCACCACGTTTCGAAGTGCTACCGGCGCCACCTGTGTTCAGTGTTGTGAAGTTGCTCAGTCTTCGCTTGTCGTTCCATACGCGCGCATCGTGGAAGACTCTCAATACCGCGACGGTACAGTCGGTCGCGCCGCGACCGGTCGCCTTTGTCTAGTTCGTTGTCGACTTGCCGGCGCCGCGTGAACAATAGTTAGGGACGCTGTTGTGAATAAGGACAGGTCCGGAACTGCACGTGAAACCTGCACTGCTCGCGGTGCGCGTATTGGAAAATTTGACAGTGGTGATACCTTTGTTCTAATCCGTGCCTCGCTTTGACCTTTAAGTACAGTAATACGCGTCATAATACTATCGTACTTTCCTAAAATAATTTTCAATAGTGGTGACGTTTATTAAAATCGTTTCAATAATGAGTACTTCTGAGAAACGTACTGCCTTGCGGTCGCAAGGAGTCCTGACTCAACTTCACGCGCAGCAATACTCAAATTTTGAATCTCTCACACGGATGCTTGGGAAGGCTCGACGCTTGAATCCCGGTGACGTCGCGGAAAACGTCGTACGCTCTCGTCTTTCAATAGCGACCAGCTGCTGGGAGGATATAAAACGAGTTCACTGCAACATAGTGATCGCTACTACTGATGAGAAGGAGAAAGTTGATCCATACTTCTTAAATGACGAATTTGGAGCTCATGAAGACTTATATTTGGAGTTAACGGATCTTTTGTCCGGATTATTACCTGAGACGTCAAATCAGCCTGCACGGCCCCGAGACGCTGCTCCTGTTGCTGCTACGCTACCGTCCAGATCGCTACCACGACTGACGATTCCACGTTTTTCCGGAGACTTCAGAGAATGGGACAACTTTCACGATCTGTTCCAATCAATCATCGTAGACGATCAGCATTTACGTAAGGTTGAAAAATTTCAGCATTTAAAGACACTGTTAACTGGTGACGCGTTAATTGCCATTTCGAATATTTCGGTAACGGATGATAATTTTGTTGATGCATGGTCGCGACTTGTTGATCGTTTTTCAAATAAACCATTGACGATTTTTTCTTATGTTTCACATTTGCTTTCGTTACCGTCAGTTTTGGCTCCCAAACCACAGTTGCTTCGGAATTTAATAGATCAGACGCGTTCAATAATAGACTCACTAAGTCGATTGGGTGAACCTGTCGAACGGTGGAGTACACTGCTCGTTGTAATAACAGTCTTACGCCTTGATCGTCAGTCACGTCAGGAATGGGATAAAACCGGGTTATCCGCCGATCAATTTCCAACGTTTGAAAATTTAGAAAAATTTATTATTCAGCGAATAAATTCACTGACAATTTCTGATTTTAAACCACCCGTTTTCGAGGCAACTAACAACGTGGAAAAAAGGGTAATAAAAACGATCAACTCGACCAATCGACTTTCAACGCACATGGCTCAAATTTCGCCTTGTATTGCATGTAATTCTTTACATTCATGTTCGACGTGCGAAGTGTTTAAGAAAATGTCGTCGAATATACGTTTACAATGCGTTCAAAGAAAACGTGCTTGTTATAATTGCTTGACAGTTGGGCACTTTCCAAAGCGATGTTCGGTAAAAAATAATTGCAATGCTTGCAAGAAAAAACATCACTCATTACTACATGAGGGACTGTTAACTGCCGATAATTCAGTTTCTACTTCGCAAATTTCGGTAGATTCGACACAAACATCGCCCGAGTTTTCGAGTAACGTCGCTCATCATCCTAATGTTGCTATTGCAGGTCAAGTTTTGCTCGCTACGGTTCTCGTGAAAGTGTCCAGCTTTCAAAATCGCAGTTTGATTATGCGAGCGCTAATAGATCAAGGATCTGAGAGATCATTTATTTCAGAAGCAGCTGCTCAAGCGTTAAATGTGAAACGGATACCGTATTCAGCGGTTATAAATGGAATTGGAGACCGATCGTCTGTAAACGTGCGCCACAGGTCACAAATTAAGATAACTTCGCGTTTTTCTGAAGACTTTATCTCGATTGATGCACTTATTTTGAAGAATTTGACTTCTTATATGCCGCGAGCGACGATCGACCTTCAGTTTTATCCGCACTTGCGCAACATTCAATTGGCGGATAGTGTGACAAACGAACGTTTACCCATAATGGTAATAATTGGTGCGGATGTTTGCGGAAGAATCCTTCGCGAGGGTCTAATTCAGAGCCCTGATGGGCCAACTGCGCAAAATTCGATATTTGGATGGTTCTTGTCTGGTAAGTGTCTCACAAAGGAAGGTAGCGAAACGAATGTGAGTCAATTTACATCGCTACATGTTATATCAAATACCGAATTACATGATTCTCTCGAGAAGTTTTGGAACGTGGAAGATGTACCGAAAATCGCGCATTCATCTCCGGATAATTTAATTTGCGAAAAAATATTTAAAAACACGACATCTCGTAACGATTCGGGACGGTATTGCGTTTCGTTGCCTTTCAAGTGCGAACCGCCTGATATCGGAGTTTCTTACGACATCGCTTCCCGCTTGTACACCCGCCTTGAAAAACGCTTAAATCGCAATCCAGAACTTGCTGGAAAATATAATAAATTCTTGCGTGAGTATTTAGAGTTGGGACACATGTCTGTTTGTAAACATGTTCTTGACAAACAAGGATGCTACTTCCCCCACCATCCTGTCTTCAAAGAATCTAGTTCGTCAACAAAGCTACGCGTCGTTTTTAACGCGTCATGTCCAACATCTAATGGACTGTCCTTAAACGATAATCTATTTATCGGACCGAAGTTGCAACAAGATTTGCCGGCCGTTTTATTACGTTGGCGACAACATCGCTTCGTATGCACCGCTGATGTCACCAAAATGTTTCGGCAAATTCGAATTATCGACGATCATACGCGTTATCAACTCATTCTTTGGAGACCGGATGTTCACAGTGAGGTGAAATCGTATTCTCTTAAAACTATAACTTATGGAACAGCATCTGCGCCTTATTTAGCGCTTCGTGTCCTTGAACAATTGGCGCGCGATGAGGAAGTTAAGTTCCCATTGGCAACCTCGGAGATTCCATCAAGTATTTATGTGGATGACGCTCTATTTGGAGCATCCACTCGAAGGGAATGTATCCGTTTAAGAGATGACATGATTGGATTAATGTCCTCTGGTTGTCTTCATTAAAGAAATGGAGTGCCAATGACCCTGCCTTATTAGCTGACTTGCCCTCCGAGGATTGCGAAATGAGTCCCAAAACATTCCAGGAAGACACTAAACTTCGAGTTTTAGGCACTTCTTGGGATCCTAACTCGGATAAATTATATTTTCCTATTCATCTTGAAACGTTACCTACCTTGAGTAAGCGCATCGTTTTCTCTCAACTTACGAAACTTTTTGACCCCCTTGGGTTAGTATCGCCCGTGGTCATAAATGGAAAAATATTTATTCAAAAATTGTGGATGTTGGAATTGCAATGGGACGACCCGCTCCCGTTGGATGTGGCTGGAGCCTGGCATGCATTCTATAATGATCTTACAAATTTGTCAGATATTGAGATTTTACGTTGGATAACTACGCTTCCGAATGCAATTTTACAGGGACACGGTTTTTGTGATGCATCACAGCATGCTTATGCAGCTGTTGTATATTTGCGCGTGCAAAACGGTACCGATGTGTCCACGCATTTGCTCTGCTCTAAAACTCGCGTAGCACCGGTGAAACAGTATGTCACAATACCTCGGTTGGAATTATGTGCTGCAGATTTGCTGTCAAAGCTACTTGAATGGTGCTTCCATGCTTTGAATTTGAAGGATGTACCAATTTTTGCGTGGTCTGACTCATCCGTGACCTTGCATTGGCTCGCTAACTATCCCGCGCGCTGGAAAGTCTTAATTGCCAATCGGGTTTCCGCAATTCAGTCTCGTTCACTTCCAACAGAGTGGCGGTACGTTCCTACGGATGACAACCCTGCGGACTTAGCATCTCGAGGTGTGTCTGCAGCCGAATTAAAGACTTCCAATCTGTGGTGGCATGGCCCCGAGTGGCTGGTCAAAGACACGTCGTGTTGGCCGAATTCTATAGTTTCCGTTGATCCGGCCGTGGATCTTGAAATCAAACCCGTGGTGCTTCACGTTTCATTAGCGGAAGAGTGGGAGTTAGTTAAACGTTATTCAGATTGGGGTAAGCTTTTGCGAGTGACGTCGCTTTTGTATAAGTTTATTTCCGTGACTCGTAACCGGCTTAAACGTTCAGATTCAGTATGCGCATTGAACCATATCGAATCCGCTCGAATATTTTGGCTCAAATACGTGCAAGGACGAAGTTTAAAAGCTGAAATCGCCGCTCTTTCCGATCGCCAACGTTTATGCAAAGGTAGTAGTCGTTTGATTTCGCTCGATCCATTTCTTGACTCCAACGGGCTTATTCGCGTGGGCGGTCGCCTACAAAACGCGTTTGTGTCAGAGAATGTTCGACATCCTGTAGTTTTAGTTGACCACTATATAGTAAAATTGTTAATTCGTCACATACATTTGTGTGTATTGCACGGGGGCACTCAGTTAACCCTACGTCTTTTACGCGAACGATATTGGGTTCTCCGTGCTCGTTCCTTAGTCAAGGGAGTTATTCGGGAATGTGTAATCTGTGCCCGTTATCGAGCGCAATTGTGTACTCAAAAAATGGCGCCCTTGCCTGCGATTCGCGTAAACCCCGCTCCCCCGTTCTCGGCTACTGGCATTGATTATGCTGGCCCCTTCCTGGTAAGAACGGTTGGAGGACGAGGCTATAAATCCCACAAAGCATGGG
Organism: Trichopria drosophilae; assembly: GCA_030407085.1. Lineage (NCBI taxonomy): Eukaryota > Metazoa > Arthropoda > Insecta > Hymenoptera > Diapriidae > Trichopria > Trichopria drosophilae. The sequence continues at coordinate 103,556,923 of CM059587.1, forward strand.
TTGCCCTTTTTATTTGTTTACGCATAAAAGCTGTCCATTTAGAGTTAGTGATGGACTGCACTACTCCTGCATTTATAGCAGCTTTCCGTAGATTTATTTCGCGACGCGGTTTACCCGCTATTATGTTCACCGACCACGGGCGTAATTTCGAAGGCGCACATCGCGAATTGCAACAGATTTTTCGACAGATCACTAAGGACCCTGCAACCGAATCCGAATTGACGATGAACGGCATTGCTTGGAGGTTTATTCCCCCACATTCTCCACATTTCGGTGGAATCTGGGAATCTGCTGTAAAAGCAATGAAACATCATTTACGGCGAGTTATGGGTGGACATACACTGACTGTCGAAGAGTTTGTCACATTTTTATGCCAGGCAGAGGCCTGCATGAATTCGCGGCCGCTCGTTCCATTACCGAATCATCCTGATGACCTTTCCATCCTCACGCCTGGCCATTTTTTAATTGGACGTCCTTTACGTGCGCTTCCTGAACCTCTGAAACTTGACTTGCCAGAAAGACTTCTAAGTAGATGGCAAATGGTCCAATCTATCCGCGATCATTGGTGGAAGGCGTGGCAACATGACTACATAACGTCATTACAAAAGCGCAATAAGTGGCGTTCGGCACATTTTGATGTACAAGTGGGAAGTGTTGTCCTGATACTTCGTGAAGACTATCCACCGGTTAAATGGCCTTTAGGACGTGTAATTGAATGCATTACGGGTCAAGATGGATTAGTTAGAGTGTGTAAAGTTAAGACAGCTGATTCGATCCTAATGCGTCCGATTCATAAACTGTGTGTCCTACCTACCGAATCGAGTGATACTTGTGTTAGTTCTTAAGTGAAACCGTTTCTTTACGGCGTGCGGCGTTTACCATTTATTCCTTATTATTCCAAAACGGCGTGCGGCACTATTATTATCGTTTCTACCAGAAACGAGGCGTGCGGTATGTTAACGTGTCCTAAAACGATGTATCTTAAGAAAAAGAAAACCGAACATTAATTTGTAAGGCTTTAGGTTGTCTATTTGCCGACATTATAACATTGTAAACGCGTTCGTATGCGAGCTTTGACTAGCGTAGTTTTATGAAACTTCTCCCTCTTTTTTGTTCGCGAGCATCGTTAGTTCCGCTTGGCTGCTTGCTTCGATAGGATCAACTCTCGCGTCGGATCAAGTTCCGCGATCATCAAGCATTTTGTGAAAATTATTAAATTTGAGTTTTGAAAAATTATTAATAAATCTTGCTCTTGTGTTGTGTGGTAAACTTTGTGTCTCAATACTACTGCTAAGTTCCATAATTTCGATCGAGTGTGGATTCACCGCCGAGACGATATCAACCGGCTTTCTGAATTGCAATTAATATTAGGAATAAAACGATAATTGCATTTCCAATATTGCATAAAAATGTAAGTTTTAGGTGCTTTTATTGTAGACATTGAATCGGCGTGATGTAAGAGATTCATTTTCTATAAATTATACAGATTCTCGATGGATTTCGAATGTATAAAAAATGTAGAATAAATATATACTTTTCGCAATTTCTATATATAGACAACATTAGTGAAACGTGTTAAATCATTACATAAACATTCAATGATTTTTATTGAATTTTGAAGAACAATTCTTACATATTTTCAAAGTACTAATCATGTACAAGAAACTCCTTCATGACGAAAGTAAGTCAATGTAATATTTAAATATTCGTTTTTTTAATTTTAAATATAATTTGACAAAATCATAGTGAATAACATATAAAATATAAATGTAACATATAAAAATATACTTTTCATAACCCTGTTATTGCATCATTTTGAACAAAAATGAAATTTTGATTACTAAACGTGTTATTTGTTTGGAAAACATAAAACAAATTCCTTATAACTTGATGTCTTTTAAAATACTTTTTTACATCGATGGAATGTTATTATTAATAAATATTACTTTTCAGCTTCATATTTTTTGGAACTATTTGTCATATTGGTCGACGCACTATCTAAAATTGGCTTTTATAATTTTGTCATTCTTTAATATTAGTTTATTAACATTATACATATCTTTAAGAATTTTAATATTTTTGAAAATTTTCCACTGCTGTAATATTACGTGTAAAGTTCAAGTTTTGTTTGGAATTTTGGTCAATAAGCTGAAAATAACCAAAGTGCCTTTCTAGGATCGGATTAAATGCCCCAGAAATCTGCATACCTCAAAGGTTTACTAAGAAAAGTATTTACAATTTTATTAGGGTCGACTAGCAGGTACTATAGTTTTCACTTTACTTAAAAACATTTTATCTGTCAATAGGGGAATTTTACAATGCGCGAGTTACGTACAGTATTAAAAGTCGAGACAAAAAGAGAGTGTCTAGACAGTCTACAAAAATAAGATTATAACCTGTAGATAACTTAATTACTCTTAAATAAACAATTTAGAAAATGAATGCTTTTCCTTGTGCTAGTTTTAACCCGTATTTTGGTGTTTTTGAAGAAAATAGACATCTATTGGAATTCTTCAATAATTTTATTTTTTGTATGATGTTGAAGTTTGAAATGTTGGAGTCCAACGAAAATTTTTTTTTTTATTTTGGACAAATCAAATTTTTTTTCAATCCTTATCATATATAAACCCAATTAATGCTCAAAAAAGTTTTCTAACCCCAAAGGGACGGGTGGGGGAGGGGTAAAAGACGTAAAACACACATAACGCTCCATAAAAGTTGCAATTTTAGTTAGCCCACTCGTTTTATTCTTCGAATAGTTAATAATGATGGCAATGAGCATTACTGTCGAATTTAAAAAAATCGGATAACAGGAAGGCATCGCTGAGGGGGAAGAAAGTCGAAAACCGCGGAAAATGACAAACAACGGTTAATAACTGTTCCAATTTTAGCTAGCCCACTCGTTTTATTTTTCGAATAGTTAATATTGATGGCAATGACTATTAATGTTGATTTTGAAAAAAAATCGGGATGACAGTAAGGCATCGCTGGAGGGGGAAGAATGTCGAAAACCGCTGAAAATAACAAACAACGGTTAATAACTGTTCCAATTTTAGTTAGCCCACTCGTTTTATTTTTCGAATAGTTAACCCTGAATCCCGACTCCTGGGTCGTTTTCGACCCAGAGAAAATTCAAATTGTTCTTTATAAATTGCACAACTGTAAGCATTTTCAAGCGGCAGGACATATTTGACCCAGGTAGTGGGAGGAAAAGGCTTTAAAATAGCCGTCGGAACTAAGGGTTAATATTGATGGCAATGACTATTACTGTTTATTTTGAAAAAAATCGGATGACAGTAAGCCATCGCTGGAGGGGGAAGAATGTCGAAAACCGCTGAAAATTATAAACAACGGTTAATAACTGTTCCAATTTTAGTTAGCCCACTCGTTTTATTTCTCGAATAGTTAATAATGATGGCAATAAGTAATATTGTCGAATTTAAAAAAAATCGGATAACAGGAAGGCACCGCTGGAGGGGGAAAATGTCGAAAACATAAGAATGTCATTGAATAATGATAAACAAATATTATCTTTTTATTTTTAGTTAATGTAAAATACTTTAAAAAAGTAAAAAAAAAGACATTTTTGGATTAAAATGGATATCTCCATAATATGTGTCATCTGAAAAATTGTACAGGCAAATAAAATTCATATTATTGTTTAATGTAATTGTTGAGGTTCTAAGTGGGTGGAGAGCCGAAAGGAACGACACAACACTCCGAAACAAATGTTAAAGAAATATATTTAAGCAAAGTGCAAACAGTGGATACATAACTTTGTTAGGGTTTTACAAAAAGTGCTTTTAAGCATCCGAAGCGACCGACGCGTACAACCAGAGTGTGCAAGCGGCGAAGCGAGGGCAGCGTTGCCACGTTATTGGAACGGCGGCGTTTTACAATAAACCGCGAAATACGCGTAATACAAACTGACATCGCGAGATGGCGCAATAGAACTCGGATCGCAATGGACTATACGCAGATACCGCGGAATTCCAATACTTCCCCTCGATCCGAGAACGGCGTGGTTCTAGCCCCCTATGATAGGCTGCATTCCAGATAAGTAGATGCATTTGGCCAGCTTGGGTTTCGTGAGCCCCTTCGTGAACATGTCGGCCACATTGTCATTGGTTGATAAGTGTACGATACGCAGTTTCTTGTTCTGCAACGCTTCCCGTACGAAATGATGACGAATGTCAATGTGCTTACTCCGGGCATGATATACGGGGTTTTCAGCGAGCTTCAATGCTCCGAAATTGTCAACGTGTACTTCGACGTCCGTTAAGTCATTAAACCCCAGCTCCTTAAGAAGAGAAGTCCAATAGATTGATTCCTTGGCACCTTCGGTCAGTGCCATGTATTCTGCCTCCGTAGAGGATAGTGCAACCGTTTTTTGCTTCCTGGCGTCCCACGATATAGGGCACCCACTGAGGATAAACGCGTGCCCTGAATAAGATCGACGGTCATCGGGGCAGTTGCCCCAATCGGAGTCGACGTATGCGGTAAGCGCTTTCGCATTTACACCGTAACTTAGTCCGAGGTCAATCGTACCCTTGAGGTACCGCAAAACTCTTTTCGCAGCTGTCCAATGAGTTTTTCCATAACAATTGTTGAATTGCCCTAGGCTGCTAGCCGCAAAGCAGATGTCGGGACGAGTCGTCAGAGCTAGATAGGTTAGGCACCCTACGAGCTCCCGATACGGAACGTCTTCATCTAACTGATCTTCTCCAGGCTGCTTCTTGAGTTTCGTGTTGACACAAACTGGCGTGCTCACGGGCTTAGCATCGCTCATGTTGAAACGGTTAAGGACGTCGGTAATGTAACCTCGCTGACTCAGCGTAATACGATCTGCAGTCTGATCGAACTTCACGCCTAAACAATAATCGATGGGGCCCATATCTCGAATTTCGAAACAATCGGAGAACTTCCGACCAAGTTCGGATATGGCCTTTTGTTTTCTCGAGGCGATCACAAGGTCATCGACGTATGCGGCGACTAGGGTAACGTCTTCCCCTTGACCTGTACGATACAAGCACGGGTCTCCGTGAGTTGCAGTAAACCCAAGACTCTTCAGTGTCTCGTTCAGTTTTGAGTGCCATTGCCTCCCAGCTTGGCGCAGGCCATAGAGGGATTTTCTGAATAAACAGACCTTGTCACCATTCTTTAGCTCGGATAACATCTTCTCCGCTTTGATCTTGATGCCCGTGTCTTCTTCCTCCGTCTCGATGATCGCCCGAAGAATGTCTCTTAGCTGCTTTGGTGGCTCCATTGCGACGCGTTCTTGAAGCTCACCGTTAAGGTACGCAGTCGTTACATCGAACTGTTTAACAGTCATTTGATGACGAGCTGCGAGCGCAGCTACTAGCCGAATCGAACTCAAACGGGCCACCGGAGCGAACGTTTCCGAGAAATGAACTCCAGGCTGCTGAGAAAAACCTTGCGCAACGAGTCGAGCTTTTCTCCTATCCAACTGGCCATCAGGACCATATTTGCAGCGCAATACAAATCGGCTGCCGATAATTCGAGTATCTTGTGGGCGATCGATTATACTCCATGTATCATTTTTAATGATGGATCGAAGTTCTGCGATCAAGGCGCGATTCCAGTCTTCCGCGTCGTCTCCGGACATAGCTTGTTTGATGGAAACTTCTCCCAAGAGGGCCTGATTCCAAGAGTCGGTCGACTCCGCTATGTGAGTAGCAGTTTGATACTCTTTTCTCGGACGACCTGGGCGTCCTGTTCTGACGATCCTTGGTCTCCCTGGTCCTCTTCGTCTCTCGGCTTCTGTGTTATCCGGTTCTCGTTCGCCTGACTCTTCATCGTTCGATGTTGGACACTCATCATCGCAGTACGGCTGATCAAGAACGACGTCGGTGAGATCACGGTCGCGATCGCGAACTGATTCGAGCCGTTCATCGTTCCCAGTGTCTAAGTCGTCGAATACTGACTTTAGACTGTTATCGATCTCAGGCAGCGAAAACTTGCAGAACTTTACGTCACGTGATACGATAACCTTTTGACTCTTCGGTAGCCACACCCTATATTCCTTTGACTCTTCCGAATATCCTACGAGAACGGCCTTGTCACAACGAGATTCGAACTTTCCCTTACCAGGCTTCTGGTCAAGACAAAAAACGGGGCATCCAAAGTCCCGCAAGTGTTTAACATTGGGGACGTTTCCGGTCCAAACTTCGTGGGGAGTTTTTCCGTTTAAGCTTTTAGTTGGGCACCGATTTCTAACATAATTTGCCGCGTTCAAAGCTTCGGCCCAAAGATAAGGCGGTAATCCCGATTGCAAAAGAAAGCAGCGCGCCGTTTCAATCAGGCTCCGATTTTTCCGTTCCGCGACCCCGTTCTGTTGGGGATTGTAAGGAACGGTCAGTCGTCTTCGAATTCCGCGCGACCTCAAAAACGCATCAAAATCGTCGTTTATGTACTCTGTCCCGTTGTTTGTTTGGAGACATTTGACCTTACGACCTTTTTGATTTTCGACGAGCGCGACCAAATTTTTAAAGGACTGAAGAGCCTCGTCTTTCGATTTAAGAAAGCGTACCTCGCACCACCGAGAATGGTCATCGATGAGTACCATAAAGTACTTAGCACCGCCCAACGACTGGACACGCATAGGTCCGCATAAATCCGAATGTATCGTCTCTAACGTATCTGTCTCGCGTTCGGATCTTTTTGGAAAGGGGCTTCGACACAGTTTACCCTTCCAACAAGTCTCGCATTCCGAGCTTTTCCCAGACTTCCCTCGAAGTGATGCACGCTTTTACGATTTTTAATTCCGACGGGCTGATAGAGAGGATGATATCCGACTTCGCCTTGCCATCGTTTTTGATCCATGCTTTAATGGCCGCCTCGTTCGCCGCGTCGCCTTCGATCGGTTCGGGCCGCACGTTCGATCCATTTGCGAAATCCCATCTATCGTTTTTGATGAGCAGGGCTTCCATGTGAATTTTCCACGTGTCATAATTGTCCCGATTGAGCGATTCCAATCGCGACACGTTTACGGAATTCATGTCGCACACGGATTTCGTCAACTTCACAGTTCCACGCGAAAACAAAGTCACAGTCTATTTTATTTGCTTAGCGGCGTCTCTGGGCCCATAACCTGTTGAGGTTCTAAGTGGGTGGAGAGCCGAAAGGAACGACACAACACTCCGAAACAAATGTTAAAGAAATATATTTAAGCAAAGTGCAAACAGTGGATACATAACTTTGTTAGGGTTTTACAAAAAGTGCTTTTAAGCATCCGAAGCGACCGACGCGTACAACCAGAGTGTGCAAGCGGCGAAGCGAGGGCAGCGTTGCCACGTTATCGGAACGGCGGCGTTTTACAATAAACCGCGAAATACGCGTAATACAAACTGACATCGCGAGATGGCGCAATAGAACTCGGATCGCAATGGACTATACGCAGATACCGCGGAATTCCAACAGTAATTGCCAAATATATAAAAGAAAAGGAAAAAAACATTCATTCTTCCGATTAAAATTAATATTTCAGTCTAATATTGACAAAAAATTTCAAATATTATAAATTAAATAAATTGTGATAATACTTTTTGTAAATAATGCGATATGAATATTGCAACAGTATTCAAATTTCTGGACTAAATGAATCTCAATCATCTGAAAAATTGTACATACAAGTAATATTCATATTGTTGTTTAACGTAATTCTAAAATACATTTAAAAAATTAAAAAAAAAACACATTTTTTCGATTCTAAATAATTTTTCAATCGAATATTGTCCAAAAAATTGTACAAAAGAATCTTGTAATAATACTTGTACATTTTGTTATAATATTATTAACATGAAAAATAGTACACGCATTAAGAGTATTATTATTAATTTACTATTTATAACAATTATGCCACTTAAGAATGCGATCGAATCATAATAAACAAATATTTCCGTTTTTGTTTTTCGTTAATGTAAAATAGTTTTAAAAAAAGTGAAAAAATAACTCATTTTTTTAATTAAAATGTATATCTCAATAGTATATTATCATCTGAAAATTTGTACAGACAAATAATATTCAGATTTTTTTCTAATAATGTAAAATACATAAAAATGCGAAAAAAAATAATTTTTCCGATTAAAATTAATACTTCAATTTAATATTGTCTAGAAATTTCATAAATTAAATAAATTGTAATTATACTTTATGTAAATAGTACAATCAATTTCTTCTCGCAAATAACATCAGGTTATGAATATTACAACAACAGTTTAGTCAATTTTTCATAAAGTTACTAAAAATTATTACAGAATAATAATGAGCCATTTTACTGATAATTCAATTTCTTATACATAGACAAAATGTTTCGGTAAACAAATATTCTCGTTTTTGTTTTTGTTACTGTAAAATACCTTAAAAAAAGTGAAAAAAAAACACATTTTTGGATTAAAATAAATATCTAACTAGTATATTATCAACTGAAAAATTGTACAGGCAAATAATATTTAGATTTTTGTACAATTAATTGTAAAACACATTTAAAAAAAAGGGGGAAAACCCTAATTTTCCGATTAAAATTAATATTTAAATCTAATATTGTCTAAAAATTTGTATAAACGGATGTTACTACAGTATTATTGTTGCAATAATAATAATAGTACACGAATTATACGCATATAAAATGTGTTTTATTGAATAAACTCTTCCACCTTAGTTTTAATAACATTATTGACTTAAAAAAATATCGCATCTTCATTAACCCGTTTCGTCCTGAAATGCCCTAAATTTTGATTTCTTTTCATCAGGTGCTTTCTTAGGGAAAAAAAATCACTCAATCGTTTTGATATAACTATACCTATTGTATTTTTTCTCGAATTTTCTAAATCCGGTTTCAGATTGACCATATCTGCCGCCATTTTTTTTACTATGGCGGTTTAAACACAACAAAATTGTGAATTTTGAAAAAATTTCTTCAAATAATCGTATTTTTGAACTGGAAACCGTGTTCGGAACAAGCTAAGTCTCTGTATCTGGTGGAGTAATTAGTTACACTAAAAGATAGGATGGTTATTAATTCTCCATTCAAAATGGCGGCTTCAAAATGGCGGTTCTCAGTCAAAATTTTGTTGAAAAATTTCTGGACGATCTAACTTAAAAGCTACGAGCTTTTTAAAAAAAACGTTGAGAATGAAAAGTTCTTAGAATTCATTGAGAAATATAGTGGATTTTTTCATAGCTTTTAAATTAAGTTTTGAGAAATTTTTTTTCAACATTTTTTTCAAAATTATAATTTATTTACGAAAAATTCTGAACAAAATTTAGTGCATTCTCTGATGAATTCTAAGAGTTTTTTATTCTATGCATTTTTTCCCAAAAGTTGATAGTTTTCGAAAAAGAAAAATCTTAAACTATAATATTTGAAATTCATTTCCTCGTTAGGGGCCCAAAGGGAATGATGCGTAACACAATGCGGCTATGCATCCTAGCCTATCTTCCCAAATGGCCTACTCTCACCTCCACGTGTGCTTATCAAAGCCGGTGGGCCCTGGACTCTTAGCAACCTTGCCAGAGATTGGGTAACCAACCCCAGTTGATGGCGAGGTAAGAGACAAACGAGAGAGGCATAACAACGGATGGTAGGCAGTAAGCCAACCATCCTACTCCCTGTATATGCGGTTACTATAAATAGAACGCGCAGGGCTCCTGACCATCGGGCTGCTTCGGATGCAGCCCAGTCCCGAGGTGGAGGAGCCGAAACAGGTGTCCCGGGACGACGACCAGCTGATGTCCACGGACGATTCCAGTGGACGGAGGATCTCAGGCAAGATCTAATGCGCTGCTACGAGGAGAGCTGTCCGCAACAGAGAGGCTACATGGCGCGAATGCACAGTCGGTTTGCAGTATTGCATCCCGAACTGGCAGATCGCTTTTCTCAACAACAACTGAGAGATTATGTGGCCTATCTGAGGCGGATAGGTTTCGTTGTTCCCAGCTGTCAACCGGTACCGGACGTGCGGGCAATAACAACTGAGCCCGTACGCGGTGCTGAGAGAGATGCTCCACATTATGAAAGCACGACACTCGTGTTTAGGCAAAATTTGACAACAAAAGTTTTTTTTGCCTAAACAACGAGAATTAGACAGAGCAAATAGCCTACTTCTGGATGCTCTTCCGGATGACTGCGACCTGTGGCAAGTCAATTGTGCCGTTTACGAGGCTGCCAGTGATCTGGTGACTCCGCGAAATCTGACACAGATATCGGGGAGTCGGCAGATTACAAAACGCATGTCTCAATTGAACGGTAAGATTCGACTGACACGGAAACTCGCTTCCCGAATTCAGTGTGTGATCGACTATTTAACATCTGGCCGTTCATTTACGGCTAAAGTCAAGAAGTTCGCACAACAACTGCGGACGTACTATCACACACTGAACAAGCTGAAGTTGCTCAACATCAAGCAACGTTTAGCGGATAAAATTCGGGGTTTGGCCGAGGCCAAAAAGAGGCTGCAAAAACGGGAAGAAGGAATTCGACAAAACTCAATATTTTGGACGAATCCTTCCAACCTCTTCAAACATCGTATCGCAGCCTCAAGCGAGTTTCCGTCGATGGCCACAGTTGAGGAATTCTGGGGGAGCATCTACGAGAAAACATCTAGGCTTAATGCAAACACTCCAGGTATTGAAATCTTCACCGAGTTATGCGACGAAGTCACACAACAAAGTGAAGATTGCCCATCCGTCAGTGCATTAGAGGTGAAAAATGCGATCACAGGAGCGAGGAATTTCTCCTCGCCGGTCTGGGATAGAATTAACAATTATTGGTGGAAGAAGTTCACTTCTGTCCATCAACACCTAGCCCGGATATTCACCTCTTATATGAATGGAGACCAACCCATTCCGCACTGGCTGGTGGAGGGCCGAACGACACTGATCCCAAAATCGGGAGACTTGTGTGATCAGAGATACCATAGACCGATCACGTGTCTCAATACGTTATACAAATTGTTCACTAACATCTTGAACCAACGTATTGAGAAATCCGTGAAACCGGTGTGGCAACGAATAGTAGAACAACGAGGCTGCAAAATGGGTGTATCCGGCTGCAAGGACAACTTGCTTATCGACAGATGTGTTTGTCAGGACGCAGTCCAGTACAAGCGTAACCTGTCGATAGCCTGGCTGGATTACATGAAGGCGTATGACTCAACATCTAACGAGCTTTTAAGCTTGTTGCTCAAACGCCTCCATGTCCACCCAAACATAGTGAGAATTGTAGAAGACCTGATGCCTCTTAGGAAGACACGCTTTGTTATGACATCGGGCAAGCGTCGAACCATGTCTAGACTGGTTCAATTCCGAAGAGGTGTCTATCAGGGAGATTCACTGAGTCCTCTGCTCTTCTGCATCTCACTATTGCCTCTATCCGTTGCTCTCCGGAAATCTCAAGGGTACATGTGTGGACCGCCTGGTGGACGTGTACATAAGATCAGCCATCTTTTTTATATGGATGATCTTAAATTATACGCATCAGGCGAGTATCAATTACATCGATCTCTGAACATCGCCCTCACATACTCGAGAGATATCGGCATGGAATTCGGATTGGACAAGTGTGCAGTCGTTCATTTGCACAGAGGAAGGTCAGGCTCCCATAACAACGATATAGAGCTCGTCAACGGAAATGTCATCCGCCACCTTAGCGCCGAAGAAGCCTGCACATACCTGGACTGCTTTTTCTATAACCAAAAAAATGTTTTTTATAGAAATAACTCTTGTACCTTAGTTTTCAGAAAATTAATAACTTTAAAAAAATCTTCATTAATAAAAATTATGCCACGTAATGTAATTGAATCGTGACCAAAAAATGTATCAACAAAACATTTTTGAAAATAACAACAATTTTCTCTGCATTTATAAAATATACCAAAAAGTTGTGCATTCAGACATTTTTAATGTCTTTCGATCAAAATCGTTTTTTTTTAACTAAACGATATAAAAATAGAAAGCATGCGTCGAAAAAGTCTTATTTCCTGATTGGTTTGTTTTCCGGCGAATGCGCATGCGTCATTTTCTGACGGTACCCTGACGTATCGTAGCGTTCAAGAGACAAAAGTCGAAAGTCAAAATCGTCGAGGAAAAGCGACGATCGAGAAAAGCGTCATCACTCCATGCAACGCTCAACACACTGGAATTCAAAGAATGAACAAGAATCTATCCGAAGAAACGACTCGTCCAGATCAAAAGATGATAAACATAGTAAACGCAGTGATTATTCGAAAAGAAGAGAAGATAAGAGCGACAGGAGAAGGAGTGATGAATCGAGAAACAGAGATCGAGAAGAAAAAGATAGAGAACATAAAAGAAAAGAAGAAAAAGAATATGTCGCACAATTCTTCCAGCAGCAGATCTAAGGATGAAAAATCAAGTAAATCCGAGCACAACAAACCAATACATTCTGAGCAGAAGTTGAATGGTAAAGAAAAGAAACACAACATGTGGTAAGAATTAAATCTATATACTAAATAACTGAAGATAAAACAAATAAGGTTGATATATTGTAAAACCTCCGTATTCAAGTTGTTCAATTTAATTTTGTCTTTAATATTGTAATTATTGTCCTTTCAATTTTTAACTCATCAAATTGATTGTTTTATTGGAGTTACTTTTTTGAAATATTTATTTTTAACCTCTTTCAAATGTTAGAATAAAAAATATATAACTGGTATTTTATTATTTCAGTCGGTGGATATACTGTCGTCAGATGTACAGCTCGAGCCGTTAAATCTTGACTTGGAAGAAACATTACGAGATGTTAGTCAAGATTATAATTCGTTTCCAGACTTCGCTATGAGTCCAATTAATTCCAATGTCGAAGAAGACATTGCATTGACCCAATCCAATGCTCTCCAATGCCTACACGCAAAAACCAAAAGAACCAACGTTTTCTCCGGAAAGAAAACTGTACACACTATTATTCCAACTTTCTACGAGAAGTGTAAACGTATGCTTATTAAAAACATCGATGCTCTCGAAGCGACTTATGGAGTTCCATATGTTGAAGCCAGTTTTGGAACACGCAACGCCTAATCGACCAGACATTTTGGAACAACACAATCCCTACTTTGTGGAAGTAACTGGAGAATTGTGGAAATACCATTGCAATAAAGAATTCCGCAATAGACAGCGAGAGGATATAGAAACTTGGAGTGAAATGTACATGGTAAGTACTCATTAACTATTCCATTTAATAACCGATGAATCTTTTAATTTTGAGATGTGTAAATAACAAAAATTTGATATTTCAGAGATGTTTGCACGAGCGCGAAGTAAGATTAAACAGTGTGACAGCAAACATAAAAAAAAACTCAAAGCGAATCGAATCCATCACGTTCAGCAATATTTCTCGAGAAATATAGACAAGCTCCAAGCCAAGTTGGGAGGAAACGAACAGAGTACGGCACTGCTGATACATCTTCAGCTTCCGATATAAAAAAAAGAATTTAAAGTTGGAGCAGCCGGTACTAGCGGAACTGCCAGTACCAATGCTAGCACCAGCGAAAGGATTGCACGAGCAAGTAGCAGCAACGGAGCAGCTACCAAACCAGTCGCTTCATCGTCTTCAGTGCCAACTGTTGCAGCACCTCCAGTGGTTCGAAAGAAAGCAGGCAAGAAATTAACACCACCAATGATGGCGAAAGTACTAAAAATGATGAAAGGTCCTCACAGACGATAGTCAATACTATCCATATGAAATGCTAATGTAAAGAAAACGGTCATGATCGATCGCTCAGTTCGTGACGTGCGAATGCTGCTTTTCGAAGCAAAATTAAATAAAAATCTATATTTTTCAGAAGGACGAAATAATGACGCTGAAATGCTTAAAAATGAATTTCGCAGAGACGTTGAAAGATTACGTGAATGGTTCCACGAAGAAGATATCCTTATTTTAGACAGAGGCTATAGAGACGCTACCGATTTACTTAAAAATTTTTGAAATCAACTGGAAAATGCCGGCAATTGAACAAGGACATCGTCAACTTCCTAGCGAAGCAACGAATGAGACCAGATTAACAACAAAAACCCGATGGTTTGTGGAAGCCAGAAATGGGCATCTGAAATCAATTTTCAAATTCTTCCAAAAAGTAATACCGATTACATATCTTCCTCGTCTAGAAGATTTTTACAGAATTGCTGGCGCTATATAAATAAATATCATCCGGCTATTAATATGGAGAATGCAAATGCCGAATTGGCTCACCAATTACTTCAAAAAACGCAGGAAGTAAACGTCGTTCAAGCTCGTGTTGAAGCCGAACGGTTACATACTCGTAATGCTCAAAGATGAGTACAGTTGGATGGACAAAACATTCCCGACTTTCCTATCTTAGACCTGGACTTCTTAAGAGACATAACCATCGGCGTCTATCAAATCCATTTACCACCGTCTTATTGTCAGGATAAAATGCAAAGAAACGATTCAGAAGATTTTCAAATTGAAATGTTACGAGACGGAAAACGAACACCTGAACCACGTCTTATAAGGGTAAGAGTATTCTCGCGATTTTAAAATGACACAAAGCATCAACTGTGGATAGCGTATGTACCGATTGCTGATCATGCCAATAACCATGGAATGGACATTCATAGCGATAACCCCATTCAAGGATACTGTTGCACCTGTAAATTTGGTTCTCGAACAGTGGGCACCTGTGCACACGTTGCAAGCACTTTTTGGTTCCTTGCGTTACCAACAAAACATTCGATATCCTTCAACAAACCATCTGCATCAAATTCAAGATGCAGCAAACCGACCAATGCAAGATTTTCCATAAATATTTAATCCGTGAAATATTTGTATTCTGTTTATCATAGTATTTCATTCCATGTTAATAAAAATGTATTGGCATTGTATATATTACTAAAATAATCATTTAATCAACATCTTCTGAATCGTCAGAAGGGGGAATATTTATGCCCATTCAAAACAACTTTTAATATTCATTAGATTTTTTAAAATGAATGATCTACCGCGATAGTTTTCGATGTCGCGCCCCTAGAGCGTCATTACGTGGGTTTTGAATTTAGCATTGCTCGCAGTAGATGTGGAGAAGTAATCTCCCTTGTTCCGGACTATCTCGAATATGCATTGGATGTTTCGAATAAATGATCTACTGTCACGCCCCTAGTGACTCATTATTACTTCGGCCCAGACCAAGTCTGGACGAAGTATTGACTTTGGTCACTTCGGGCTTAAAAATTACCCTATAGTTTTTCATCAAATGTCGACGTTTCAGACTCTAAGGAGCCCAAATCAACAACTAGTGTTGGCGTGGTGCCTCGCTCGCTTCGCTCGCTCAGAAACTTCGACCCAGTGAAGAGTCGGCTATTTCTTAATACTCGTTCGTTTACTAGCAGCTTTCAATTATATTATAAAATTATATCGATATTTGGGGGTCCAATCATATTTATGTCCAAGTAGCTTCGATAGATATGTTACAACAATATAGTGTTTCTTATATGTATGAAAATTGAAAATGAGCATTTTCAAAACTTCGACCCTGACAACAGGCCAGCCGAAGTACTAATAAATAAAAGTTGCAAAACACTTACTTCAAGCACTGGTATTGTAATAGACTATTCCATGCATATTACATGTTTACTGTGTTTTACTAATTACTGTCTGTATTATTATGATATTATATATACAATGTATATACATATAATTCGTCAAAGATATCTTGAAAGTGTCGAAAAGATCTATGACATCTTTTAGATATATCGAAATAGTTATTTTCGTATCAAGGGCGTAAAAGAACTTATGAGCCCGTAGATGATCACCGCGCCCGAGGGGCTGGCGAAGACTATCGCGGGGGGGGGTAGGGGGTCGAAACTTCGAAATTTGATGAAAAAATATAGGGTAATTTTTTGCCGAGGTGACCAAATTCAATACTTTTTCAGACAATAG
This sequence comes from Trichopria drosophilae, assembly GCA_030407085.1. Taxonomy (NCBI): domain Eukaryota; kingdom Metazoa; phylum Arthropoda; class Insecta; order Hymenoptera; family Diapriidae; genus Trichopria; species Trichopria drosophilae. The sequence goes on from CM059587.1 coordinate 103,572,857, forward strand.
TCATAAACATTTTAAACCAGTTTTTATGGCATTATCGTTGACTTCAAGAAGAAAATGCATATAACCTTTTTTGTACAGAATTGCATGCTATATCTTTTTTGTTTGAAACATTTTTTAATAAAATTTGTATTTTTCAAAATATATGCAAAAAACTACGAAGTAACTTAATTGGGGCTAATTTTTTTTAGTAATGGACGGATGGATCTGCGCCAAAATCTAATTAGATCTAAGTTATGCCAAGACGCGTATTTTAAAAAAAAAATTATGTCAATACGCTTATCCGTTCGTGAGTTATCGCGAGACAAAAAAACGGGACGTTTTTGTCAGTCTAGTAATGTCTGAGTATGTTCCAGGATGCCTATTAATACATATTTATTAAAAGAATGTACTAGAATATTTTTAAACATTTTAAAAGTAAGAAGTATCCTTCATTGCCCCATATAATTGGATTTCTATTCCTTCATTTTGCTGATCTGGTAGAATGTAAGTATGCTAGTTTATATCTTTTAAATAACATATTGAGGGACAAAATGTTTTCCAACGGCTACATTTTGCTTTATACAAGCTGTTTTCTTATGGACCGATGCTTCGCATCAAAATGACCATTTTGATACTTTATCCCGTCCTTTTCACAATGTGTCTAATTCTCAGTATTTTCATTGATATCCTTTATGTGACACTATTTAAAAAAAGTGTACTGTAATTACGAGATTTGAACACTGCGCAACGCTGTGTTAATATAATGAGTATTACAATTACTAAAATAGGTGTGAAATGTTATTGTTATTTTAATATAGTGTAAATATATGTTGGGAGCATCTGCAAAAATACAACGTCGTTACATGCTGGAAAACCATTATGCAATACCTGAAATATTATTTTTTGCTAGCATTATGACCAAACACGCCTCCTTTCGATTTGTTAAATATTTAATCGGTTTCTTAATCGTGTTACCACGCGAACTTAGTATCGGTAAGACAGTAGCGACGAATTCATAGGGTTAATCAGGCTCGTGTTCGTCTCGTCGATCTACGGCGATTTTTCCGAAAATGTACATCAAAGTAACGCGTCCGAATTCGTTTCCAGATAGTCAGTCTTCATGAGTATCTAGCACGAATTACGTCACGCCATTGTAACAATGTACAAATCTGTAAGAATCGCGCAATCGCGTCGTTGTACAATCGTAAAAGTTGCTTAATAAAGGCTAAATGGAGATAAATTAAAAGTAGTTAGGTTTTTCATCTTACCTCGCCGAGGCACCTGCTCCCGAGACGTCCTCGTGAGCCCCGTGCTTTGAAAAATTCACATCAAGATTCATTCAACAATATTTTCATATCGTCATACTTGGAGGTCTGTATGCCTACATTTCGTCGTCAATCATCCAGTACTTAATTATTTCATATATTATTTGCAAAGGCAATTAGTACTTCTTTCAATTTTTAAGAGATGTAAAGGCTGGCGTAATTCGAACACATTCCGCCGCGTGTATTTCACGTCAAATCGAAAGTCAAGGTTACGGATGTCACCGCGTCCAATTCGCAACTTGAAATGCAGCAAATAAATTATACATTTTTGGACATTTCCGCAAAGGAAAAATGTGTTCAGTATTGAATGAACCACGCAATATACTTCAATTGCAGGAAGTTTCACCGGGAACCAATTTAACGTTCTTTCGGGGGGGGGGGGCCCTTTAATGAATACAAATCTTTTCTAATATTGATGTAATTTTTTGAATTACGCAATGTTTGTTCATGTAAAAAATATTATTTTGTGTATTTAATCAAATTTCAATTCTTAGAATGTTGACAAATTATTAATGGTGGCATTAGTAATGAAATTATTGCTCCAGTAGCAATTGAAAATACCGATTTATAACCCACTGTTTACCGGAGCCATAAAGTAATGTTATATATTTTTAAAATATTTTCTCGTTTGTATTATTATAATCCTCAGTATACTGTCAGAAATATTTAGTTAAAATATTAATTCAAAATTTTGAGAAATGATCAAGTTACAGCCAAATCAACCCACAAGTCCAATTGTTCGATCAGGTGCCTCAATTATTTTTATTATTCACAAATAAATTTTCAAAATAAATTTATGACAATATGATTAAAGAAAATGCTGAATCAAAGAGTAACCTTGCACTTTTCCAGATGAGCTTTATCACATATTTTATGTACATAAATTCCTTACACACACCGGGTGATCTCAAGGATAATGAATTATTGCGTGCCGAATCCAAACTGGGTCGAGTTAGATATCGATACATAAATACATCTTTCATGAAACATGTACGCATACGCCAGAGGAGAACTTTGCGGAAATTCATTCAAACTGGTATACATATCCAACTATATTTTGCACAGTACATTTATATTTGCCATACTCCAGTAGTAGATTTTGCAAACCACCAGTACAATGATTCCAAGGGTGCTCGTCACTGCAAACAACTTTGGCCATGAATAATTCATCATGAATGCAAACGCGTCATATATGACTTCAACACAAACGTTGCATTCTTGTTGTCAAACAGATATCATCCATATTTCAGAGAATCGTTATGTCATGCACATGATATGTACATACAAGAATAATGTAAATAATAGCTTGAGAAAGCCCTAAATGAATAAAAAATGATTATCGTGCACTGGTTTAGGAATGTTATATCCATTATTGCATGTATTCCCTTCGATCTCGTTCGCGTTAGGTTTATTGCTAGTAAATTGCTATTGGTGGAAAGTACAATTACGATTTAATATATTCGATGGACATTAACGTACCCACAGTCCCGAACGTATACATTATTCAAATAAATTGAACGCTACTTCCACGTTATTGGTTCAATTAAAAAAGAAACATGATAAAATCATAACGCTAAAATTAAAAAATAGTAAAGATGGAAATACATCAGACAAAAATAAACGATTTAATCCCAGCTCTATACTTAACTAATTAAGCCTTATTATAGCGATATATTACTGCAATATATGTAGAAAATCTCAATGCTAATATGATGTTTGTGTGAAACATTTTGACTTGTATATGAGAAGGATACCGATCTTCTTATTGATAAATAATGTACCTGTAGTTTATCTTCCAGAAAATTATAAACATATGTACTATGATTCTGAATACTTTTTCAATACTTCGTAACAATTTCTCGTTTACTTAAAAGTTTTTCGTTAAAATTTACAATTAAAAAATGATCGAAATCAACAAAAAATAAAATTATTGAAGAATTCAACTAGATGTCTTCTTTCTTCAAAAACACCAAAATACGAGTTTAAACTAGCACAAGGGAAAGCATTCATCTTCTAAATTGTTTATTTGTGGGTAATTAAGTTATCTACAGATTATTATTGCCTTATTCTTGTAGACTGTCTGGAGACTCTATTTTTGTCTCAACTTTTAATACTGTTCGTAACAACTGCATATGGACTGATAAACAATGTAAATTTCCCTTTTTGACAGATATTCTGGTTTTAGGTACATTGAAAACTATAGTACCTGCTAGTCGACCTTAATAAAATCGTAAACACTTTTTTGTTAGTAAACCTTTGAGGTATGCAGTAGAAAGTGATAAATTTAAACAAAATTGTTCAAGATAAGTCTGAAATACTCGAAAAATGGAAATTTGATGAAATAAAAATGATAAAAGTTAAATTAATAACAAGTGATCATAGTTGCTCAAAGTACGCCTGATCGATTAAAAAATGAGATAATATATGAGTCAATGGCGACTGTTGACTTACGCACACTCGTGATCCGCGGCTGTTTCGCTGAAACTGGGTAACGGGGTGGATGGGTGGAAAGGTCTTGGCGGTTACATCTCCTCCAGGCCCCGGTATTTGGGAGCACTGGTCGTAAGCCGTGCACCTTGGACCTTTTCTTAAGATGGGTTGGATGGACTTGATGAAGTGAAGAACCATATTCTAAAATGTTTGAGACAACAACCTGAGCACAGAATTCCACACTGTTATTTTCGAAACAACGAGAACGCGTTTAGCAACCTTTTCTGGACCAGGGTAGATTTTACCGACCTTTCTATTGTTGTGAAGAAGGTTATTATGGAGGATCTCACCCACTTGCTGAAACCGGATGCAGACTTTCGGGTAGACCAGGTTAGTCTGGAGAAATGACAAAAAAATAAATTAATACCTATGGCGTTATTCGTGAAAGGTGCAGGAGGTAAACGGCTTGGATTTTTTATTGATAGTTATGACCCTACGGAAAGAAAACAATAAATCAACGTTTCTAATCCATCGTCGATCTAGCTGCTTGCAGGAAACAAAAGCCGACATATCCCATCCTCGGGATCATTTACGACACCGGCTTGAAAAGGATGTCGCATACTGTCTGTTCGCAGTTAGGTAGTTAATATCATCCAGACTTGTTTACATATGTATTTTAGACATTGCTTTATACTTCACTTTGAAATAAGGCTGGCGTACTTAACGGATTTCTCCATAGCTCAGGAGCAGCGGAATGGAATTTTATAGCATATGGAATGTCTGGCAGATTGCATGAGGAGCGGGGGGGGGGGGGGCGTACAAATAAAATCTCATTTTTTTTTACACTGCAAAAGTAGCGGCTCTGTGTGTTTTTTCTCTTCTATGTCTAATGTATCTACATAATTTTGGTGTGTATATAATGTGGAAATATGATTTAAACGCTTTCGAGTCGTGGTCGATCGTAAATAATTTTTTAAGTATCTCAAATGCGGAAATGATCTTTCATTTGTACGCGAGGTAGCAGAGATCGTCAAAAGAACACGAAGTAATTGTGTGTACTCTTGAATAATTTTCACAATATCACCCAAGCATTTGAACGAAACTTTTCTTGACGATGCGATTTCGATAAACATGTCGCGGTGCAATTGTAATTTTTGTTTATCGAAATCGTTCAATCTGTTCGTGTCAGATTTTGATACCGAGTTATTACTTATATTGTAAAATTTAACTACATCCTCTACGTTACTATTCGGCTTACCTGCCACAAAATCTTCGTACGAATTTAGCAGTGTCATGGTGGTTGAATTAAATCGTTCATTTATGGACATGATTACTTGATCAAAAACTTCAAAATATATCTTTCAATAATATTCTTTTGGTGTTTTAAAAGCATGGCCCTCCCTTGCACCCCTCTCGTCAAGACGCTTAGGTTATTCTTCGTGGTCGATGTATTTTGAGTTCTCCTAACCCTAGTTTAATACCTCCCTGCGTAGATTTTTCCCATGTAATATCGAACTTTGATTCTCGCATTTGTTCTAAACGGTCCTTAATTGCCATAACTTTTTTATGAGACTCGTTAAAATGAATCGTTTTTAGTATCATACGCTGATATACGCATCATAAATTTATTACTTCGACGCAGACCTTAGGTCTGGATGACTCGCGAACGGATAAGCGTATTGACATAAATATTTTTTTAAATACGCGTCTTGGCACAACTTAGATCTGATTAGATTTTGGCGCAGATCCATCCGTCCATTACTAAAAAACATTAGCCCCAATTAAGTTTCTTCGTAGTATTTTGCATTTATTTTGAAATATACAAATTTCATTAAAAAATATTTCAAACAAAAAAGATAAAGCATGAAATTCTCTACAAAAAAGGTTGTATGCATTTTCTTCCTCAAGTTAACGATAATGCCATAAAAACTGGTTTAAAATGCTTATGACTATTTTTGAAAAAGTATTGAATTGGTCACCTCGGCAAAAAAATTACCAAAATTAGATTTTGTTTTATTATAATAAAAATATCACTTGAAATGATAAAATTTGAATTTTTAGACCTAACAGTTTGAAGTTCATAATTAAGCCACAAATCCAAATCCCGAAGTACGCGAATTAAAATCTGTTTCCTGAGATTCTCTTGCTGCTTAATTATAAACTTTAGTGTTAATTTTCTTGGACATTATTGTTAGAAATTGTAAAAATAATTGTTTGGTAACAACACATTTTAAAAATTAAATTTAAATTCAAAAACCTTCCCCCGACAGAGTTGTCATCGGATTTAACTGAAATTTCTACTACAACTTTTTGAACATTGCTGAAATATCATCGTTAAACATTGTATCAATATTCTGCAAGAAATTTAATTAATGTTTAATGTAGAATAACGTTTTTACATGTGCTATTTAAAATATCATAATATATATTATGCAATTCTAATATTATAGCAATTTAAAACAAGTTTATTGGTGTAGTATTGCATTACGCTGTTCGTATTAAATGTTGATCTGAGAAAAATAATTAAATTCACACACCAGCTACCCAAAATTACATGGGAAATTGTACAATATTACAAAAATGTATAATATCGTCATCATATAGTAAAACATCAGTAGTTTAGTAAGTAACTATATTTCCACTTCAGCAGTATTTTTCTGCATAGTTAAACTATGAGCAAATAATATTTTGCAATAATATTGTATAAAAATGTTTTCGGTGTTTTTATTGTAGGCATTGAATCGGCGTGAACAAAGAGATTCATTTTCTATAAATTATACAGATTCTCGATGGATTTCGAATGTATAAAAAATATAGAATAAATGTATCTACTTCAGTTTCATCGTAAAAGTGATGTCTACTAATAATTTCTTTGACGAATTTTTCGCAATTTCTATATATAAACAGCATTAGTGAAACGTGTTAAATCATTACTTAAACAATCAATGATTTTTATTAAATTTTGAAGAACAATTCTTACATATTTTCAAAGTACTAATCATAAGGAACTACTTCATGACGAAAGTAAATCAATGTAATATTTAAATATGTAGAGAATGTTAATGTTACGTTATTCACATATTCTATCATTAATGTTACTTCGGTTTATTAATTACCTGCGTTATTAAAAAAGGAGCTATTCAAAATGAGTATGCTTTGTTATAAAAAAAGAGACGATAAGTTTTGCTGAAGCAACTCCACGAATGTACGTCATCTTCTATCTTTTATAATAAAATTATTGTAAATTGACTACCAATTTGATATTTTCCTACAATTCTAGGGGCTCGTCCACGCCATCGACTTACGAGAGGTAAAAGAAGAATATTTTTTGAATGAACGACGATTTACGACGATTATTCACGACGATTGATGTACAAATGTTAGTTTGACAATTAAATTAAAATAATAAAATCGACGATTAAATGATAATTATTAAACGAAGAAAAGAATAAAATAAACGACTTATCGAGAATTAACAAATTAAAAACTACAAGATTTGAGAAGACATATTTGGAAATATCAACACATGATTTCAAGGAACGACGAACAAAAGATAAGAAATTACTACATTTTAAATTTCATTATACGATTAAGTAAAATATTTTTCAAATTTTCACTGAATATAGAAGATATAAAATATAAAGAATATTTTAAAATCCAGTAATTCTTAGTGAGGTTAATTTACTCTTTGAAGGGCAAACGTTAATTATGAATTTGGCACCAATGCCTTCTATTAAGAACAAATTGAAAACTGGTACACGGGCTGCAATTTTGGCTCTTCATATATTAATATTTGAAATTGATCGATACAGAAAAAGTCGTTCTAGGTTACGAGAATTTAAAGGATTTGATTTCGTACATGGATCGGAGGAATTTCGTAAAGAAATGGATTACGTTGCAATATTAACTATGGGAGATTTAATTTCTATTTGCAATATTTTAGATATTCATTATTCAGGTAACAATGAAGAACTGCGAGAAAGAATTATTGACAGTTTAATTAATTTGAATCAATTGATAACCGCTGATACTGAAGAAGTTGATGCTGAATCAGAAGACGATGAAGATCAAGATAAAAATAGTAGAAGAAATTGTCAAAAAATGGTTATCAATGCCACACTACATTGTAGAAGAATTTATTGAAGAAAATCGTTAGGCACAAAATCCAATTAACTTTCATGGTCAACGACGTACTAGAGCCGAACCTCAACAAAAAATGCGATTCGCATTACGCCTCAAAGATATTGAAGATACGCTCAAAACTTTCAACGGAACTGATGATTTTCCAATTGAAAGATGCGTTGCAGACTTCGAAGAAGCTTCCGTACTGTTCGACTGGGATGATGTACAACAGCTTCTATGTGCAAAAAGATCGTTAACCGGTTTAGCCATTATTTATTAGAAGTGAAAATGGTTTAAATAAATGGAACGTCTTAAAAAACAAATTAATTGATGAATTTTCAAAAAAGGGTTATCACCGCTCAATTACATAAATTACTGACAGATCGAAAAATTTCGAGAAATGAAACAGTTCAAGAATACTTTCTAATAACGAAAGAACTGGCTTCAAGGGGCTCGGTTGATAATGATACATTGTTTCATTACATAATAGAAGGATTAAATGACACCCCAAGTAACACAGCAGTTTTGTACAATGCCACAACGATGACCGATTTTAAGGAACGATTAAAGACATATGAAAAAATCGGAATTAGAAATCAAGAAAGATTTAATAGCAAAAAAGAAGAATATTCAAGACATTTTGATTTTCGAACGAAGAGGGAAGACGGAATGAAATCGTTTGAAGATCCTTCAATTATAAATGAAGAAAAGAAGAAAAACGAATTAAAATGTTTTAATTTCGGTATATATGGATATCATTCTAAAGATTGCAGACAGAAACAATTAGGTAAGAAATGTTTTAATTGTAACAAATTTGGACACGTATCTGCTAATTGTTCGGAATTAAACAAAACTAAGATACCTGTCAATTCTCACACAAATGATGTTCATACAATTGATACAAATATCTACACTAATGTATTTAAAGAAGTAACTATTGAAAAAGTAACAGTAAATGCTTTGTTGATACTGGTAGTCCAGTTAGCTTTTTGGACCAAAGAATTTTTAATACAATGAAGTTCTCTGAGCTTACTGAGAGTAATTGTAAATTGACTGGCTTTGGAAATGGCGAATCGACTACATTAGGATACTTTCAAACAATCGTCGACATTGATGATAACGATTTTCCTTTAACTTTATACGTAATACCAAGTGAAGCAAGGAATTTAGATGCTGTAATTGGAAAAAATATTTTGAATTAGCTAATTTGAATTTTTCTCAAAAGGGGATCGATGTTATAAAAACTTATCCCATTGTTTTTCTTGCACAAATTGAATTACCCGAGGAAACCAAAGCGGATATTGATCTACTTACAGATCGAAATATGCGAGAGTAAGTAAATGCGTTCATAACCAATTATGAACGTAACCAAACTAAATCAGCAGATATAAAATTGTCGATTGTTTTGAAAAATGATAAACCGATATATCAAAAACCGCGTAGACTTCCTATTCCGGATCAGGAAACGGCAGAGAAACAAGTAAGCGAGTGGATTAAAGAAGAGATTGTAGAACCGTGTTATTCTGAATTTGCAAGTCCGGTTATTGTAACTAAGAAAAAAGACAAGTCGCATAGAATTTGTATAGACTATCGTAAATTAAATTCAGTAATTTTTAAAAATAGATACCCTTTACCGTTTATTGAAGATCACATAGATAAATTGAAAAACGCTCGTGTATTCTATTGATTTACGAAATGTTTTTTTTTTTCATTTAGAAGTAGAAGAGCTAAGTCGCAAGTGCACTGTATTTTTAATACCCAACGGTCAGTATCAATTTTTATAAGCACCATTTGGTTTATGTACATGGCCGATTGTATTTCAACGGTATATTAACTATATTTTTCAAACTCTTATAAATGATGATATTGTGCTAGTCTACCTCGACGATGTAATTATATTAGCTTCAACTTTTAGTCAGGCTATTGAACGATTAAACATAGTTTTACAAGTTGCGAGCGAGTATGGTCTATTGGTATTTTGGTATTGGTATTTTCTTCATCAGGCTCGGGTGAACCCCAGAAATCAGCACACTTAGCTGTTTGCCTTTGTATGCTATTCCTGATGCTGTTCAGGGTTCCGTTGGATAACCAGCTGCTTTGCAGAATCTCAAAAGTTGTCCGAGATTCCGCTCCCTGACTTCCTCCTTGCTTACAAATGGAGAGTCCAGGTATCTCCTTCGAGTCTCCATCAGTGCAGGGCACTCGCATAGGAAGTGAATTGATGATTCCTCCTTGTTTTCATCACATCTAGTGCACATCGGTGAAGGTTTCCTTCCTACGATGTGACTATGCTTGTTTAAATTTCCATGTCCGGTTAGGATTTCGATGGAGATTCTTATTTCTGTTCTGTTTAGTTCGAGCAGTTTTTCAGCCCATCAGTCCGCCTGCAGCTCTCCTGCAAGGCTTTTGGTTATGCTGCATTTTTTGTTTTTAATCCACTCTCTAACCTGTTGGGATTTCATTTGTCTCTCCAGTAGGTTGAGTCCTTCTTGAAATGGCAGTGCCACCCTCCTAGTCAAGTCAGTTCCATTGACTATTCCCGACTTGGCAAGGGTGTCCGCTCTTTCATTTCCTTTCCAGCCCATATGGCCAGGTATCCAGGTCAGGCTGAGTTTGTTTCTTGTGGCCAGGTTACGTAGGCAGATCTTTGTATCTCTGACTAAAGCTGATTTGACGACTGGTTTGTCTATTGTTCTCAATGCGGCTTGGCTATCCGAGCATATCCATATCGTTTTATTTGTTACTTCTTTCTCCATGAGGGTCTCGGCACACATGAGGATTGCCGCCACCTCTCCTTGGAAAACAGTGTTAAATTTGTTGAGCTTGAGGGAAAAGTTCTCCCGCAGCTTTGGTCCGGAGTATCCTGCGCCTACACCCTGGTTGGTTTTGAGGCCATCTGTGAACCAGATGATGCCATTCCTGGGTATTCCTGATTTATTTTTCCAGTCCTCCCTGTTGGGGAAACAAACCTTAAAGTTGTTTTCCCCGTGTGGTGTGCCTGGATCTTGTCTTGTGGTTGGTACCACATGTCTCTCAGATTTCCTTGAAAAAGATTGTTGAACCAATCTTGCTTACCTGCCAAGCTTGCTAAGCACTTGAGTCTATACACGGTTCTCATGGCTTCGCATTTTACTGCCTGAGCCATGGACGGTACGCCCAAAAGAGACCTCATTGCGGCTATGGGTGTACTCTTCCTTACTGAGCAAATGCCCCTAAGGAACATAGCCTGTACCCTGTTCAATTTTTGTTGAACTTGGGTCTTTTCTGTCCTCTGCCACCAAATTGGCGAGGCATAGGTAATCCTTGGTAGCACAATCTGTTGGTAGATCCAGAGCAGCTGTTTCGGTCCTAGACCCCAACTGTTACCAAGAGCTCTCCTACACGGAAAAACCTTTGGGAGCGCTGCTCATCCAAACCGGGCGGGCAGCCCTCCCGCAGCACTTTTAATTTTTCAAATGATGATTAAAAATATAAGGGCGTAAAGATAAATTTTTTTTTGAATAGATATCGATTCATACTATTATTAAGAAAGTTTATGCGATATTTTTAGACTATCAAATTACTTATATAGTTTATAAAGATCGTTAAAAGCGTAAAAACCGGCACTTTTTCCATTTTAATGCTTCCGTATCAAAAACAGAGCAAAAAAGAGTAAAATTGCACTAAAGCTTTTCTGTAGAGCGTGAAATTTCCTACAAAAAAGTCACCGGCAGCGATAGTGTAACATTAATAGTTTGGCCAGAAAGAAAACACGAATTTAAACAGAATATTCCGAATATTTTACATTGGGTATCGATCAAACTGCAAGTTGAAGTTCCAGTGTTATTTCTGGCTAAACTATTAATATTTGACTAGGGCTGCCACTGACTTTTTTGTAGGAAATTTCACGCTCTACAGAAAAGCTTAGTGCAATTTTACTCTATTTTGCTCTGTTTTTGATACGTAAGCGTTAAAATGGAAAAAGTGCTGATTTTTACGCGTTTAACGATCTTTATAAACCATATAAGTAATTTGATGGTCTAAAAATAGAGCATGAACTTTCTTAATGATTGTATGAATCCATATTTATTCAGAAAAAGATTTATTTTTACGCTCTTATATTTTTAATCATCATTTGAAAAGTTAAAAGTGCCGCGGGAGCGCTACCCGCCCGGTTTGGGTGAGCAGCGCTCCCAAAAGTTTTTCCGTGTACAATGCCAGAAAGTAGCAATTGCTTTGTGACATTTGTTTTCCAGGTGACCATTCCAGTTTAATTTTTTATCCAGGGTTACTCCAAGATATTTGGTTTCGCTGGCATATGGCACCTGCTTCCCGCCAATCACCATTTCCCTCAGTTTTTTGATCTTATATCTTCTAGAGAAAATGATGACGGCAATTTTTTCCGGTTGTATCGATAGCGCTTTTTCATTTCACCATTTTTCCACAACCCTCAGGGCTTCTTGGACAAGCTCCTGCAAAACTTCCTCGTAGTTGCCTCTAGCGAGGATAGCAATATCGTCCGCATATCCAATCGCATAGATTCCACTATCGTTGAGTTTCCTGATCAAGCTATCAGCTACCAGGTTCCAAAGAAGTGGGGACAACACTCCACCTTGAGGACAACCCTCAGAGATCACCCCTCCACCAGGGTACCCTGCCATTCCGTATAAATAATATACCTATTTCTAAGGGTGCTCACAATCCAACTTATGAGTTCCTTGGGCACCCCCTGTTCTTCCGCTCCTTTCCGTATTACTTCTACGGAGGTGCGGTTAAAAGCACCCTCAATATCTAGGAAAGCACCGATGCACGTTCCCTTCGTACTGAGTTGCTTCTCTATAAAGCCCGCGGCTGACATAAGTGCCAACTCAGCAGATTTGCCAGCCTGGTAGGCATACTGTTCCCCATGAAGAGGTAAGCGTACCAAAGGACCTTCTATAAGATACCTCTCAACCAATCTTTCCAACAATTTTAATAGAAAAGATGTTAGGCTGATCGATCTGTAGTCCTTTGCCTCCACGTAGTTCCTGTTTCCAACTTTGGGTATAAACGAAACTCGTGATTTTTTCCATTCTGTAGGTGTGTAGCCAAGCGCAATGCACCCCCGAAGAAGTCCAGTCAATGGTCTCAGGTATATGCCATCCGATCCCGGTGACTTGAACGCCTCAAAGGCCATTAGTCCCCCTTACAACCTTGTTTGGATTTACAACTTGGGCAGCGATCCCCCAGTGCCTCCCTTTACTCGTAGTAGGCTCCTCGGGGGCACCGTTCGATCCCAGTTTAGTACTTGGAAAATTGCTTGTCAGCAACCTTTCCAGTATTTCCCTCGGAGATTTGGCAAACTCGCCATTTACCATCATTTCCTTTGGATAGTATTCTCGCTAATTTTGCAGTAGAGGGTATACTCTCCGTTTCCGAACAGAACTCCCTCCATGCATTTATCTGAGACTCTCTAATCTGCCTTTTGTAGGCTTTCAACCTATCCTTGTAAGCCATCCAGACTTCTGCTGTGTCAGCTTTCTTTGCTCGATTAAATAATCTCCTCGTCTCCTTTCGACTACGCTCCAAAGCTGGTCCCCAATTAAGCCTTCCCCTTTTGGGGTTTACTTTCTTGAGTGGGCAATTGGCTTCGAATGATCTCATCACAGCTCCTCTAAGAAAGACCTCTGTGTACTCAAGATCGTTTTTCGTTCCATACTTGCCTTTGAAGCCCTTCATCCTGGCTTGCAGACTTTCTCTGAACCCTTGCCAGTTCGTGCTTCTTGGATTTCTGGACCATTTTTCTGCAGGGTTAACCTGTTCCAGTTTGGCCCGAATCAGTTTGTGATTCGAGAGCGAGGGTTCATCAATATCCCTCCACTCCTGGACAGCCTCACGCATGCCTCGGCTGCATAGAGTGAGATCAAGGACCTCTCTTTTGTTTGCCATTACAAACGTTGGCTCAGCTCCCTCGTTCAAAATTTCGAGGTTTGTAGATATCAGGTATTCCATGAGGGCCTCCCCTCTCTCATTTGTGTCGGTGCTCCCCCACAGAGTACTGCGAGCATTTGCATCACAACCAATGAGGAGATCAAGGCCCGCATTTGCGCAGTACCTGACTAACCTATTTCCTTTCCCCTATTCCCTGAGAGACTTTGACCGAAGCTAGGTCCCTAGTAGAGAATTCCTGTAGCAGGGCAGCGTCCATGTTTTTAAGAACTACGCATACAGCATTTCATGAAGTCCACTTGCGTAGACTGTGCCAATCCTACTCAGGCCCCGAATCTGACCTTTGTAGCACCACGGCTCCTGTATTAGTGCCATGGCTGGTTTTGTATGCGTCACTTGCAGGTCCCTCATAAGTTGAGCTGAGGCACCTTTGCAGTGATGCAAATTAATCTGAAAAATCTCCGCACGACCGTTAGCCATTTGGGCTAACTCGCGCTGGAAGCTCCCGTCGCCGAACTTATCGGGTTTTTAGAGGTTGGCCTGAACACAACCTCTCCTGTCCCCAGATAAGCTCGGTAGCCGCGAGACTCGAGGCGCTTGGCCGAGTCTTCGTCCACGCCGAGAACCAGAAGGGTGCCATGCGGCAACTCCTCCCTACGGTGGACAACTCACGTCCCGACCCTCAAACCAGCATTCTGCCTGTCCAAGATCTTAAGCAGGATGCTAGTCTCCTTCTTGGGTGGTGGCGCGAGTATCGTCATTTCAACTCTCTTGACGAGTTCCTCAGGGAGTACAAGCCTCACCTTTCGGCCCCCATCAAGGGTTATCTGCGGAATTGCTTCCCGCAGCCAACAGGCACTCTCGTCATCCACACAGGCGAAAGTGGCAATTCCTCCTCTCAGGTGAGACTCCACGAACCTGGGTATGAACCCCCCTTCCGGGATGTCCACCACCCGGCCAATGATGACCCCCCTGAGTTGATCAAAGACGCCCATCTCGACCCGCTCCCCTACGTCCTCGCCAAAGGCAATCAATACCCTTGGGAGTCCAGCAGCGGCCGTCGAGTATGACATCCTTGTTGCGGATGCTTGCCCCTGACTCTTGGCCTTCTTCCCTCGGGGTTTGGCCGTGGGATCTGAAATACTCCTCTTGGCCTTCCTTTTATCCCCAGAGGGAGGACCAATGGACTCTGTAGCGGTTGAGGTCTATCCGGGATGCTCTTCCAGACGGGTTCTAGCCCCAGCCACGGAAGATGCCGCCTTTTTCTTCCTCGAACCGCTTACTCTCGGTGGAGGACGCTCCGGAAGGGGGAGACCTTCAGCCTCCGCCCTTCTCTTCGCCTCCTCGTAAGCTACCCACTTGGCCTTTCGCCTCTGTGCGCCGTTCATTCGGATCGGGCTTGGACGAGTGTCTTCCGCCGTACCGGTCTCCATCAGAGTGTCCTTAGCCACATCCGACATTACCTCCTCGGTGCAAGGCAGTATGGTCTAGATATTAACAAGAAAAAATTCAAGTTCTTGAAACTCGAATTGAATTTTTAGGACAACTTATCGAAGCAGGTCAAGTTTATCCATTTTCGACTAAAATAAAAGCGGTAATGAGTTATCCTTAACCGAAAGCTGTGTAACCGATATTTCAGAAAATTTGTAAAAGATTTTTCTATTATTGCTAAGCCGTTGACAAATCTGCTTAAAAAAGACATGGAATTTAATTTTCAAGAAAAAGAATGATATGCTTTCAATGAATTAAAAAATTCTTTGACACGGGAGACAGTTCTAAAATTATTCGATCATTTACATGAAACTGAGTTGAATACAGATACTTCCAAAGATGGTCTTGGTGCTGTTTTGCTACAACGAGTTTCAAAAGATGACCATTTACACCCAGTTCATTATTTTAGTCGCAAAACTACTGAAATCGAAGAAAAATATACCAGCTATGAGCTAGAAGTATTAGCTGTAATTTATGCACTCAATAAATTCAGGGTGTATCTTCTGGGTGTGAAGTTGAAACTCGTCACTGATTGTGCGGCATTTAGTTTAACGATGAAAAAAAGAAGTTTTATCAAAAATATGGAGGTAGGCTAAATTACTAGAAGATTTTGATTATACTATCGAACACCGTCCGGGCGTCAGAATGCAGCAAGTTTGATGCGCTGAGTCGGTATCCGGTTATGAACATTCAAGAAGACAACTTAACAAGAATAAAGAAAGCACAAATCAACGATCCTTCTTTGAAATCAAGCATCGACATCGTAAAGGATAAGCCTACAAATGATTTTGTATTACGAAGAGGAATTTTTTACAAGTTTATAAAAGGCGACGATCTTTTAGTAGTTCGAGTAACGATGGAAAATGAAATTATTTTACATATCCGTCAAAAGGATCACATTGGAAAAAAGAAAACTGAAGATATTGTGAAAAGAGATTACAACATAAATAATTTGAAAGATAAAGTTGGTGTATTGATCGATAAGTGTGTTTCTTGTATTGTTGCGAATAGAAAGGAAGGAAAACAGGAAGGTTTTCTTAATTCAATACCAAAACATGATCTTCCCTTGCACACCTATCATATTGACCATTTGGGTCCTTTAGAATCTACGGCAAAACGTTACAATACGAACATATTCTTGCAGTAGTGGATGGATTCCCCAAGCTCATGTAGCTTTACCGAACTAAAACGAAGTCATCGCAAGAAGTAATTGTAAAATTAGAAAAACAAATTTTTGTAAATCCTGATTGTATCATATCCGATCGGGGAGATGCTTTCACTTCTGAAGAATTCGAAAGTTACTGTATCGACGAAGGAATAAAACATCTACTAATTACCACGTGTCTTCCTCGAGCTAATGGGCAAGTTGAACGCCTGAATAGAAAGTTGATACCCATTTTAACTAAGTTATCTGTAGAGAATCCGAAAACTGGTATAAACATGTTGAAAAAGTGCAGCAGATTTTAAACTCGACGCAACACAGAAGTATAGGAACGAGTCCATTTGAGCTTCTTTTTGGTGCACGTATGCGTTTAAAGGAAGATGTAATATTAACAGATTTGTTAGATTCCGAATTTCTCAAACAATTTCAAAATGATAGAAATGACGTAAGAGTAAAAGCGAAAGAGCAAATTATTCAAATCCAGGAAGAAAACAAAAAAACTTATAACTTAAGAAGACGTAGCCCAAAAGAGTATAGGGTAAGCGATGTTCTCGCAATCAAACGCACTCAAATGTCACCGGGTAGTAAATTTAGAGTCCATGCAGTGTAAAGATTATAAAAAATATATATGATGTTTCGCGAGAAATACCTGGCGAAGGCTCCTTAAATACCACTACTTGTGCATGAAGCCATGGGTTTCTGATTAGTTCGTTATCCGGGGAGGATATATTTTTTAGGATGGCCGAATTGTAGAAAATGTTAATGTTACGTTATTCACATATTCGATCGTTAATGTTATTTCAGTTTATTAATTACATGAGTTATTAAAAAAGGAGCTATTCGGAATGAGTAGACTTTCTTATAAAAAAAAAAGAGACGAGAAGTTTTGCTGAAGCCACTTCAGATCGATAACCTCGATCCACGAATGTAGGCCATCTTCTATCCTTTATAATAAAATTATTATAAATTGACCACCAATTTGATATTTTTCTAAAAATATTCGTTTTTTTTATATTAAATATAATTTGGCAAAATCATAGTGAATCAGATATGTACAGTTGTATTATATAAAAATATACTTTTTATAACCCTGTTATTGCATCATTTTAAACAAAAAGGAAATTTTGATTAATAAACGTGTTATTTGTTTGGAAAACCTAAAACAAATTCCTTATAACTTGATGTGTTTTGAAATACTTTTTTCACATCGATGAAATGTTATTACTCATAAATATTACTTTTGCAGCATCATATTTTTTGTAACTATTTGTCATATGGATCGTCGAGCTATAAAAAATTGGCGTTTATAATTTTGTCATTCTTTAATATTAGTTTATTAACATTATACATATCTTTAAGAATTTTAGTATTCCGGAAAATTTTCCACTGGTAGAATATTACGTGTAAATTGGTTGAAGTTTTGTGTGTAATTTTGGTCAACAAACAGAAAATAACCATAGTGTCTTTATAGGGTCTGATTAAATGCCCCAGAAATCTGCATACCTCAAAGGTTTACTAAGAAAAGTATTTACGATTTTATTAGGGTCGACCAGCAGGTACTATAGTTTTCACTGTACCTAAATACAGATTATCCGTCAAAAGGGGAATTTTACCATCTTTACCAGTCCATATGCAGTAGTTACGTGCAGTATTAAAAGTCGAGACAAAAATAGAGTGTCTAGACAGTCTACAAAAACAAGACAATTATAACCTGTAGATAACTTAATTACTCTCAAATAAACAATTTAGAAAATGAATGCTTTCCCTTGTGCTAGTTTTAACTTCTATTTTGGTGTGTTTGAAGAAAAAAGGCATCTGGTTGAATTCTTCAATAATTTTATTTTTTGTTGTCTTCGATCATTTTTTAATTGCAAATTTTAACGAAAAACTTTTAAGTAAAAGAGAAACAGTTAAGAAGTATTGAAAAATGAATCATTTTAGATTGCATACATCATAAATACTTATGAATATCGCCATTACTTCAAAAATTATTCAGAATGATAGTACATATATGATAATTTTCTGTAAGATGAACTACAGGTACATTGTTTATCAATAAGAAGATCGGTATCCTTCTCATATATAAGTAAAAATATTTCACACAAACAAAATATTAGTATTAAAATTTTCTGCTTGTATTGCAGTAATATATCGCTACAATAAGGCTTAATAAGTTAGGTATAGAGCTGGGATTAAATCGTTTATTTTTGTCTGATGTATTTCCATCTTTACTATGTTTTAATTTTAGCGTTATGATTTTTTCATGTTTTTTTAATTGAACCAATAATGTGGAAGTAGCGTTTAATTTATTTGAATAATGTATACGTTCGGGGACTGTGGGTACGTTAATGTCCATCGAATATATTAAATCGTAATTGCACTTTCCACCAATACCAATTCACTATTGGTGCGTACTACGTTTAGCTACCACGTTTTTGGAGACAGGGATGTTTACGTGGTTAGCGTGCTCGCCTCGTAATCTGAATGTTCTCTAGGTCTCGAGCTCGAATCCCCGCCGAGGAATGTTCTTCTGTTTGTTTTCTATTTGTTTGGAAAATCGACGAAGTAAACATTACTCGGCGAAGGTACGAATTCGGGACCGCTGTTAACCTCCATCCGCAGTTTGCCGGTACCGTCCGCGGCTTTTCCGCGGTCGGTGCGTCGTGGGCATTACCTCGATAAAAGATGGGGTAAGACTCGCGTCGCACTTGTCCCAGCATAGACCGCCGAATAAGCTAATGGCGGTACCGACATTGGGGTGGGGGGACTGGCTCTGGGTGGGTGTTGTGTTGTCCTTTTCCGTCATGTACCATATCTGTGTGTTGTCCATCATAATATCCTCTCCACCTGAGAGCTGACCCGCGATTAGGCATCAAAGTCATTAAATAGCAATTTACTAGCAATAAACCTAACGCTAACGCGATCGAAGGGAATACATACAATAACCGATATTATATTCGTAAACAAGCACACGATAATCTTTTTTTATTCATTTACGGCTTTCTCAAGCTATTATTTACATTATTCGTGTATGTAAATATCATGTGCATGACAGAACGATTCTCTTAAATATGGATGATATCTGTTTGACAACAAGAATGCAACGTTTTTGTTGAAGTCATATATGACGCGTTTGCATTCATGATGAATTATTCATGGCCAAAGTTGTTTGCAGTGACGAGCACACTTTAAATATATATGGGAGAAACTATTTAAGAAAGCATGGGAAAAAGTATGGGATAAAGTTTGGGAAAAAGTATTGCAAATACAATCTCATTGTATTACCAATACTTTCGCCCAGTGCCACCCCATACTTTGGCCCATAGTATATCAAAGCATCCATGCCCTACTATGGAGTAAATGCCGTTTATAGATATTGGAAAAAATATATATGGGAGAAACTATTTAAGAAAGCATGGGAAAAAGTATGGGATAAAGTATTGCATATACAACCTCATTGTATTACCAATACTTTCGCCCAGTGACACCCCATGCTTTGGCCCATAGTATATCAAAGCATTCCTACAAATGATATTTATCATATCAAAACTAAGAACGAAAGAAATGTCTGCTGAAATGTAGTTCATCCTGCGACACGGCGAAAACCACTGAAAAGATTACATAATTGTAAATAAAACTACAGGTTGCTGTCATATTGATGCAGAAGACGAAGAATTTGGCAAATTATCTGCGACTAGGGAGTTTGTCCACAATTCCGGCATTTTGGATGGAACTAGGAACACCAAAAGGAGAATTGGAAATTTTATTTCAATTTAAATAATTTTAGTTTATTATCATGTGCACATTACGGAGGTTCGACTGAAACTGTCACAAAATCAGCTCGTTTTTTAAATCAACAAACCATAGCAACCGTGTTTCCAGCGATCGACTCAAAAAAAAAAGAAAAGCTGATTTTTTGACAGTTTCAGTTGAACCTCCGTATTGTGCACATTACGAAAATTACAAAATAAAACGAAAATTACTTAAATCAAAATAAAATTGGCGAATTAGCCTTATTAGTGTTCCTTGTTCCATCCAAAATGATATTGGCTTTCTTCACAGCACTGTCATTCCACGTTTGACAACATTGAAGAGACCGTGTACGGACAGCTCAGGAATTGTAGACTAACTGCCCCAATCGCAGATATTTTGCCAAATTCTTCGTCTTTCGCATCAATATAACAGTAACCTGCAGTTTTTATTTAAAATTATGTAATCTTTTGAGTGGTTTTCGTCGTGTCGCAGGATGAACTACATTTCAGCAGACATTTCTTTCGTTCTTAGTTTTGATATGATAAATATCATTTGTAGGAATGCTTTGATATACTATGGGCTAAAGTATGGGGTGTCACTGGGCGAAAGTATTGGTAATACAATGAGATTGAATATGCAATATTTTATCCCATACTTTTTCCCACACTTTCTTAAATAGTTTCTCCCATATATATTTTTTCCAATATCTATAAAAGGCATTTACTCCATAGTAGGGCATGGATGCTTTGATATACTATGGGCCAAAGTATGGGGTGTCACTGGGCGAAAGTATTAGTAATACAAAGAGATTGTATTTGCAATACTTTATCCCATACTTTTTCCCATGCCTTCTTAAACAGTTTCTCCCATATATATTTTTTCTACGCGGGTATGGCAATATAACAATACCGGAGTATGGCAAATATAAATGTACTGTGCAAAAATGAGTTGGATATGTATACCAGTTTGAATGAATTTCTCAATGTTCTCCTCTGTCATATGCGTACATGTTTCATGAAAGATGTACGTTATGTAGCGATATCTAACTCGACCCAGTTTGGATTCGGAACGTAATAATTCATTATCCATAAGATCGCCCGGTGTGTGTAAGGAATTTATGTACATAAAATATGTAATAAAGGTCATCTGGAAAAGTGCAAGGTTACTCTTTGATTCAGCATTCTCATTTGATCATATTGTCTTAAATGTATTTTGAAAATTTATTTGTGTATTATAAAAATAATTGAGGCGCCGGATCGAACAATTGGACTTGTGGGATTTTACTTGCCCTCTGGATTTAATTGGCTGTAACTCGATCATTTCTCAAAACTTTGAACTGATATTTTAACTAAATATTGGTCATAGCATACTGAAGATAATAATACAAACCAGAAAACATTTTAAACATATATAACATTACTTTTTGCCTCCGGTAATCAGTGGGTTATAAATCAGCATTTTCAATTGCTACTGGAGCAATAATTCCATTACTAATGCATACCTTAGACAATGGTTTCTTATATTTTTAAGGGTCGCAGATGACGAATCTGATATGTGAGACATCGGCAATAATAGCAGTAGCATGATATATACTTCTTTCGAATGAAACATATTCATTAACGAATGTTTTATAGCGATAGAAAACACTAAATCTAACGTAGCACAAATGATAGTTAAGTTCTATTTAATAGTGATTAAAGTTTCGATGTAGTAGTAATTTTTCAACATTTTAAGAATTGAAATTTTATCAAATAACCAAATAATATTTTTAACATGAAAAAATATTGCGTAATTCAGAAAATTACATCAATATTAAAAAAATTTTGTATTCTTTAAATGTCATTAATATTAATTAAATTGGACAAAAATCTACAGTTAATTTCTAGCGCCGTTTTGAATTTTGCCAATCTGATCGCAGATTCGCAATCAGCGACTTGGAAAACCCCCGAATAGTAAGTTTCAAGTGAATCCAGTTGGTTTTATAAAATTCGTCCACATTATTGGAGCCGCCATTTTGAATTTCAAAATTCAGATATCAGATTCGTAATCAGCGACCTCGAAAACCACCTAAAAGTAAGTTTTAAGAAAAGTCAATTGGTTTTACAAAATTCTTTCGCCATATTGGATCCGCCATTTTTAATTTTGAAAACCAGACATCACATATGTCATCTGCGATCCTGAAAATGTAAGAAACCATTGTTTAAGTTATGCGTTAGTAATGAAATTATTGTTCTAGTAGCAATTGAAAAACAACCATTTATAATCCACTGTTTACCGGAATCAAAAAGTAATGTTATATATTTTAAAAATATTTTCTCGTTTATTTTATTATCCTCGGAATACTATGAGAAGTATTTACTTAAAATTTCAGTTTAAAATTTTGAGAAATGGCCGAGTTACAGGCAAGTAAATCCAGAGGCCAACTAAAATCCCACAAGTCCGATTGTTCGAGCCGGCGTCTCAATTGTAGAAAATATTTATTATAATTTGATAAAGTTTTTACATATATTATCGACTGTGTACTGTCTGTATTTTAATGAATTTAAAAGTGCCGATAGCGTAATATATATTCGATAACGTCCACTAACTAATACTGCAACTTTACTTTTGTACAGTGTAAATGGGTTTACAGATTATTTCTCACATGAAACAAAAAATTTCGGAATACGGATATTATTGTTTGAAGGTCGTTCTTTCAAAGAACCATAAGAATATTACAATTTTCACAATCTTTTATTAAACATGTAAAAAATCACAAGATTTTCAAGTTGTTGCTGCATAAATTAGATGTATTTTGGCCAATAATTTTGCACCTATTTGAGGTGATCTGTGCTACTTGGGATTTTTTTTTGTTCCTCATATAACTTGTTGTCCAAACGCGTTTCTATTCACTTAAAATATATCATAAATATGCATCCGACGTGTCTGCTAAAGAGATGTGTGATAAAGAGATATGTCACCATATTTTTTTTATTTTATTGTCTTATTAACCCTTTAAGGATCACCGATATTCCTCAGTAATTTTTAATAGCAGAACGCAGTAAAAAAATTTTAATTAAAGTAATTCATTAACAAAACCCTGCTCTTTAGAATGGAGTATCGAAAAATGCCATTAATTTAAAAATACCAAAATTACAAGCATTTATTTAACAAAAATCTTAATTGTTTTTTTTTTCACTTATTTCACGCTAGTAGACAGAACTAGTGCAAACAGTTAAATTTCAAAATGGTGGCTCAAAAGGAGCCAAAATCATAGTTGCGTATACTCAGTCGACAGACCCGAATGAAATCATTTCAAACTTGGTTCCCATGCTTTTTTGGATTCGCTGACACCAAATTTGAAGTTAGTTTTCAAAAATTCTTACGATAGATCCAAAATGGTAAACATATTTACTAAACTCAAACGAAACCACGACATTCTTGGTACTTGGTGGTTTTTAGGGTAGCTGATTTCAGATTGTAGATCCGCCATTTTGAATTTTTAAAGACTAACATAAGATTTGGACTCAACGACCCCAAAACTGCCGTTAAATCTTCATACAAACTTCATGTTAAATCTATTTCCAGTGTTTTTCTGAAATATCTGATAATTTGACGCTCTATTTTTTGTAATAGAAATATTAACTAAGCATCCTTGAAAGTTTCAACAATTGTCGCCTATGCCATCGTGTATCTCGTCAACAACACACCATTTCGAATGTGTTCATTGTTTTCATTGTCTACATGAAACATCACTTTATTTCTCACATTTATAAACTTTCGATGTACAAATACAACTTATTGATAAATCAGTTTATATGAGTTTCAACAATATCTCTTTACCTCAGTGAAACAAAATTCGTAAATCAGATTCCCTGTGATGTCTGTCTATGATTTATTGATTCAAATACATAATGCACTATATAACATAAATGTCTTACTAACGAGGTTAATAGTTTTAATTCATATCTAAAGAACCAAGTATTTTATGTATACGAACATAAAGTACCTTTTCGAAAATGCGTACCACCCTGGCTAGAAGGAACTATAGATACCATTTCCAAATTCCATCCAAAGTTTACTAATTATAAAATGCTAATGTAGAAACTACCTATTTCTACCATTTTCACAAACTGCCGTCAAATTCGTATTCGGCGTACTGATTTTCGTAGACTTATCGTGAATTTTAAAACTTTTTATTACCATCTTTAATATGCAATTTTGAGTTCGGAAAAACTATTTTTTTCGTGCTCAGCGATACAAAAACTGATCAGTTGAGATTTACATGAAATTTCTGTGAAATTATGTAATTTAATCTCCGATATTGAATCCGTAAGTTTGGATTTTCGGAAAAAGACATCGAAATCTAAATCTGCGAATTCTAAAATTTTTAAGTACAGATATTTCACATATGAACAATGGCAAATACAAGCCATAAATCTGAATTATTCAACAACGAAACAAAAAATAAAAATTCATAACTAAATTCTGCTAAACTAAAAATACAAAAACATGTATATATGAAAAAACTGTAAAAGGGCGATTCCGCTCGTTAAATAATAGGTGAATTTAAAAAAAATTAACACCGAATGAAATTTGAATTTCCAAATCAATGAGTAGTTTTCTGTTGCCTCCTATTAGTAAACGTGATTTTTAAGATATTAGAATTCAGTTGAAAAGTAGGATGTAACAAAATTTGCAATATTGACTGCACTACAATATAAAAATTGCAATTGTTAAATTTATATGCATTCTCTGAAGTTTTTTTATGTTTTACTGCAGGAATTAACCATGTGCATAAAGATTACTAAAAGCTTAAATCGACATATGCGCACTCCCAACATTTGAAGCTTTGTAATCTTTGATTAAGTATTTTATTCGACGTAAAAGTTGTCTATCTCAGTTGAAAATTGGAAATTCGTTGAAATTGGATGTTTGACCCATTAAGTCTCGAAAATATCTTAGGTTAGTTAAAAGAAGAAAGATGATTGTATTCGATTGTATTCAACTGAAATACAAAGAAATACGTTTATAAACTACTAAATACTGATATGTTTACTTATATAAATTGTAACAACACAGGGAAATTATTTTTATACAATAAATAAACTCGTTTTGTATGTCCGTATTATTGACGTATTTTCTACACGTTTTTACGATTGATATACGTATATTAAATGATCACGATCCGATTAAGAAATTTCTAGTCATTTTTACATACATATTGGGAAATGATATACACAATCTGTAAATTCTAACGGATTAAAATTATAAAATAATATCGCAATTTCTGTGGTAAAATCAAACTAATATTAAACACAATACAATAAATATTTCATATAATTAATACATTGGAATGGATAAATGTTATGCTTCAGTAGATATTACACGATATTTTGCCAAAATCGTTTAATGATGTAGATTTAATCATATAAATAGTTATTGTTCAATGATTATTCGATTCCGTCATTAATTCCCTAATACACCTTTTTCGACATACAAAGCTGATTACTTTAACAATTTTACGATAGCATGCTCTTTGAATCACGATTCGATTAGAGAATGGAAATAAATTATGTATAGCATATGTTACAGATATATGACGATCAAAATATTATATTTATATTATTTATCGATATATCACTATTTATAGTTCATAATCAAACACAGTATTTTATAAATGACGCACGTTTCCAATACGTGTTACACATGCGCAGAATGGTACTGTTATTGTAATATTATATAAAATGTGTTGATCAATATTATACCTGTATGTACAATACGTGAATATCACAGAAGCTATATCCGAAAAATACGTGCAGATCTTTTCCTTGTAGTTTCTGTAAGATGCACGTATTACAGTTGTGCTTTTATCGACCATTTTCTTTATTTATATATATAGCAGATGAAACAAGAAAAATTCGTGCAATATATACCTCCACAAAGCGCAAAAGTTAAAATAGAAGTTTCCAGCTTTCTTTTTCTTTATTCCGTATTATACACGTACACATTTGAAGACGTTTTTGTAGTACATAGTTCAACTGATATTATAAAGTAAAAGATATTTTTTATTCGCAAAAGTAAAATTGATATTATTTAATAATTCCTAGATATTTTAGTTAGTAATAATCATTCATATTTTGATTTCATTTGCTATCAGTGTTAAAATGATTTAAATTGGGCAAAATTGTAAATAAATAGCATGGGAAAAATCTTTTCGGAAAAAAACATTTATTGGAGGATATCGTCGATAGAGAGTTTTGGAATGAGATTTTAAGCTCGCTGTAAATATGGATAATATATCGAAAGATATACAAGGACCATGTAACATATTTTTTTTAACGAAAATTCAAACCGAATAAAAATCTTTTTAATCCAGGTTAAAATGCTTATCAAGTATCAGTTGATGCTTGATATTTTTGAATGATTACATACATCTTTATTTTTCATAAACGATAAAATTCTGTTTAAATATTATATACATGGTATTTAATTTAATTCCTTTGAAAAACATTGTCAAAAAATAATTTTAGAAATATAAAACTAAATGTTTCCATCCTCCTTTGTCTGGATTTCTTATCGCTACTTACGAATTCGATCAATCTTGGTTACGATATTTCTTGATGAAATGAAAACTGACAATGTTAGAGCGCTTTAAAATTCAACAATTGATAGCTACGATCACGATTAATGGTATTACTTTATCGCCTATATACGACTCTATTACTCGATCGGTAGTTGAATATGTAAATGAACAATTTTACATGGAAATTGTTAAGATTAATTTGACCAAAAACGTTTTCAAAAAGATTCAATAAATTAACGTTATATAAAATTAAAAAAGCAAATATGGCTTATAAGAATCAGTTTAAAAAGTTACAATTTTAACATTAAAGAATGTAATTAAAGGTACTCGGAAAAATGAAAGAAGAAAAATGAAGCATGTTTACTGGTTGACCATTTCTAATAGTTTTTACTTAATGAACTCAGTACTAATATCACACCACATACGACTCGTATTATGTTTCCTTGTTTTGAGAACGTTACATTTTATTTCTTTTACTTGATGATTTCAGAAGCCTTCGTTTTTCTTGCTATGAACTAATTAACTCGAAGAAATGTAACAAGTGTAAAAGTGTTATGTAATATTAATCATTGTCTCACAATCTGTACTTTTAAATCTCAAAAAAATTTGTTTGAGATATTTTCATTATCTTGTTGCTATATTATATTAACAAAATTTAGTAGCAAGGTGGTCCCAAACTCGAAAAAAAATATTATTATGAGCTTCAATTTTTTATAGACAAAAATTCTACAAAGGCCATATATTGAAGTTGCAGATTTCCAAAATCATAAACAGAATAGTGAGATCTTAAAATCGAGGGTAATATAGTATATCAATTTTTACAGTAAGTATTATAATCGATCCATGAAAGTATCAAGCGGTCTGTACATTAAACAATAAATGGATAAATTAATAAATAATGAAACAAATCCATAACAGAACAAAAACATTTATGTCGATACGCTTATCCGTACGTGAGATATCGCGAGACAAAAAAACGGGATGTAAGTATAATACGTAAATTCAGTATAATACGTCGGTCTAGACCTGTGGTCTGAGTCGAAGCAATAACACGTGTACAGTATAATAAATTCATTCTCTTCATTGCACAAGTATTACTGAATAAAGATACTGTGGGATCTCTGCAGTTTCAGAAACAAACAGTGGGATCTCTACTTCATTCCCCACTTCCATTACAGATACATTATTAACAGATTTAGTCTGGATCAAACCACTTTTTGCATCTTGGTCCTGAATTTTGGTATCTCCATTTTAAATTTTGTGAAATCTGAGATCAGATTCTTTATGTTTGTTTAGCGTACTAATTTTTTGAAAAGACTTATGTAAATTACTTCAATAAATAACAACTATAGCATAGTTATGCTACTTATATTACTGTTGAAACAACTGTAGCTGTATATGGAGACGTAAATATCGTATCCAGCACAGTCCAGTTGGTAAAATTATACTTATTTTTATTTATTGCTTTTAGTCAGTTACAATGAGAATGAATAGTGACCATTAAGTATACTACAAATCCAACCGTTTAATAAACATTTAAATTTGGGTTAAATTTACGGGATTAACGTGTTGATTTAACTTTAGAGTTCAGGTAGAAATAGCGTGGTGATGTTCATTTCAAAACGTTTTGATATATCATTTTTTACAGCGTTTTGAAAGATTATTTCAGTAGCTACGTAACGGTTCAATAATTTTTAGATTTAAGGTTAACATAATAAAGAAATACTTACTTAAAAAAATAATGATTTTAATAAATTATTTATCGGAAATCCGGAAATATTATTTTATTGTTATCAAATTGTTCAGTTTCGTCGCGTTGATACGGATTATTCATAGAATAGGGAAGGAGGATATTTATATTTTTTTCCCAACATATATACATTCATTTATATAATATATTACTTATCGTTCTTGTCGCAGAAAAAATTGGTGCTCTGACGACTAACTTTTTGAAACGATAACAGTTAAAAGATTCAGTTACATGCTACAAATAATCTGTATAAGTTTAGTAATTTTTAGTTACCGCCCTGGTAGAAATTGATTTTCGTGCTAGCGCCATGCCAGAGCCAAGTATGGGCCCTGTTGCCTGGTAAGGCGCAAGTAGAGCCTATGCGTGGCGCTGGCATGGCAAATATTGATTTCTACTAGGGCGTAACAGAAAAATATAAGGGGCGTGATGATTTTCTTGACTATCGTATATTTAATACAATATTACACCTTATTTAAATGTACTTTAAAGTGGCGCTATTTATGGTACATCCTAAACGGTTTTCGAATATTTAGAAAACATTTCGTATAATACATATGTATTACAAACGTTTATGATAAACGTACACTAAATAATGAACGCGTTACTAATACATGCTTATATGGCTACATCATTTTTCAACCAAACTTACGGATAATAAACGTATATTAAACGATAGGGATATATACGAAATATTGCTATTTTGAAATTTATAGCCTTACTAATAAACGTTTATATATCATATACTTCTGTTTTAAACCAAACATGATATATCGATTATAAGCAGTAGATACAAATCAGTCTGATTATTTAAGTAAAATCCCAATACTAGTTCCAGTATTTGTTTCCGTACAAGTTTACCATAAAAGTAAAAAAATTTAATCCTTTCGAGAAAAAAGCAAAAGAGACATTTCCCTGAAATCATGCTTTCGCAGCTCGAATATGCACGTTATGTTTATCCATTTCCATACGAGCGCGTGACGTTAGTAAACTGTCGAATGCAGCAGATGTTCACGATCAAGTCTTCAGTATTGCAAATATGAAACATAAAATCCTATATAAGGAAATTTATTTAAGAAATTAGACGTCGAACAATTTTTCAAAATATCTGATAAAAATCAATTGCAACTCAATAACATCTTCCGATGTAATTTGATTATTTTTCTACCAAATATTCATTTTTAAATATATATTCTTGGAAACTCGATCTAAACATTTCAACGGCGAAAAAAATTTGAATATATAACAAAACTGTACCAAACCTCTCTTGTTCCGAAAGTATCCAAAACCTACAGGAAATATTTCAATGTTTTTAAAGTTATTGTTTTTGTACGTTTCGTTTATTTTCATAAAGTGTTTCTATAATTTTATTATTAATGCAGTAATCGATTCTAAATACATGCAAAAAAATTTAATATAAAGTGTAAACACTCGGTCTTTTGAGAAGTTGTGTTCAAGTTTTTCACTACATTGGGACCATTAATATTCTGAGATGCAACAAACCGACTTGCCAACTAGCTTCGGACGCTAACTTCAGCAATTTTGAGCCACAAACAACGACCCGAAGCTGTAATGCAAATCAGCGCCTGCTCTCGATCAAATATTCAATCAAAGATACTGCAATAAGAGGTCCGTGCATGTTCAATATTTTAATTTTCTATAAAATTAGTAATTTTTTTTAATTTGAGGCGAATAACTACTTAATGTTGAGATATTGTTTGGAAAATAATGTAGAAAGGCGTTTTCCGAATGTAGCGAACGATTTTTGGAATTCATATCAAATTTAAATGGAACGTATTACCGTGGGATTTTCCGAAAACTCAAAATTTCGAAATAGAATTGTTCTATGTATCCCTAACATGTAACGTTTCTGATACGTGTATATTACACGAAACGTATTTTAAACGTCAAAAAGTTGTTTATAAAATACCATTGTTACGGACAGAATCGATGTTTTATCGACTGCCATACCCGGCGTAGATTTTTCCCACAAAGGAGGTTTTCCCAACACTATTGCACACCTGAAAGGAGGGGGTACCTCTCAAAAAAGAAACAGGCCTGTTAGGTAAATTATGTAAAAGGCCCTTCAAAATGACGATCTCGATACAATTATTACTTCGACCCAGACTAAGTCTGGACGAAGTATTGAATTTGGTCACTTCGGGCAAAAAAATTACCATATAGTTTTTCATCAAATGTCGACGTTTCAGACCCTTAAGGAACCCAAATCAACAATAAAAAAATTTGTGTCCGTGATCTTGTACGTACGTACGTCCGTACGTCCCGTTTTTTTGTCTCGCGATAACTCGCGAACGGATAAGCGTATTGACATACATTTTTTTTAAAATACGCGTCTTGGCATAACTCAGATCTGATTAGATTTTGGGGAAGATCCACCCGTCCATTACTAAAAGAAATTAGCCCCAATTAAGTTTCTTTGTAGTTTTTTGCATTTATTTTGAAAAATACAAATTTTATTAAAAAATATTTCAAACAAAAAAGATAGAGCATGAAATTCTCTATAAAAAAGGTTGTATGCTTTTTCTCCCTAAAGTCAACGATAATGCCATAAAAACTGGTTTAAAATGTTTATGACTATTGTCTGAAAAAGTATTGAATTTGGTCATCGCGGCAAAAAAATTACCCTATTGTTTTTCATCAAATTTCGACGTTTCGACCCCCTATCCCCCAGGGGTAGTCTTTGCCAGCCCCTCGGGCGCGGTGATCACCTACGGGTGCAAAGTTCTTTTACGCCCTTGATACGAAAATAACTATTTCGATAGATCTAAAAGATGTCTTATAGTATCTAAAAGATATCCGTCAGAGATCTTTTCGACACTTTCAAGATATCTTTGACGAATTATATGTATATATATTGTATATATAATATCATAATAATACAGACAGTAATTAGTAAAACACAGTAAACATGTAATATGCATCGAATAGTCTATTACAATACAAGTGCTTGAAGTAAGTGTTTTGCAACTTTTATTTATTAATACTTCGGCTGGCCTGTTGTCGGGGTCGAAGTTTTGAAAATGCTCATTTTCAATTTTCATACATATAAGAAACACTATATTGTTGTAACATATCTATCGAAGCTACTTGGACATAAATATGATTGGACCCCCAAATATCAATATAATTTTATAATATAATTGAAAGCTGTTAGTAAACAAACGAGTCTTAAGGAATAGCCGACTCTCCACTGGGTCGAAGTTTCTGAGCGAGCGAAGCGAGTGAGGCACCACGCCAACACTAGTTTGCAATTCGAATATTATAATATCGATGCATTATATTTTTTTCACAACGTTTCGGAACGTCATCGGGTGAGGAGTCCGCGTCGCGATCGGGTCATCACCATTGATCGGGATAAATTTGATTTTTAGTTTGTGGCCGATCATATTGCGCGTTTTATTGTATCTAAATACACAAAATAATTTGAATAATCTTTATCGACCGTACGTTTTCATATTAATATAAATATAAAGTATTAATTTCTTCGCGAAAGCTGTCATAAGAATGTCTTTCAACTAAATACACATGGATAAAAGGTGTTTAAACTTAATCAAAGAAGCTCCGGTTATATAATTCAGTTGAATATTCGTAAATAATATAAGTTAATAAAACGTTGAACGTTCATTATCCATTTATTAAACAAAACTGTTGACTGTTTAATTCATTCTCTGTAGTTGAATTTGTTAATGCTTTCTAAGCCTTGGTTTATTTTTTTTTCAAAATACATTTTGTATCTTAAGGTTTATTGTTTATTTAACGTTTCTTTCTAAAAGACTATATACCTTTTTCAAAATATTGCTTTTATTACTTTATTTTTTCTGTGATTGTCTGTAATATCAAGTAGCTCTTCATATCATAATTCACTAGGTTTTCTGCAAAATAAGAATTTACTTCAAAACAAAATTATCTTTTTCTTTCAATTTCGTCTAAAATACCATAAACATCTACTTTATGGATACTTTCATACCTTAGAATACGACGCATATATATACTAATAAATCATTAACTATTGCGACTTTACTTCAGTCAACCATCAACTGATCAAACGTAACCAACTAAATTCAGTTAATATTTCAAAAAAAATATTATAAATTCCACAATAAGTAATAGTTTAATAAAACTAATTCTATAATACAACTTACTGAATAACTATGTTAGTCGCACTATTAATATTTTTTTACAGCATTATTTTTAACTACAATACGTGCTCTTCATCACACAACGGGTCATAAGTAACTTCATATTTTAATCAGCTCAGATGCATTATATACACACAAAATTTCTTAATACTATATACAATAAAATATAAAATAAGTTTATAATAAAAATGAAGTTAAGAAAATAGTTTTTTTTTAATTATAATTAAAAAAAGTTTGGACAATTTTGAAAAGTAACTTCCAACAAAATTTAGTATGAGAATGTTTAATTTTTATTGTTAAATTATATATTTATTTATGAAAACATGTATGTTAACATTTCGCACTGACATTTTGTTAAAAAAGATACGTAAAATAATTTATTTTTTTAGAATACAAAATCTTGAAGAGGACTACAATCATACAGTCGAAACGTCATTCATTTTAAAGAAAATTATTTTTGCTTTTTATTCTGTTTTAAAAACAATCTGTCCATATTCCGGTCTGATTAAGAATAATCAAGAAACAAATACACTTTTACTTACGAAACAAACGGAAAAGAAGAATCTTTATTTATACTTTACTTGTGTTTGTTTCATGTTCATGAGACCGTAAAAATTCCGAACCACAAATTTTATTAAATTTCTTTTGTAAAGATTCTAGCAGTATAAGATAAAATTCCGCCCTACGATTTAAATGTATGAAAGTTTATCGTTTTCTATGACGAAAAATAATAATTTTCAGGAATTTTCAACTCTCTATTCTCAAAATTAAGCTCGATATAGCAAAAAATATGTATTTCCTGTTTTTACTTTTTTATTACCTAACTACAATAGCAATCTTTACAAAAAAAATCATGGGTATACATAATCTTAGAGTTTAACTGTGACAATTTTTTCAAGTAATTCGACATTATAGAAACTTTTCAAAAAAATTATAAAAAAATTAAAAAATGTTTTCTCGCGTTTAGAAAATAATTCAAGAAGTGAATTCAGGCGGTAACGCACTGGATACGATGTCGTTGGTCGTGAGTTCGATCCCCGTCGGTGAAAAATTTTTCGATTTCGTTTTCAAGCAGCCACTTGCTGTTTGGTAAGACGAGCCACGTTGTTTGTTTACGTTTCGAAAGTATTGTTTATCTGGCGGAAATCGAAAATTCTTTAAAAAGAGCGATTCCGCCCGTTGAATAATATATAAAAAAAAAGAAGTGTTTTAGCGAAAACTATATCGTAATTTTTTTCAGAATTTTAAAAATGATGTGCCCATATAGTAAACAACAATAAAAACGGTATTTGTTCTCAATTTTTCGTTCAGTTTTTCGCTCAATTTTTATCAAAAGGAAACAACCTAGGGGGTTAAATTGTAGGTCTGTTTTTGAGCACTACAACTTTCTCAAACACAAAATTTCACAAGCTTGTTGTATATTTTGTTCCGTGGGCTCTTATTTACGACTCCTGTGCTTCCGCCCCATCAGCCAATCACGACGCCGCGAACGACAACGCTCTCGGTTGGCGCACCGATGTCGATCGCTATAAGAACACGTCGCGGACGCGACACTTAAACTTTCGCTTATATGCGACCGAACGAGTTCCTCATCGACCAATCACGACGTCGCGAAAGAATCGCTTGTGATTGGTGCGCCGATACGTGCCCTACTATTATAAGAACGCGTCGCGGACGCGTTACTTCACTTCTTCACGCACCGGCGGTCGGGCACGAGCGGACCTCCTGAGCAATAGGCTATCTCCCCACGATCACGGCCAACGGACTAGGTGGATGGAATAAAGTGGACAGAAGAGCTATAACTATTCAAAACATCTCGTTTTCTTTTTCCCTTATTCCCGGTAACCACACGGGCGTGTGACAATCGGCGCGACAACTCCTGGAACGCCGCATCGACAAGCAGCCACTCAAGGACGACAACAAATACAGCGGCTGACCGAATTCGGTACTAACTCTTTCGATGTTTTTTTTTCTTTTCTTACTTTTTGTTTCTATTCACAGCAGAAACAAACTAACCACTCCGTCGTTTTCACGACGCTTAAAAACAAAGGGAGTAACTAATCCGTCGTTTTTTTTACGACGCTTAAAAAAAAGGGAACTAACTACACCGTCGTTTTCACGACGATTAGAAAAGAAGATTCCCCCCCGGCAATCAAACGGCGGTCTTCAGCATCGGAGATCCTCGACCGCCGCCAGGTGGCGGCACACCAGAGATCATTCTCACAAGGGAAGTGAGTTTTCACCGGGACAAAAGACGTCGCCAACCCCGGACGATAGAGATTTTTGTTCTCCGCAACAAGCTGTTGAGCAAAATCAGTTACAGGTAAGAAACAGCAAAAATTTTAATTCTATGCATTCTAAACACAAATTGTAACGCTTGAAATCAGTTTCAAAATGCTTTGATACTTCGTTGCCGCAACTTAAGTAGAAGCGTAGATATCACCAGAAAACTGGATTTTATTTTGATGTTTTATGTAGCTGTATTAAGGTGAAAAGTCTCCCAAATGACTAAAAATATTTTTTTTTCAAATATTCAATAATTTTGATAAATTTTCAACTACCTACCCCACAATATTAAGCCTGTTATTGAAAATACTTGCATTTTCAGTTTTTATTTTACCGACAGCAATTGCCCTGTGGTCGGCGCGACGCGCAGTCGCTCTTTCAAGTAAATCATCCTGATTGGGGATCGTGACTTGGAAGATGACTGTTAAAATAAAAAAAACGAGCGTTGCGCCCGCTACGGCAAAGATAGCAGGCCGATTGCTGAGTGGGAGACACAGCTGCTTTACGATCAAAGGGTATACTCTGATGATAAAGTAGTTCGTCGACTGTATCTGTTTGGGTTTTCCGTAGTTTTCCCAGACCCGGTGCAAATGCGATACAGAGGGGCCAAGTCGCTCTGCGGGGCGCAGTAATTGGGGGACTGGCTCTGGGTGAGTGATCCTTGTGTTTGTCTAAAAGTATTGTCTTGTAATGTCTTTGAATGTCTGTCCGACCAATCCACCCGAGAGCCGACCCGCGAATAGGGTAAAAATGTCATTAAAGCGGGGCATAATTCCTTTCAACAACAACAACAATAGTTTTTATTTTCAGTTTTTATTTTTAATTTTTCATAACAACGAAGGCAATTTTTTCAAATAATTTCATCGCATTGGCAATTTTTAAAAAATTCAGTATTATTTCTTGTAGTGTCAAACTATTTCATAAAATTGTCAGAGTTAAACTCTGATATTATTTACACGCATGAATTTTTTTGTAAAGATTGCTATCTTGGTTATGGAATAAAAATATAAAAACTGAAAATACACTTCTTTTGCTATAATAGATAAATTATGGTGAATAAATTGATTAAAGTATAACTTTTAGACTACGAATGTATTCTCCTCATAACAGAATATTTTGTTTTAAATAATGTTAACTCAAACCCCCATTCTTACTTTATTTATTAGCAATTAAAAAAAGAACAAATTCCTTTTATATTAACTACCTACGTTTACCATGGTTAGTATTTTATTAATAAATGAAATGCATATGTTTAAAAACACACTTTTACTTGTAATGAATATAAGCCGGCATCTTGAAATTAAGACCTAATGTTATCAGAAATGTCAATAAATTATTATTAATATTAAATAAATGATTGTATACGTATGAACTGTATAGAAAACAATGGAGCCACAAAATGATCAATTTTCGAACAAATTTGACGGACCGAAGCCATTTAAAAACACAAATCGACAAAAATCAAAATATGGGATTGTTTCTGTTTTAAGTAAAACATTCGGGAATATGTTTTTTATAGGATAGAAGGTGGTCAGGAATAAATATCATGCTGAAAATTGAATTCTACAAAAATTGTACCTCAGCACCATTCGTAAGAGCGACCTCAAAACTAGTCGGAAATGAATGTATCTACAACAAAAATTTAGTGTAAATAAAACAATGCTAAAATCCATGTGGAAAGGATTAATAATTCATAAAATAACATAAAAACTCAATTAAATTGCCAGAAATAAATATATGAATGAACAAAATGCTTATTAAAAAAAATAAAATGGACTTTTCGCCTCTAGGTTTGAGTCATCTATAGAATAATTATTTATTCATTCGTTTATTATCATAGTCCATCTATTTTTTCATATTTACAAAGAAATATTATATAAGGCTTTGTTTCATTTTAATTGTTAATTGAATATGTGCAATGAATCTAAAATGTACATCAACACTCAAAATAGTTTTTTCATTTTATTTTTTTCTTCATATTAACTATGACGTAGGTATAATATATCAACAATGGATTAATTCAAATACTCATTGTCACTCATTGTCAACAGAATGAAATAATTCTACCCATTATCTAAAATAGTTGATTAAAATTTCCTTCAGTTTTTAATATTTATATTTAAATATTAAGATTTTACGAAGTTCAGAATTCGTTAACTGTTAAAAATATTTTTTTATCCTATCCAGACTTTTTCAAGCGTGATACAGACCATCTTTTTTATCGCCTCTGAATAGAATGCGAGATAAAAGCTCTTCTGCGAAGCACGCATGTGGAATGTCGATCAAAGTAGGAAAAAGGATAATTCTGTGGCGGAAATGCAAATCAGTCAGTTATAAAATATACAATCTATAAATACAAATAAAAAACATATATATCAATTTTAAACAATCTGATTTTCAGTAACGAGAAATTTAAAAATTTTACTTTGAAATCGGCTATAGGATTTTTATAAATGACCATAATCTTTACGCATTCAAATATGGAATGAAACTGTTTTTTATAAAATCAATCTACGTGGAGATTAACCATATTGTTAAGTGGCAAATTTTGAAATAAATCAGAAAATGTAGGGAGATTATTTCAAAAAGCACATGCGTATTTTATGACATATTTTCGCGGATAACGGGTTTAAAAGTTTAAAACGGAGGATAAAGTATTTTTCGCCAAGTGAAAGCTCGCATTAAGTTTAAAATTTTATAGACGATCGAAGTTAAAAAGTCTCAATAACTTAGTTCAGTTCGATCTAGTACATGAAGCTTTCTAAAGCACAGAAGGTTTTAAGAACAAAGCCGAATAAAACATGTCTTCGATATTAACAATTCACCGACTCTGAAGTCATATTTCCAGAGTATACGCAGACAAAAAATTTGCACGACAACAACAAGGTAAACAGCTGTATGTATCGCGATTAAAGGTAAAAGGATGAGAGCTTTCTCAAGAGGGGAAGCCTGGAGTTTAAGATAGGATTTAAGGGTATTAAAGGATGATGCGGAAGAATTGTGGGATAAGGAATGGAAAATATCAACAAAATTGTAACAGATTTAATATAAGTGTTATACACATGCATATAATAAATAATATTTATTCCATAATTACTTTCATTCTTTTAAAAAAAGTATTATAGAAACAATGCAAAAATTACGCGACTAGTAATGAACATAATCAACTCTAAATAGTTTACGATAGAAAAATGTGAAAAAATGACTTAACTAATGTAAAGAATTAATTTTCCAGAATTCTAAAAAATTAATCTGAAAATAATAATTTGAAAACGTTACGCTTTCAATTACGCTTATCTTTTCCTCGAATATCTCAAGAAAGTCTCCTCTGGCTGAAGCAAACTTTTTCGTAGGGTTCTTTGATTTGGCACTTCCCCCAGCGATAGCATTATACCCTTACAGATACAAAGAAAAAGGCCAGAAACATATGTACAAGTGGTATAAAATCAACTCCAGAAGTTTTCCAGGTTTCTAAGATAGACAAAAGTGAGCCACCTCGTCACGGACCTAATAAACGACTTTCAGTATCACTTGGTCATTTTCCAGAAAGGTTCATGAAGTCTCCAAGAATTTTATTTTCTTTACACGAATCCAGATATGAAATCCCTGGAAAAGTTTTTTAAGCACTTAATTATTTATCTTCATTTTCATTTCATAAGAGGACAATATAAGTATTTTTTAAAAGTTATTACGAAATTAATTAACAAAAATATAAAAATTTTGTCGAAATTCAAAATCGGTATCTCGTGCTAGCTTTAGTCAAAGTAGTCGTGGAAAATCAATTTTCACCGACTTCAAAAGCAATTACGAGTTTGAAATGAGATTTTGAAAAAACTATATATACGAAGTTTGATTTCACTGCCACCGAAACAGCAAGTGTGAGAAACCAATTTACTATTATTTTACTAAATCTATTAAAGTATATAAATTAATATAATATTGAAATGAAATGGCTAATTATGGAGTTACCAATAATTATGCCAACTATTCTGTTTACAAACGAAATAGAATGTTACTGAGAAATTGCAAAATGTTAGATTCATAACATAATTTCTTATTATAAATGTAGATTTTCTTTCTTTCCATTCTGACAAAAAGTTGATTTTTATATAATATTCACAGAACATGCAAATGTATTAGCTAGTGGTATTTTTACTTACGTGATCGCGGCAGTCACGAATCTTTGTCCACACATTATTTGGGTCAAAAAAAGACGAACGCACCGGGTCTGCAAGTCCAGACCGGTGACGAAGGGTTGCTGGCAAAGGGTGAAAGTATCGAAAAAAAGTGGTGCAATTACGTGATCGCGGCAGTCACGAATCTTTGTCCACACATTATTTGGGTCAAAAAAGACGAACGCACCCGGTCTGGCAGTCCAGACCGATGACGAAGTGTTGCTGGCAGGCCTTTAAAGGGAGGATTCAGAAACAAAATTGTCTCTCTGAAATGCGCCTTTAAAAAAAATTTGAAAAAATTATTTCTTTAGTAATTTTTGACGCGGAATTCAGTGGTGCTAGAATAAAAAGTGTAAAAAATTTTTTTGAACCATAAAAAAATTTTTTTCTTAAAAAAAATGGAATTTTTTAAAATCCATCCGTAGTTATTTATAAACTGTATTTTTATGTTCACCCTGTTTTTTTTTTAATTTTTAAATTAATTTAGAACAATGTAGAAGCGTTTTTTCGAAAAAAAAAATTTTTCTTCGCGTTAAAATTTATGGGTCAACAACAAAAAATTTATCGTCTACTTTGGAAGATATAACCTGTACATATTCGTAATTTTTGTCGACATTTAACACAGGGCTTGTGGTGACAGAGTTGAAAATCGGAATTTTCCGTGTACTTTGTCCAATGACGTTAATATTACTATTCAGATTGGTTAGAAAATTAAATCAGAGATAGATTAATAATTACAGATTATCATATAAAAAGCCGAGAAATTGTCTATTCTACCATTTGTAGGTGACCAGCTGCCACCATCCATCGACCATGTTACAATTACGGATAATCCAAAAGAGAACAATTCAGGTGCGAATATTACATTAATTTCTCCTAGTACTGCTCATTTTTCGAGGCTTCGAAGGTTCGAAACTTTGAAGGAATTCGAAAAAAAATTTCGAAGGTACATATATCTGACGCTTCGAATTACAAAGACTCGAGATTCGAAGCTTCGACGACGCTATTACCATTTTTCTACAATACTAGTACGATTTTAAACAATATTACAACTTTTTTAATGCTTGTACATCCAATTTTAATAAATTCCTATATTAACTTTGTAACTAATAATACGAATATTTATTATTAAAACATATTGCGTTTTTCAGACAACATGGATGAATGTGACGATATTGCGGGTCCATTCGAAGGTGATGCATCAGCAGACGACGATTCCGACGACGAAAATATTTAAATTGTAACTCAATTATTTTATGTGAATGTTTTATAATATTAATAAACACAATTTAATAATAAAATACATTGGCCATGCGGTGCTTCATCACAATTTAATTGGTTATTAATCTGCCAAAACATCA
The DNA here is from genome assembly GCA_030407085.1 of Trichopria drosophilae. Taxonomy (NCBI): domain Eukaryota; kingdom Metazoa; phylum Arthropoda; class Insecta; order Hymenoptera; family Diapriidae; genus Trichopria; species Trichopria drosophilae. The sequence continues at coordinate 103,613,320 of CM059587.1, forward strand.
AATTCTCGCAACTTTTTTCTTATTGATTTCATTATAACTAATATTAATATTATTATAATAATAATTATAATAATATTAATACTAATATTAACGTCATTGGACAAAGTACACGGAAAATTCCGATTTTCAGCTCTGTCACCACAAGCCCTGTGTTAAATGTCGACAAAAATTACGAATTTGTACAGGTTATATCTTCCAAAGTAGACGATAAATTTTTTGTTGTTGACCCATAAATTTTAACGCGAAGAAAAAATTTTTTTTTCGAAAAAACGCTTCTACATTGTTCTAAATTAATTTAAAAATTCAAAAAAAAAACAGGGTGAACATAAAAATACAGTTTATAAATAACTACGGATGGATTTTAAAAAATTCCATTTTTTTTTTAAGAAAAAAATTTTTTTATGGTTCAAAAAAATTTTTTACACTTTTTATTCTAGTACCACTGAATTCCGCGTCAAAAATTACTAAAGAAATAATTTTTTCAAATTTTTTTAAAGGCGCATTTCAGAGAGACAATTTTGTTTCTGAATCCTCCCTTTAAAGGCCTTCCAGCAACACTTCGTCATCGGTCTGGACTGCCAGACCGGGTGCGTTCGTCTTTTTTTGACCCAAATAATGTGTGGACAAAGATTCGTGACTGCCGCGATCACGTAAGTAAAAATACCACTAGCTAATACATTTGCATGTTCTGTGAATATTATATAAAAATCAACTTTTTGTCAGAATGGAAAGAAAGAAAATCTACATTTATAATAAGAAATTATGTTATGAATCTAACATTTTGCAATTTCTCAGTAACATTCTATTTCGTTTGTAAACAGAATAGTTGGCATAATTATTGGTAACTCCATAATTAGCCATTTCATTTCAATATTATATTAATTATATACTTTAATAGATTTAGTAAAATAATTAAGGATAATTTCGGTTACTACTAATCACTGACCAATTATTGTTGTTTTAAAACCATTTTTAAATTCCTCAAAACTGAAGAATCCACCAACTTTTTAATATTACTGCAGTCATTTAAAACTAGAATGAATTTAAAAGCATTTAACGTACTTAACAAGATTTTTTATTTTTAAAAGTAAACAATTGGCATCTCTCTTAACACTTTAAGGGCCAAATATTCATGAATTTAACGCAAAGTTTGACAATACTTTTTAGTAGTAAAGCAGAGTAAAAAAAATGTGAAATGATCAGTTTTTATTGTACAAACTTTGCTCATTCGAATGGCGTATCGAAAAATTCTGCAAATTTAAAAATGAAAACGTTACGAGCATTCATTTAATAAAAATCAGGATTTTAGTAGTATATTTTTTCGTTTATCGTTATTGTTTTATCATTTCCCCCATAAGAATACCATATATATTTATAAATATAGGGTCAAAAATGACTGGGCAAGATAGAACAAGTACAAAAAATTAAATTTCAAAATTTCGGCTCAAAGGTGGCTATTAAATTTGAATTTTTTAAAATCACTTCAAACATGGTTCCCAAAGTTTTTTTGGAACGTATTCACTAAAATCAAACGATATCATATCACTCTTGTACTTGGTGGTGTTTGGGGGCGCTGATTTTTTATACTGGATCCTACATTTTTAATTTTTAAAAACCAATAACCCCAGAAATCGCCGGATATCAAGTGTGAAGAAATTTTATTCAGGTCAATCAATTGAATTCATGCGACTATGATTTCGAGAAAAAACTACAGTTGTAGGCATTTTGTAGCCTCCATTTTTAAATTTAATTTTTTACAGTAGTTCTATCTTCTACCCTAAACATTTTAATATGATATTTATAAATATCTCAGGTACTCTAATGCGGAAAATTATAAAAAATAACAAGTTAAAAAAACATAAAAAGAAACAATATATTGACGTTGAAGATTAAAAAATTCACTTAGTCCTCAGAATGTTTAACAAAAGGACGCGGTTTTATTAATAACTAATGCAAACTTTTTAGCGGAGAACAAAGCAGTAAAAAACATGTTAAAAAGAAACACAATTACTGATAAAAATAAATGAATAAATTAATATTTTTAAAACGTATTCCGTATTTGCGCCTTACCAGGCAACAGGGCCCATACATGGCGCTCGCTAGCACGAAAATCAATTTTTACCAGGGATAGGACATAATGAATTATAGAAAATAATGCCACGTCAAAATAACTTAGAACCGCGTTTAATGATATTAAACGTTATATTACATTTTAAATGTTTAACCAAATTAACTGAAAAGGTATAATAAATACTTGACATAATATGTGTGTATATCAATGTATACTAAAATTATTTATTCGTTCGGGAACATTTTTTACGTGATAGGACGAACATATCTAGATATTATACTCAGACAAAAAATAATTAAAATAACCAGAAAAGATGAATAAACTTGTTGGTTTAACTAGCAATATTGTTAAAACAATTATTTTTCTAGTTAAAATATCCAGGATTCTGGTTATTATAACCAAATAAGATAGTACGGTGGTATTTAACCCGAAAATTTTTTAAGTGTACGACGTTTCTCTTCTAATATTGGTTCGTGTTATTCTTGTAATTAATATCCATACAAAATATTTTGTTTTTTGAACCGCATTTAATTTTTGACATTACTTTACTTTGATGAGAGCAGTGCAGCGAAGACGAGTACAAATGAAAGCTAGTAGTCGTTTTGGGATTAACTTTCTTCGACGTACTTGACATTTAGTGGTAATAAATTCAATATTTGCGGAAGCTGTTATCACAAGAACCCCACAGAGCTACAAACAAATATTGTACCTTGAAACCTCCACTTGTAAAAGAGCTGCAATCCATTTGAATCGTGACAAACGAGGGAAATTCGCTACCTCTTAACCTCTCGAACCGAGGAGACTGCTTCCTTTCTTGGCGCGTGTCTCTTGTATAAATCGTGGCATGCTTTTTCGTTTGATAAGGAATTATAATATTCTTGGCGTTATCCAAGGAACTCCTGGAGAATCTCGAAGGCAAAATGTCACCGGCAAATGGAATTGCTCAAAAGGCGCGCCTGCACGGCTCGCCAAGTCCTTGAAATTACGAGCATGCTCATCCAGGGCGTCTAGCTTCCATTTCAATTTTTATTTCAACAATGGCTAATCTGCGCGTTCACCCCTTCCGCGTCATCACTTTCGATTGTAATCTCATCAATCCACCTAATCGGTTTAACGGGAAGGAAATATTGGTAATTCGATTCGATTCGCGCCGATGCGTTATTCCCCGCTCGCTCATTTCCATCACGAAATTGGAGATCCGTCAGTCGGCGGATTTCAGAATAATTATTTGGTGATCATTGTTCCACTAAAACAAGACAAGAGTCGTAGGATTTCGTTACAAGTGGATATGCATAAATTTAAGTACAATTTGTAAATAATTTTTATTATTTTGTAACCAAATTTATATTTGATTTTGTCATGTTTTCTCACGGACACCACGAAGATAATATATAAATTATATATGAATTATAATATGTCTAAAATTACTTTATCATAGAGCTTGAATGATAGGTGTCTAAATGAAAATATCAAACAAGAACTCCATATTAAGCGACGGACTTATGGTCTACATATAAATCAATAAAATATTTGTCATCTTGGATTCACTGTTTTGAATTTTGAGAATCTGATATTTGATTTCAATGATTTCTAGATCCACATTGTGCAGTTTGTAATAAGAGGTTCTCCGTACACTACGCATGGTACACCTTAACTAGAGTCAACCCAAAAGGGGTAGAATAATAAATTTTCTTTTTTTACTATAAAAGGATATTACGGTAAAAGTCCCAATTATGAAACACTGTCCCAGTCTTTGAAACATGACAAGAAATACCAGCCTTACACCTTAAATAAAGCATATATAATCTGCACAAAAATGGTCGGCATTATGTTATTGTTTAATTTCATTTTGCATAAATAATTACATTATCCAAATTCTTTTACAAGAAAAAAGGAGCTATGCGCAAATATCTCTTCGTCACAGCTTAACGATCTGTCACTAGCATCAAACTGGTAACGTACATAGGTAAAGGTTTCAGGAATCTTCACCTACTAACATTATTTGACAGCATGATAGAATGATTACTAAAAAGATCAGATTCCATGAATTGTTATTAATAAACAAATATTCAGATTTTAGAACTAAATAATTTATAAAAATGGGCATTTCACAATACAAACATAAATTTTTGGGCAGTCTGTATTTATAAAGCGATTAAAGCCTAAATGCGGTCATATTACACTTACAAGTAACAGTAATATAATTTACTTTACTTTCTCTGTTTTTTTAAAGTTAAACTTAAACATTTTAAAGAACTTTCGATGTTGTATAAGTTAGAATCACTTCTACGTCTATATGGATTGAATAGCACTATGTTTAATTTAAGTGCAAACCTAACATAAAAGTGGATACAACGTCCAATGAATTTTCTCACTCAAAAATAGAATCGTAGCTAGTTCTTTTTAATATATTTTTGCCTCCTATTATCGAATACGACAATACAAATTTCGCCTCGCAGATGAAGTCACAATATTGAAAAAATCGTGTTTGACTGCGTTTTCATGTATTTATTGTAAAAAATACAAATGAGTCAAAAGAATGTTTTAAACAAAAAAAAAAATAGAGAATCAACTCTAATGAAACAAAAGACGGATGTCCCGAGTAAAAAAGAATTTGATCCACATTTCATCAAATTTGGCCGTAAGCGAATGAATCGAAAAATGGTCAGAATAACATCACTTTTTTAAAACATTTTAGGATGTGAAATTTTTCGACAATTAATGGGAATTAGATCATAATTGCACTCAAATGAGGTGTCTTGTCGATACATATTTGATCCGTATCCAACTGTTTTTATATACTCGCATTTGCATTTGTACTACATGGATTCAGATTGTATCAGATGTTGATCAGAATAGGATCAGAAATGGACCAAAATGTGGAACTAATCGAATAAAAAACTTTCCATAATTTGATTCAATTAAATCTGAATATATTCACAATTCGAGCCCTTTTGAAGCGAATCAATTCCAAATATAGTCTCTTATCTTAAACTTAAAAATTTTATATATTATAAGACAACAAATTTCTTTGAATAATTGAATGTGGTTTAATGGTTTCCTGGTAGAAAAAGAGATCAGTTTCTGGCCACTTTTGCTGGATTCCGTTGTTTACAACACCGAAACCAGAAAAAATGGACAGAAACTGGTCGTATTTTCTACCAGGGTTAAAATGAATCGATGAAAACAAAGGACCAGGTACTGAAATACAATACAATACTTTAAAAATTAAGCTATATTTAAATTTCCTCGCTAGAAATTCAGTCCCGACACAATTAAGATGCTGACCAGTTTTCCTGCCAATAATATGACATTTGAAGAATAAAACTGACCAGGTCGTTGCTAAAACACAATTTTTCACGTATCCCCATATAATACTGCCCAATTACTAGCTACTACTTGTTTAGTTTTGCACCAGAGATATTTTGAAACATTTTTGGTAAATTTTAAGTTTTTCGCATTTTAGTATCGACTATGTTACGAACGAAATATTAATTGCACCCAAATGTTAAATAATAAATTATGATTCCTCTTTTACAAGCAATTTGACTATTACTAAAATTACGCACATTTTATTAACCCTATTATAATAGGATTAATAGTATATTATCTAACATGGAACCAAAACTATAATTCTGGTCCGGGCATGGTGTTCCCAGTGCGAGGCGCAGATGAGTAGCAGGAACACATGCGAGGACCAAAATTGTTTTAGTGCCTCGTTACATACCATATTTTATGTAACAGGAGTATGGTTTTCGAGGTTATGTGCGTAACGTGTTTTGAGTGCTTTATGGTATACGGACGATAAAGTAAGGTTATATGCCTATGCGCATGCGCATAGATACATAATGTGTACATTATCGTCCTCGGACTATAAAGTAGCCGCCCATCCATAATAACTGATTTCAGGTCCTTAGAACATGAATAAAATGCCGAGGATACGTACTCCTGTTACATAAAAAAACATATATTCATTCACAAATATTTACAATATTTGCTACAAATATTGCCCTGAAATCATTACAAGGAATTCTTTGCTATTTGTAATTAAACAGACGGATAGTATCCAATGAATTTCACGGAAAGTTTCTAAATTCTTCATAACTATCCTTAATACACATTACTTGGATTTTCGTGTAAAAAACTCACTGATTCTTAATCTAAATTTTCTGTATTTTTATAATACTTTATATATTTTGAACAATTTCGCCTAAAGCTGTAGTTCGAATGTATAGTGAAAACTACGTTTCATTGTTATCATTTAACTAAACTCATCCACGCGTATAACACGTTTCACTTAGTTTAAAAATATTCTGTGTTAAATTCGACTTAAGTTATTCGGCGTAGAATACAGTCACAATGTGTCTGGAACTGTATGAAATTTCATTGCTGAGACAGTGCCTTTCAGACGCGTGCTTTAAGACACTTCGCATGCACACGTATCTTAGAAATTCTGTTATGTGTATGTTCACAGTTGGCTGTATACGAAAATGAAAATACAAAACAAAAAAGTTTTCGAAATATAATTTGAAGTTCTAACCCAATTCTCTCAGCGTTACTTGAATTTTTTATTAAATTGTTTCAATGCGAACCTTTCTGTGCTAATCTTAAATAAAAAATTTGTTATCTGTAATATCTAAATTACTGAAATTTTAAAATACTTTAATAGATGACTGCCTATCACGCAGAAATTGATATACTTTAAATATAAATCGAAATATATCAATTAAAACAATTTTTCGAGTGTAAATTTACAGTATAATAATATGACAAGTAATTTCTTGAGTTCATATGGTAATAGTCACTTTACTGTTCACGTATTTTAGTAGAATAATCTATCATCCATTTTCCTAAAAAGTGGTAAACTGTCATACAAATCCAATTTGTACTTATCACAATTCGCTACAAAATTGCAATAATTTATTATTATTCACATTATATCGTAGAAACTAATTTTAATCTTTAGAGAATACCGAATTACTACATCAACTTTAAAAAATCAACAAAAAAGGACTTTAATCAGAACTATAAACTTTACTATAAAATTCTCGTAAGTTAAATTTAACAACTAAGGCGATCAAAATATCCGTCGGTAAATTTTCATGAAATATTCATTTATATTTTAAAATGTCTCCGCAACATATCGAATGAATTTTCATCCACTCGCAATCCATCGTCCTGAACGAGGTTATAAAGAGAATTTGAAATTTCAAAACGACTTTGTAATATCAATGTATTCCAAGTACAATGTAAAAGTTTTGCTTCGTTCCAAAGAATTATTACATGGCTTAAACTAAAATGCAATTCGATAAAGAGCCAACAATTTTCAGACTTTACGTAAGAATCTTATACTTGCACTTCTGAAAATATCTCCTACAAAAAAAAGTAAATCCAGATTAAATGTTATTTATATTATATTCGATATTATGCTGAAAATAATATCGAACCATTGAATTAAGTATGCATGAAAGGTTTACATTCAGTTTTAAGGACAATTTTGAGCCAATGTCTCACGCAATCGGATATAACTACTTACTTACGCACTGAGGCAGCCGCAGCAGCAGTAGTAATAGTCGTTCTCATCAGACGATGCCTGAAATTAATTCAACCATTAACTAAAATTTTTCAAAATTTAGGACTAGCCGCAAATCTTGTAATTAAATCAACTAGAAATCATTTAACTCGGAGAAACAATTCATGTCTACCCTCAACAACCATGTGAACATTATGCAAATCAACAAACTTTCATTCACTTTTCATTAACAAATAATTTGATAAACAATATATTAACAATAATTTTCCAAAGACATATTAGAAAACTAATTTTAAGACAGATTTTTCCAGACTTATTGAAACAAACCACACAAGTTCATAATTTGAGATAAACAACATTTTAAAAAATTTATGGATGAAAACCGAAATGTAGAAAATATTCAAACAATTCTACCAAGTACGAAATATAGTCCTAGTTTTATTGGAGTTCGACGACGTAGATGTGAATTATACCCAATGTAACTAGCGATATAGATGTTCAGCGAGGATTAACCGCTCTCCAGCATACACAATACCAAGGATAGTTTGAATACTATCGGCTTATTAATCAATTCATGCCCACTTAATTAGCACAATCGCTTGCTACCTCACCATGAGAACTCCATAAACCACATCATTCATGCGAGTGCTCATTAGCACACATAAACATTCAGCATCACGCAATTTATTCTGCGGATATGTCAGCAGTGATTTACGTATATATGTCATGAATGATCGAAACGTAATGAAAACAAAATTAAGCAAACAAGTAATAACATAAATTATAATTTTATTATTTATCAGTTATTCATTTTATGATATTTTTAATTACAAGAATGTCTGCCTAGAAAATCGTAACTACTAACAATTTAATTATATTTTCATGTAGTGTGCGAGATATATTACAGAAAATATTTAAACTTGATTGTATCATAAATTTGAAAGAAAGAGATTATGTAGTACATATCTTAGATTATCTTTGGGAACCTCGCATCCGGAGAAAATTATAGCTTTTAATAAAGGACTTACTCTTTTATCGTAGGAAAAAATGAAAAACAAAATACTAGGTACGAATAATGAATTTTCGTAGCAAAGAAAACTTTTATGGTAAAAATCAATACATTTTATCAGCTCATAATTTCGGTACATCTACATCGCGTAACGGAAAGATTAGTTGGGCGTCTCGTCAAACTCGAACGACCAGTATCAAGAGAAATTTCCGTTAATTAAGCTTTGAAAAAATTGTGAATAAAAAATGAGCAATTGAAATTGGAGAGCGTACCGATAAATTCAATCGACGTCGGTGGCATGGGAAAAGTTAGGTAATCGCGATATTATAAAAAACGTGAACGTCTATTAAATTATTACCGAACAAATATTATATAATACAATAAGGCATCGGAAATTTATGCATCTAAGGAATGAAATAATTTTGAAATTATGTTATCTGCTTAATTAAAACTTATGCAACGATATAAACTACATTTCCATCAAGGGGAAGTGCTGAAACGTATTTACTAATACGTTCGTAACAAAAAGTCTTCATACGCATAATGTAACACCCGTGAAAAATATAAGCAAGAAGAAAACCAGCAGTTACTTTATTCGGAGCGAATTTTTTACAACGTCTGGTTAAGCTATGCACCACGGTTATTATCTTCGCGAATTCGTTTCCGCAATATTTTCGAAAATAACGTACGAGGATTGTGAAGTAAAAACTAGTTTCCCAGACAACCTTTTTCCGCGCTGGTTTATCCAAGTTTATCTCGTTTCATCCGAACTTTTTCCCGGTGTATACAAAACGTCAAATAATAACGCCCGACAATTTTACGTTGCTGGAAGATCCAAGCAGTTTCACAACTTTTCACGAAACATAAGCAAGCTTACATTGATTACTTAATCAGTTTCGTAATTATCTGAATGACTCGAAGTCGCATAATTTTAAATGACTTTTACACAGCATTCCTAGACTTCTGATCATTGGATTTTTTAGTGCAAGTAACAATGAATTGTAGAGAGAAGTTACAAGATTCTAACTTTTTCTATACCACCGCAGATTATAGACAAGAATATAAGTTAGCAACCCGAAAAGACATAAAATAAAACCGAGGTTTATTTCCTTGTATGAATTCTCCAATAATTAATTTATTATACATTTCCTAGGACCATTAAAAAATGCATTTCGAAATACGGTACTAAATTTACTTCCACGTACTAGGTAGCGACATACTTTTTTAAGAAATGTTCATTTTTACTCGTAAAACACATTACCCGAAGTCAGCAAAGTGATATTACCTTTTTCATGCAGTTAAGATAGAAGCACCTAAAGTTACAAATCTTCTTCAATTAACACTATACCTTTAAAAAATGATAATTTACTGAAGTTTCTCTTGTACTTTGTAACTTGAAACTTTAATTTTGGTTAAGTCCTCCTACTTTTCCTACTCTTTTTTTAAATTCTATCGTTAACGAGTGAATAATTAGGTAAATAAATATTAATTAAAATAGGAGGAATTCAAATTAATTATATTTCTTTTTATATGAATCTTTATTTTATTTTATTTGATTCCATTTAAAATGTATAACATTGATTTACTGAAAAAAATACCCTGTGTAAATAGAACTTTTGTCAATGAAAATTTATTTTTATAATATATTTGATGATTTTTGATAATTGAAACTTAACCTGCAGCCCATAAAGGTATTTTAAAGTAGTCGTTAGATATTAAGAAATATAGTAAATGTGGTCACTATACTAAAAATAGTATTAAATTTAGTTAAAGTCAAAAGTTTAACTTCTTTATTCGAACTTGTTTTCAAAATTAACTTTGACGTTACAAAGCTATTTTTAATAAATAATTGTCAATTGCATTTTTCGAATTGATAATTTAATAAGATCGAAATACTAAAGAAAATACTACGATAATAACTTATGATTAAATCTTCTTATATTTTGATTGATGATAGTAAATTAGACGAAATCGTAATAAGATTATACGATACATAAATTCAGTTGAAATCATTAGAAACATGCATCATTAGTCGAACATAGTTCATATTTGTGTAAAAAAAAACCTTTAATGCATTATTATAATAGTAAATATCACCTATATTAATATTCTGTATTTCTTTGGCGCATACACTTTTGAAAGTACTCTCAGACAATTTAGTAGCATTATACTTACAATCACCAAAGCACTTTGACATAATCCTGTGCAAATAACTTGTCGGAAGGCGTTTCCGCAGACTTATTAAGAAATAGATCTTAAAAACCAAAGCTGTCAAATAGGCTTTTAGGTTTAAATTTTGATTTTCTGGAATAAATACTCATTAACATTTTTAATAACTCATTAACAACCATTTTTTTTCATTGACACTGCGTAAATTATTTGGCAAATTTAAATATATGTAATTAATTTTTCGATAAATACATCAAAAAAGTTTCCTCTTTATTAAATTTAAAATAATTTATATATTCATACATTTGATGAAATAAATTGATGAAGAAAATTGAAAGTTAAATAAAAAAGGGACAAAATGTATTATAATTGGGAATTTCCATCGATAACAAAACAACAATTTTATTACATATAATAAAATCAAATTTTTAATCATTAAAATATTTGAGTGAAAGTGGATTGAATGAAAAATAAATTGCACATAAATTAATAAGAAATGAACAAGATTCCAATATACGAAGTTTCTGAAAACAGTTTCAAAATGCATAAATGATGGTTCGAACGACATCAAACTTTCGATGCATTTTAAACGGTTCTACACGCAGTACATGATCTTTCTACGTGAAACCAAAATTTTATAGTATATTAATAATAATCGTACATTAATGCCAAAGTTCGAACTTCAATGAACTTTTATCTCTGTAAATGACGGAGCTTCTTCAGTGAATAATTTAGTAATTATAATGTCGCAGAAAAGGCTCTTTCTTAAAGTTCATGCACTTAAAATAGATTACTCGTTTTTTATTGACTTCCTTTTATAAAACTTTGGTACCGCATTTCAATTTTGTCATAATATTATGGTACTGTTTCGCGGACAATGGTCTAAATTGTACTGGAATATTTATAGAAATATAAGTACATAAGACTATTATCGGGTATTGGTAATACCATCGTTAAAAAGCCGAACAAACTGAGTTTAAAATAATCCTCAAAGGATACTGCACGCTAATTGGAATTCTCTTATAACTCGACTTCTTCCAGTCAGAAGCCTCTTAGAAAACCAACATTGATTTAACATTAATCCGTCAAAATCCTACTCGACATAAAATGTCATGAGGATCTACAAATTAGAAATTAATTTATCGCCATATTCAATCCTTCTAGAAAATGTTAAACATGTACTTACAATGGACTTTTGGCCTTCAATTCTTCACGTGATTGGAAATGAGTCATTAAAAATTTAATAGATATGCAAAAAAAAAACTAAAATTCGCGAATATTTGAGAAAAAGTATTAATGAAAAAATAGATTGAATTTATTTTGCATTCTGCAATAATGGAGGAAAATCCAAAGCGATAATCTCAAAATATAAAATCAATTAAATGTAATACTGTTGTTTACTTAGAACATTAATAAATCTGTTAAAACACTCAGCGGATACCTCAGAATGGTTAGAATCGTTACAACCTGAAGTCCTGAAAATGTTTATTTTCATTTATTTTGAGATAACTAATTAAAACTTTTCTCATTTTAATGAAGTTACGATCTTCAATCATAAAATATAAAAGAACGACTGTCCTGTTTATTTCATTTTTAATACCACCTAACCAAAGATTGCAGCCTACTCAGATGCTGGTTCAATTTCTTAGTTGAAGATGATTTTGCAAACTTTAATATTAATTTGATTCAGGTAAAATGTAAACGCGTATTAAGATCCTTAGTTAAAAAGAAAAGTGATATATAAAAAAAATGTCAATAATTAAATATTACATATTTTCTGTATTTGCCAAACCAAATTGTTTTTATATACTTAATCTGCTGAACATAAATCTACAATAAAAAGTGGTCGGTTTTCGGTTCGTTTCAGAGTTAACCTCAACAAAATCGTCAAAAAATAAGTTTTTATATTAGGAAATGAAGATCAAGACTGTTCTCACATTTCTTCCACATTATTCCTATGTATTTTGATTTTCTGAACCTGAATCTACTTTAAAAAATTTGAATGCTTTCGTTAATTTCGGAAAAAATCAGAAAAAAAATCATTTTTTGAATTAAAAAATGAAAAATAGGTTATTTCTTAAGTTTACACATTTTGCTATGTACTTTGATCCACTGAACATGAATCTGATATAAAAAATACGATTTTTTAAATACATTTCGGTAAAAACTTGAAAACAAGCTTGAAAACACAAATATGATTCCTGTCATATTAAGTTAAATACATTTTTGTCAGTCTTTCCTGATGTTTAGATTCTACGGAAAAGTCGACACTAAACAATGTTGAAGGCCAATCTTAAAATGGACACATAGTTTACGATTTTTTGAGGTTATCTCACTAGACGGACTCTATTTAAGATTATTTCTAACAGTGTAATAAGCCGAGATAAAAATTTCAGTCATCAATTTTGTAATCATTATAAATGTCTAAAAAAATATACAATAAAAATGAAAAATGAAAAGTGTTGACATCGATATTTTGACAATGTGGAAAGAAATGAAGGTGGGACATTGATAATATACCCGTTAACTTTTTTTATCAAGTTTAATCCTTACTGCCTTAGTTATAATAACATTCTGATACTAAAAGCACTTTTAGAAAATATATCTCGGACTTAAACTTATATTTACTATCAACACTAACCTTCATCTCTTTCCACATTGTCAGAATTTCGATGTCAACATTTTTAATTTTTAAATTTTATTGTTTATTTTTTTAAATTTATAATTCTGACCATAGAATAGATTTCTTTTTTAAAAGGTCACTATTCTACATACATATTTAAAATAACATAGGGTTTAAGAAGATAAGAATATTGGAGTTTTTTGTTTACTTCACATTCAAAATGTTAATTAATTTGATTGGTAATGCTGATTTCCCAAAATATGTTATTTCCCAAAAAAAATTGAAATGCGTCATATTTAAAGATTTGTGCAGGAAACTGTCCTATATTTCTTTTCTTTCGACCAAAAAATAAAATGTGCTTGTTTATAAAAGACCGCACAAATTTTTCTGTACTATCATTTGAAATTGTACTTTCAACCCATGTCATTTTTAAGAAGGTGCCTGCCTCCTGAAATGAAATATAAAAACAAAAATAAAAGAAACTAAATTTTCATAAAGAAAACATTTTTTTACATTTCATCGTTTGGAAAAAGTGCGTTTCGAGATTTCAAAAAAAGTAAAGCATGAGTGTATTCCTTACATAGAAATGATTCAAACCACTTTTTTTACATTACCGTGCCACTCTACCGGAAAAAAATACGAGGCTTTGAAAAATGATATTACTTGCGCCGCTGGTACCGAAAATAGTTATTTTTTACTGGCACACTTTCTGTACAGTTTGAAAATACCCAATTTATTGCTGTTTTTTGTTTGGTATATTTCGAAGCGTGTATCACTAGTCTCAAGTCAATATTATTTGCACCTGTCTGAAAAAAGACTGAAAAATAAATAATTTTATTTTCGGTAAAATTACTGCATTATATTATTTTGCCGCGCTATCCCTCCATGTTTCATATTTTTAGATTTACATGTACAAATAATTATTTTTTATCGTCAAGGGGCAAAAGTCCCCGACCTGATCAAATCGATTGAGAATTACAGATTCAACAAAGTTTTGAAAATGGATAATAAAATTATTTTTTAAAAATTTTAAAGTTGCTCCTACAAAATGTGCGTTTTTAAAAAAATGTTGGCACCATCAAATTTTTGCTCTTCGTATCACCTGAAATGAGAAAAATAACTTTACATGTGGGTGCAAGTAAAAAAAAATTTTGTTGTTAAATGACAAATATTAAAAGTATCGCGAAATTACTCATATATATATATATAATAAGTTTCTAGTAATTTGACTGTGACTTAAGCATGTATACTTTAAAATCATGTATCTAGTTTTAAGACACTTTTGTATAAAGTAGACAATGAAAATCTTTTACAGCGTAATTGTGATTAATCAAAAATTGCAGTTAGTAAATACAAAATTGTGGCAGTAGAACCACACGATTTCGAATACTGGATCATTTTTCAAAAGGTACGTTGACGTTCTCATGTTTATTAGTTTTTAATTGTCCGACGTTATCATAGAATTATAGCCCGAAGCTGCATACCAGCTTAAAATATGCCAAGAAATTGGTATAAATTTATCGTTGAATGTTCCCTTTATCAGATGAATGTATCGTATCCAACGGCAGTTCGGTTGATTTATAGAAACTGGAAGCGAGGTCGAGAAAGAAGACAAATGCGAGCCTATAAACTAGCTTGACAACAGATAAACAGGTATGTCCAGATCCTCAATAATATTAATTAACGATCAATAATGATGCTCCTTATAAAGTTATATTTTAAAAACAGTATTCACGAGAAAAAAACATTTAGGTGGCAATGTTAAATTGCGAATGACATTGATCTAAATACGGTGAACATAAATATGCTGTTTGCAACATTCTTTCGAAAGAATGTAATACATTGAAATAGAACGTTTTATCTACAAATCTTTTTATATTAACGTGAAGGGACGTGTGTACATCAACGCAACTAAACGTATATAATATAAACGTAACGCACTAGAAAAGCTTTAAATTGAAAAACAACAAAATAATTATTTGATTCACATCATTGCTTCTGGTGAATGCATTTCAACCGTGCCTGATCGATAATTTAGAAAAAAACATTGAAATGTAAACAAAATGAAATCGCTTGCAATTGTTATCTTTTTCTTTTGTAAGTTAACATCATCAATGTTTAATTTCAAATAGGGAGGGAACGCATTTTTGTTTTTCTTCATTTAGAAACTATTTTATAAAAAATTGCTCTCCAAATTAGTTAAGAATTACTATTAAGAAAACGAAAAGTGGATCCCTAATTCAATTAGTAATAGTTTTTATTAATAAAAAGTTAAAAGGTATTAATTTATTGTTGATTTCATAAACTACTAAATTAAAATGTTAGGTCTACTCTTTGATTAGTAAAATTCCACTAATAAATTAGTAGTTTTTTACTGTTAATTGATGGCAATTCACTTCTCGTTCTAATTCAGGTTGTGGAGCGTGTAGATGGATGGCAGGATTAAACAAATTTTTATCCATTAATCCTGTTTTTTGAGAATGTCTGATATAAAAAGCTTTTAGAAAGCGCGCCGTAACTCGAAAAACAAACTATTATAAACTCTTTCTAAAAGCTGGATGAAACACGTAATGTTCCGAAATAACCTTAGAAGTTTTCAAGATACATTTCACAATATTTGCAAAGCCATAATCGAAACATTCAGAGTAAAACTTTCCTTTTATGCAACTACTATAAACGAAGTCTTTTTTAACTCAAAAATACTTCGAAAAGTGTAATATTTGTTGATGCTTTCGTCAATAAAACGAAGAAATAAATTTATTTACAACAATTGTATTTATGCAACATTTTTATAAACATTGACGTCACATTATATTTCAATGTTGGTGGATATTTTATAGAAATCGATTGATAGCTGTAGAATGTTGCGGAATTTGTGTTTAATCTGAATACATTTTGCATTGTAAATAAAAGCTAATGGACGTATTTATTCGCTTATATTTCAACGATTAAGTGATAAGTTGGGACTAAATATTTTTACTCCCATGAAGTTGACGACAGCTTTAGATTCATTATTAAATGAATTCTCGTTATAAATTATATATAAAGAACAAAGTTACTCTTATTCCAGACAGAAATTTATATAAGCTGGCATAACTCTTTGAATTTATGTGTTGTATTATTTTGTTTGTGACAAGTAAGTACTAAAAACTATTTATAAAATCTCTAAATTATTATACGTACTCTCGAAATTTTTTGAAGTGAAATTCTTTCTCTGAAGTGGATGTCTTAAATTTAATTATTGTTGTTTACCTGTCGATTTTGTAGTTTGTAGGTTTTTCGACAGGCACGCATTTGCACCAAAAATACTTTAGATAAATTATATTGCCTAAGAACAACACAAATAATTTTTTTCAATACGACTACTTAATTACACGACGAATTATGACATAACGTCTTGTATCCTAACGAACTTCCATTTCTACAAGCGATTTTAATCTTTAATCCACTGAGCGCGTTTGCTTGAAACATATTTAGTTTAAAGCATGGATTTCCCCTCGGGCAGTTATCTCGTATACACCCGGTATATGATCCAACAGTCGACAATTCGCTTGCAAATGTAAAGCGTGCGTAATTATTCGGTACATGTTTTGACTTGCAGTTAATGCGTGTGCTGTTATTTCTTTAAATAAAAGGTCAGTTTCTTTGGAAACCATTTTCATTTATAGTTGAAATAAAAAACAAAACATTTTTGTAGCACTTTGCTCGGAGAAAATAAGTTGAACTGGAATTCTTTAAATTTTAATGGTTTTTTATGTAAATATTTATAGACAGTATTAGGCCGTTTATATAAAACAAAAACAAAAAGAAATTTTATCGTTAGTCGGGTTTAATTGTCAATTTTTATTTACGGATATTATATTATAATAAAGTTTTCCACAAAATTGGAAACAAATATTTCTTATGTTATTGGAGACGAATTTTCCATTATTCATATTAAGAATGTAAAAACTGGAAATCATTTAGACGGTGATATTTTTCGCACAAGTCTATTCTCAAATCAACATCTGATATGTCATAATAACATTTTTAGACAATTTTCGTGCGTCCAGCTTTAAGAAACCACATTTTAAATTATGACAATTTTCATTTGTAAAAATACATATTTTTACACTTCCACAAGATTTTTCAACACAAAATTTTGTATGCATAAAAACTGATTTTTTTTACATTCAAATTTTTATATGATATTTTTAATACTTATATTTTGGTGCATCCTGCTAACATTGCACGGGACACAAAATTCACTTAAAACCTTGACCAACACGTTCAAAAAATGTAAAACGACAAAGTATATGATATTGAAGTCGCCATTACTCACATCTTCCGAAGTAACCAATAGATGGCATAACGCCAATTGACCCTCTTTCACAAGCAATGCATGCTAGTAACGTATTTAAGATGTACAAAAATAACTTGTAACTTACGATGAATTGTTATATCAGTCAGCGCATGACTACAGTAGAACCTAATCTAACATTGTTAACATTGATATACTTCATAAATTTGGATTAAGAGTTTGTTTTTCCTTAAAATCAAGAATTATGTCTAGAAAACCCACTACAATAGCTAAACAACTTGTTTTTAAGGCAAATAATGACAATAATAACTTGGAAAAAAAAATATACTTTACATTATTGTTATTTCCTAGAAATTGTATAGTTTATTCAACATGATGTTTGCACGGACCAAAAATATATTTTTATTGCTATTCACTCTTTAATGTTTTATTTAATATTTATTTGCATGCTGTTAATAAACCGTTATTAAATATTTGTATTAATAATAATTCTGTAAGTACCATGAGAATGAAAGCTCCAGAATAATGATTTTTTATTAATTTTTTTGTTATATATACTGTATTCATTAAAAATCATATTAACTACAACAAAATACGGTGAAATTTTCTAAAAAGAAGAAAGTAAAATAAAACTACTGATTGGAAATATATTTGGCCGAATGTAGAATTTCGTGCAAATTGTGATATTTTGTTCCTTGATGAATGAAATTGTTGCGTTGCAGATATTTAGTTTCGCCGTCCGTCGTGATAAAAAGAGAGAAGACAAATTACGCGACAATATGCGTAGATTGTACATTTATAAAACATCGAAGAACCGAGAGAATTACGTTCAGGACCTGTATTTGTACAAGAGTTACATCAACGTTGTAATTTAGCCCAGATACAGCGGCCACTACATTGGAGCCTGAAACGTTTATCACGAAACTAAACTAACTTTAGTTAAAAATACACCTCGCTCCTACCACCCATATTTATCACGAATTCCACTATCGTAATTAACGCGGTCACTCCAATAAACTAATCCTAGAGAGTTAACTAGTCCTTTGAATGAAGCCTAGTAATAATCGATCTTTCATTAATTGCATTATAAACTTCATTAGCGACATATTAATTATTATGTAACTTAGATACTGTTACATCGTAGTGCTTTCAATTTACGTGATTAGTAGCTAGTTTCAATAGTTATTACAAAATGATTACGACCAAAGAAAATATTCTAATAGGATAAATAGGGAATAACTCCCAATCAACATATAATATTTTTTACATTTTTTCATTACAAATTTCAACAATATTAAAGTGTAACTAAAGGTTTTAAAATATACCTAATCGGGCGTATTTATCGCAATATCAAATACAGATTCGGAGTATATCATTGGATATTTCGAAAAATTCAACCGTAAAAAATAATATAAGATTATGTTAGAGTGTTCAAATTCAAGGGGGAATATACATGTAATTCGAAATTTTTTGGTCCAAAATACACAGACGATTGCTTGCTTCTTTCCTTAACAAAAATCACCCAAAAATACATAAAATAACTTTGAAATCGGAAAGTGTTATTGTAACTAATTCAAGAAAAAAAAAATAATCAAAGAATTTGAAAGTATTCTTTGATCACTTAAAAAAAAATGATACCAAAAAAATATACTACAAAAGGCCATAGTGACAAAATGTCACTGCGACACAAGAATACAGAGACAAAACAAAATTAAATAATATACAATTTATTCTACATGCCATTAGTGGTAACAAAAAACGTTATTTAACTTTTGCAGCAGCAAACAATATACATAATATATTTATAACTAATTTTTTAGCATAATTTTTAAGCATGAATATTTATGCAGTTTTATACAATTAACGGATAAGTAAACAACAAAAGTCAACAAAGCAAACAATACGTAATAGATTTTGAAAAAACAAATTTCTACAATTAAGAACACATTTCTTTCTACAAAAATTGTATTCAAAATTTTGCTGTGTTTGTTGAGCACAAGTGCCTTTTTATCTGGTTCTTATATTTTTTTTCGTTTTGTCGAGTTTTGCTGTCGCTATGTTCTTTTGTCGTACAACTTTTGGATAAATACAATGAATCAAAAGTTGGGCTGAATTTTCACGGAAAGGTGGTGATTATCAAATAAAATATTTCATATTATAATTTGATTTTTGTGTTATGATGTAACATTATTTTTATAGCATATGATGTAACATAAAAATTAGAAAAATTGTTTTCAAAATTACTGGAAATAATTTTGCTTTTTTTATTACTTAATAGAAAATGTAACGGCATATTTACGTATATGCTTAAATTTATCACTGATAAATAACTAAACCAATAATATGCGTATTAATGATGGTCCGTTTATTTTTCAATATGTACGGTAATTAGTATCTATAAATAGTGTATACAACACACTGCCTGTTAAATATGTTACAAATTATTAAAGCAGAAATTTTGAATTATATGTTGAACTTTTAAAATATGTTTAATTTTCGAATTAAAAATACCTTTTGTCGTTGCTTTTTTTATCGTGTATTTTTTGTCGTTGTCTTTTTATCTAGTGATTTTCTGTGCAAGATTTTAGATTGTGACTTTTAAACGCGTAACCCTTGGATTACTGATTAACCTGCTCTCAAACTACAAGTCCAACTGCTGTGTCGTACACAGAACTAAAAACAGTGTGAAATACGGATATCCAACACAATATTTAAAAAAATATCGCCCCTGCACTAGCAACAAAATATTTTTTTTTTCAATTTTCTTTTTTTATAATCCCTATTTTCATGCGTAGTATAGCACAGGAAAAAAAAACCATTTTGTAATTTCAAATACATTTTTACTTAAATAGTTTCAAATAAATATTTACTTGACATAAGAGCATATTTCTTAGAGTAATTAACTTGTCTTTAAAAGCAAAAACGATTGTTAAAAATAAAATTGTCTTTTACTTGTGACTATTTAAATAAATATTTACTGGAATTTCTTTTCGGTGTACAATTCACTTAATAGGAATTTGTGAAGAACGTAAAGAAAAAATTCCTAAAGTACTCAGTAGATGGTGTGAAGCCAATAAATTCTTTCTCAAAATGACTTATGACCAAGCAATTATTGTTTTCAGTCCATCAATGAATTTTTCAATGAAACATCATCTATCTTTATTTAGACAAAAGACGCAAATATAAAAATAACTTAATATTTACAACTGTGATATATGTTTAGAATTGAGAATTGTGATAATCACATTCTTTAAACTACACATTTTTATGTTAATTTTCATCAAATTTATTGTACTTGTGTTGTCTTGTTTCTCTGTCTGTTCATGGATTGTTTCAAGAACTATTACAATAAAAGTTAGCAACTTCCAATTAATTATTAGTAATTGTCATCTGTTAATCACTCTAAAAGAATGTGCAATGTTACTAAATTTTATATAAACAAGTAGATAGCTTAATTTCTGCCTTGATTTCCAACAACATTTTTGAAAATGCATTCCGAAAGAGACGATTCGCCTAAGATTAACGTCGCTTTTCCGGATCTGGTGTAAAAACCACAGTTTTACCTGTTGTTTTTTACTTATTCCAGCAAATATTTCGCTTTCACTTAAAGAATGCATAAAAAATAAATGGAATTCACTTTCAGCTAACAGAAGAAAGTGTCAAAAGGGACAAAGCGCGGAATATTCATGCTTACTTTCGCAGCTTGATTCTGGAAAGTTGAGGCAACATTCCCGTCGAAAATTTGAATAAGTTATGGCGGACTACATTCTGCAAACGTTGCAACTGCGAAAATCGTGTGTGTGGAATAACAACTCGGAGTGCAAATTATTCCAGTTAAATTTAAAAAGCAGCTGTTCTTTTCCATACATACGTCAGTTTTGTTCGAGTGTCAGCACTTGGCAAAATGGAGCACTAACGTTTGCAAAAAAGGAACAATGCTACAAAGACTCTCGAAGCAATTTTTTGGAAAATTGCGTCGTGTTACGGTGGTCTCAAAGGACAGGTACTGAGAAGTGGCACTTAAGGGGTGTTGAGAGGTCAGGCGTTCAGCGTCTGTTACTATGCATTTTCCGTTAAACCCTCAGGAGGCAAACGTTAACGGGCCAAAGCATTCGTGAAAGACGACTCACGTACATACAGGAAACACCTTAACGAACTAAGGTGTTTGACGTAATCGAATTCCGATGGGCAGCTGCCATCGGCTTTTACTATTATGATAATTTTAAAAAAGCTACAGTAGCTT
The DNA here is from genome assembly GCA_030407085.1 of Trichopria drosophilae. Taxonomy (NCBI): domain Eukaryota; kingdom Metazoa; phylum Arthropoda; class Insecta; order Hymenoptera; family Diapriidae; genus Trichopria; species Trichopria drosophilae. The sequence continues at coordinate 103,635,268 of CM059587.1, forward strand.
GTAGACAAATTTGAAAACACTTTGACGATATTGATTAATCTAAATGTTAATTAACAATAAAAAGGCCTAACCAACTGTATTTGAAGAAAAACGTAGGTAGGTAAACACCATGGAACCTTCAATATACGTCTGACCAATATCGACTGTTTTCACTTAAGAATATTTTCTCACTTTCATATGAAATAAAATAATCCGCCATTTACGATAAAGAGTGTTATATTTGAAAAACGATATTAAGAAACAAAAGTTTATGTAAGGAAACAGCATGGCACTCTCAGTTTCTGAAATCTGAACAATCTTTCTGTTTACGCTTAGAAGTCTATACTTTTCCAAAGACAAAAATACCTTGGTATTATAAACCGATGAATCTTTGATCAAATTTGCTGATTTTAACTACAAATTTATTCATATTAATTTTATTAATGGTTTTACATAAAAAATATTTGAAAGAAATAAATTTAAGCAAGATGCAATCACAGCTAACGTATTTACCAAAACCAAAATTAACTCGGTGTTAGTAAACTAATGAAAAGTTGAAGATGCAATAGAATTTTATTTGATCATTTCATAAAAATATTTTGCGGTGCGAGGCGATATAAAATAAATCACAGCATAAAGATATGCTAGATTTATTTTCGTCTTAATAGAAAAAGCTCCTTATTCTCTTTGCAATTTAATTCCATTCCCAACACGATTTCAATGCCATAATCATGGTGAAAATCTGAGCTCAAAGCGTTTTACGTCAACTCCGAAACCTACTTAAAGCAAATTTCTGCAAAAGTAGCACGAATGGTATTAAGTCTCCTTCATTACTTCAAAGGATGGATTCAATATGAATAATATCTGCCTTCTGTCACCGTTCAAGGTAAGTTCATTACATTAAGAGTACAATCGTTGCCAATTTGAGCTCATTAGCTTCAAACTCTGATAGATTGAATAACTTTTCTTCTGCAAGCGCAGGATTGGGATCGTTTTCTCAAAACAATAAAAAGCTAATGTACAAAATCCAATTTTTTACATAATTACGCTGGAGTATGTTTTAATGCATTGTCAACAATTAATTTTTTAGTTACGACATTCGTAACAGGTGAAAATTATTATTTGTAATGTATAAAGATATTGAAGGTTTAGGACTGTGTCATGATATTTATTCATAAAATGAACACTGTTTAATATAACCATATAACATTTACATATTATAAGATAACGCTATTTTAAACAATTTGATGTATTTGATATTAAATAAACCATTTTCTAGTTCAAATTATGAGTGTGGACATATAGTATAATTTTCGAAGTATTTTTTAGTGATAAATGAAACAGGTTTCAATGCCGAAATTTTCCTATCTTGTCTCTTTTCCAAAAAAAAGTGAGGTTAAATATGACAAAAACTTTAATTTTGACTAAATTTTGCATGATCTAGGAGCAAATAGTCACAATGTATGTTTTCACCGGACCCAACTTACATCCCTGTATTTATTTTATTTTTTTGAATTTTATTTACTTTTTTACATATTTTTAAATTCTACTGAATATATTTTTGTATTTTTTTTTTCATTTATTAGATGAGTTTCTTTCCGGTTTTAACGCTCACTAGTAGTCATTCAATATGTTTAATCCTGACTGTTGCGAAAACATAAATCGAAAAATGACTAAAAAATAAACAAATAAATAAAATAGTCAGTCTAACGCTTCCATTTAATAACAATGATTTAATTTAATAACATTTAACAAGTAAATAATTAAAAAAACTTTCCTCTTACATTGCAATTTACAGTGAAAATCATGTGAAGAAGTTGAAGAAGTTTTATTAAATTTTAAACAACACGTGTAAAGCAGTATACATATAAAACAGCTCAAACTTTATATAAAACTTAAGTATAATTTGTATCATATATAAAGTCGATACTAGTTTTAAATTGAAAGTTCTGTTAATATGATTATCTTGTAACATATAACAAACATATTCTTAATAGTCAAAGCTCGAAATTCGTTTTTAGGTAAAATTTAATTTTTAATCTAAAATATATTACTCGTATTAAATAAATTATTCAATTATCAAAACACTGCTAAGATTATAGCGTTAAGCGTGAATATTATCTTCTACATTATTGGAAAAATATTCGGTATAAAAATCCATACGATGTGGAACATTAACCCACATCATAATCAGTATTATCCAATCACATATAATTACATTGTGAATTTTTTTATAAGAACTTAATCCACTGGTTTCCTACGTGAAGTATAGATTTTTATTTCGCATTTTTCGAATAAATCTACTACACAAAGCTCAATTTCGAAGGTTTCAAAGCTTTACGTCAATAAACTCATATAGGAACGTCCCGTACAGAAGATCCCGCAGATAAAAGAAAAAAGGATATCCATAGATTTCACTGATACTTTCCAAAATCTATTTGAATTTTCCATGTTCGAAATATTATAAAGAAATAATTTAAAAGTCATTTATTGATGAAAATTACTTTAAAATAAGTTTAATTTAATAAAATTTTCAAAGTATGAAACGTTATAAATTGGACGTTAGTTAGGAAAAGATTTGTCTTTTTTCGTTGTAGATTTGAGTACCCTGGGATGCTCGCCATTGTTTTAGTTTATCGAAGTATTGATTAGTGATTTCAGATTTTTATCGATCATCATACTGTTATAGAAGGTATTCGTAACATTTCTTTTTTATTCTTGTTAGCGGCGTCGAAAAGTTGTGTACGTATCTGTGAGTCTATCGAATAATAGCGTAGTTTGGAGGTATTTGTGTCATTCAAAAGAGCAAATCGAACTATGGAGGTTCGACAAACATTGTAGTCAAACAGTAATCGTAAGCTTCCGTTACGATTAAATCATTCGATCTTCATTACTGTATAAGTAACTCGATATTACAAAGGATGCTTAGTTTCCTTTCAAATCTTACATGGTTATATAATAAGATTTCATGAAATCATTGTTAAGCAAAGAAAAATTAGACACCCATGAACAAATTAATTACACAGCCCTACAGAAAAAAATAAAGTCCGGATCTGGAGGTAAGACGGTGATATGTTTTTAGGATCGCTGAAATAATATCCAAAGTCCATTCAGCCCCATCACGTTAAGTTCTTTACATAACCTCAAAGAGAAATCTAAATATCTACCCTTAAATATGAAAATAAAGAAAAATTCTGTTCTGGAAGACGTCTTTTAAAATGTGCCTTGATTTAAGAGTCTTAAAAATGAAGTGTCTGAAAATTGAAGATTTTGGTTGTTTTATTATAGACCTTTGTTTAGCAACGTTGACAGCTATGCGTAATCTAAATGTGCAGAGAACAGTTAATTTAAGTACGTACGTAGTTACCCCAAGAAGCAGGTAGTCAATTTACTCTTTTTTTTCCCTCAGTAAAATAATCTGACTTCATAAATTATAGATTATTGTCTGAAATGTCTAACATTCCACACAACGATCTGCCAACATCATCATCCATCGTTACACATACTCCATGATCCAAGATGATTGTTATTTGTTTGGTATAAATGCATACTATTCGCATCGAAGTAATTCACAAAATTCTATTCGAAGAAAATATATAAACTCAATATAGTGGAAATTGAGACATTTTTAGAAAACAGTGAAATCCCACTCTCAACTAAGAGAAATCTGATTTCGAAAAGGTAAAAATTGTTTCAATTTTCACTGTATAAAAAGTAAATTCTCAATCTACGAAATTGTAGAGGAAGTGAAGATGCTCGTTTAGAAAATAGCAGAGTCTGACATTGTGAATGCTGCCAATTTATTTTCTTACATATGTAGTAAATAACTGCTAAATATGTTTAAATCAAACTGAAAATTTTCATTATGATCATGAATAAATCACTTTAAATAATTGCCGAAAAAGTATACTCCGTTTAATTAAACGTGCATAATTAAATATAGTTAAATTTGACATGTGCGACATACATTGAGCAATATCATTAATTCAAGTTCGTAGATTTTAGCTGCGTAGATTGCGGAAACTTTAGAAATTTCGGGAGAATTCGTAAGTGAGAAACTTATCCATTACAACTTCGATCTTAAATACATTCGAATAAATTATTCAGTTTTGTCAAGTTAAATCGACATATAATTAATTCTTAAATTTGATCAGCTTAAATAATCGACTAACCTAAAAAGGAACGATATCAAAAGATATTTTTAAATTACACAATTACATTAAATTATATTTTAATCACCTATTGTATCTACATTGTAAATAAGCAATGCAAACATTCGCCGATTAATTACATTCCACGCATTAAATAAAATGTTATAAGTCGATTATCGATTATGTCCATACATTATGAAATGCTATTAAGAATAAAAAAATCGCTATAAGCGAGCAAAAAGTAATCAAATTGTATCCATATTTATCCGCAAAGTGTCACCGTTTTAATTAAAACTGCACAGTATAAATCTTCAGTAGAAGGAACGTATTACAGTAATTTAATGTTGTCTGAATTTCATCGGTGAATGTGCGAGTTTACTGGTCTAGTGCATTAATTAAAATCAATTGAACGTTTGTAACGTAATTTAAATGTAATTTCACAACTGGAATTTAAACATATTATCTCAGAATTGATTTTCGTTCTTGGGAAAAACTTATATACCCACTAGAATTGCTTCTCTGATTACTTTCATTCCTTTCAGCTAATAATGTTCGTAAATCATTTTCATATGGCTGATTTTTAATAATGATCAATTTATTAAATATATTGATTTTTAATATTTGATATTACATGATTCATTTTCTATGTAATGTTCGAAATAAATTAGTTTTTAAAAAAGAAAGTAATAGTTTAAAATTGTTTTTATAAAACCCTGAATTCTTTTTTTAATAATTGCAATGTTTTGCACATAAAATCAGAAAGCACAATGCAGAATGTTTTAATACAGAAACTCTCATAAAATATTTAACAGAGCTCAGGAAATCCGGAAAATATTTCATTTCAAGCATTTGAATGAAAATCCAGTGCCATATATTTTATTCAAAATTATTCTGAAAATATTCTGTCATTTGGTAGATTCAATATAATGCGCACAACGCAACATTAATGCCATGTGAATCTTTCTCCCTGAACGAGACCTTTTTTTCTCGAACAAATGTACATGTTCATTAATTTTGTTTTATTATCAATTCACATGCGGAATTCATTATTCATAATATATTTTTTCCCAGCTGGCCTAGCTGAAACCAAGCAATAGAAAAATTATATCTGATTGATAACGTATTTAACGTACGTAATTATTTTATTTTTTTCAAATATTACAGTAGTAATAATTTCAAAATAGTAAACTAAATTCATGGCGATTATTTTAGGACGATAGTTTTTAAAGAGGATGCAAAAGTTATGAATTATTACTAAAATGACTTGTTTGTGATGCAGGAAAATATCTAATGAGGAATAAAAGATATATTTAAAGCATTTTTTAAATAGTATTAACGATTATCGCAAATTTAATATACTCTAATTAATTACAGTAATGAACATTCAATATATTAAATTGTCATAAAAGAAAATCAAATCTGCATAATTTAATTTACATAAGATATTTCATGAACGACGTGAGATTAAAACTTGTTTCATAAACTAATAAAGAAAACAAATAAATTTCAAAATTTTGTATAATTGAACGTCACAAAACCAAAATAGTACTTTTCGATAGGCCGTAAAGTTTAATTTTCTAGACCGAGTGGAGATCAGTCAGAGGACTGGCGAAGCCGGTCCGAGAATCGCACAATCTCCAAACCGAGGTCGTAAAATTTTACGGCCGAGGAGCGAACAGTATTTTTTGATACGCTGTTCGCAAAAGTAGACATTTTACCGACTGTTTTTAGTCCGTAAAATGCAGAGATCAGTCCGTAAAATCACACTTTACGCACTAAAAGGAGTCCGTAAAGTGTCTACTTTACGGACACGTGTATCAAAATAGTTATTATCTATCAAGGGCGTAAAATGGAGTTTTACGCCTCGACATTATAATTCGAGACTGGAAAGCCGGCTCGTGAGGGTGAAAATTCTACGCCTGAGATTCAAATATTGTTTTTTGAAGCAGTGTAAGCTATCGGCTTCGTGGCTCAGGCGGTTAACGCACTGGACTACGAAGTCGTAGGTCGTGAGTTCGATCCCCGTCGGGTGAACAATTTTTCGATTTCGTTTCCAAGCAGCAGCTCGCTGTTGGTAAGACGAGCCACGTTGTTTGTGTTTACGTTTCGAAAGTATTGTTTATCTGGCGGAAATCGACTCACGACCGCTGCTGTACTTGGTGTAGGTTTCTGCAGTCCTACATTTCATACACAAATGTGAAGTATGGCGCCATCTGTCTAAGTCGATCTGCAGCTCTCGCAAAATCCTAGTAAAATAATAATAAGCTAATAATTCAGTAAAAAGGGCGATTCCGCCCGTTAATTAATTAATAAAAAAAAAAATAAAAAAAAAAAAATATTTTACTGGGTGGGTCCGAAGGGAGCACAACAAAAGTTACCAAAAATGTTCGTATCTTGGGTGCAACGTTATGCACCCTTGGGTGATCGTGTTATTATGTCCAGTGCACGGGTACGACCGCGGATCGCAAAGTGTCATTTTGAGCCCTAGGTACGAAGAATACTGTTTTCTCGTTATTTTATTCATTTTGTATTTTTTATGCAATTTTCGAAAAATATAAAACGCTGTATACGATTTATTACAAAACAAAATCTTGTTCCTTAATAAAAATGTTTTTCAATCGAATGTACGTTTGGATCGGATGACATAATTACTTATGCTAAAAGATTACTACAGGGTAAGATTGCAATTTCAAAATGATTGCTTCACAATGGCGTGCACAGATGAAAATTACTTTAAAAAATTTCGGGTCGCTCTAACTAAAAAACTATGAGCTTTTTTAAAAAAGCGATCAGAATGAAAAGTTCATAGAATTCATCAAAAAATGTAGTGGCATTTTTTCAGATTTTTTTGATGATATTTTGAGAAAAAAGTTTGCTATTGTTTACAAAAATTTTAACTTCTGAAATAATGTAGTATATTGTCTGATAAATTCTAAGCATTTTTTGTTGTTTGGTCATTGTTTCCAAAAGTTGGTAGCTTTTGACAAACAAAAAACGTAAACTATTATTCGGAATTCTTTTCCTCCAAAACTATCAAGTTTTGGAAAAAAATGCAAGACAATAAATTTTTAGAATTCATTAAAGAATATATCAACATTTTTGTAGAATTTTTCGTAAGTAATTAAAAGTTTTAAAAGATTAAAGTAATTGGTACCGAGTTTTTGAACATAACTAAAACATCCTAAAAGAAATATTTTTCCATTCGTTAATTTTCTTTGCTAAAAAATAATAGAAATATAGTATATTGAGCAACTAGGGAGCAAAATAGATGTTTTGTTTGATAATCAGAAACTAGTCAGACACGATTCTATTGAGAACTTACGAAACATCAAAATAAAAAATAACGATAATTGTTATCCTAGTAATTAAGATCTTGGATCGTTACACAATGTTCTCAAAAATATATTAATAACCAAGGCAGTTAAAGGTAATATCACAGTTATTTAAAAAAAAGATGACTACTTAAGTAAAATGGATGTATTTATTAAAAATATGTTTAAATAAGATAATGTTCACTTTCAAAACAAGTTTTATGAACAGGTTTGTGAAGTACAAATGGGTTCTCACCACTTGTCTAATTGTTATTAATTTATATATGGAAATCATGAAAAGTGTACCATTTTGCTCCAGCGATATAGGGAGCAAAATATTTTGCGCTCAGAGTGTGAGAAAAGTATATTCTCTCAAGACAATGTCACTAAAAAATAATTTTACGGTAAAAAAAGGCGCAGGTAGTTAACATCCGTTTTTCAGTTGTAGTGGTGGTAACATGAAAATTATACACAGAAGTAAAATTCATTTAAATTTGAATGAAAATTTCATCGATAAATCATAAGATCGATAAATCCACATTTTCCAATTTATTCCTGCAGATTCTGATTTATAAGAATGCTCTTTTTACACTGTAGGTTATAACGTCAAACACGGTGTTGCCACAGACGCCTTTTAAACGAGAAATTCAATATTTTAATTAATCACAAAGTATGCAAAAATAAAATTGAACTGAAAACATTCAAACGAAGTAATTTTGGAAAATGATTATATATTCTATTTATTTATTTCGTCTCTCGGATGATTGGATCTAATAAAAATATGCTTTCGAATAACTTGTTGGTTTGGCGATCTTTGCAGTAAATTACTTAGTTCACATTTCGTTTTTTTGAAAGTTTGAATTAGAAACATTTAATATACTCCAGTATCCGAGGAAAATCCGAGGTATTCCCTTCCTTAATTTCCGTTTATTTTTTCGCTGTTTGTCTGCAGCACTGAACCTTTCAGTTTCTCTTCTCTGACTCGTCAATTTTTTTATTTTTTTACCAGAATTTCTCATCTTTCCGTTTCATTCGGCATTTCTCATTTACACCTTCTTCTAAAGAGAATATTTTTGAAATGTGTACTCGCGTTATCTTCTCTTTTTTCATTTCCTTTACCAATGTTTTACCTTTTGTATTAGTTAAACAGTTCTTCGTCTCTTTTACATCCTTTTTTTGCAATATTTTTAATCCGTGGAGTACTTTGATAAAATACATAAAGTGTGTTGCACTAGACATTTAAGTAGTTAAATAATGTGCATTTAATAAGTAAGATTATGAAATCATCTTCCGAAAATTGTTACTCGGGGATTTTTGTGATTCTTGATTACGAATCTGAAGTTCAGTTTTCAACAATTCAAAATGATAAATTCAATATAGGCAGGCAAAATTTCAGTACTCGGTTCGTACGTATAAATGTTATCTTTGAAAGGAGAAGAAAAATGTAGTATCGGTTGCCTGGTAACACTGGATCACCATTTTTTTTGCGGGAATTTGTTACCCAAATTGACCCATCACATCAAAATTTTAAGATATCTAATTCGAAAAATAGCCATAAGTATCCTTTTTAGCAATTTAAGGTTAGGATATCTGAAAATATATGAGGTCACGGGTCAAATGGACAACTAGTTAATTTTTAACGACCAACAATCTATAAGATCCAGTACCTCTGTGTCAAGGTATCTCTCCTAAAAAATGATTTTGTGGTCCTGTGTAATTAATCTGTCACGTCCAGTGAAAAAGGACCATGTTCTGTGAACAACAGCAAAAGAATTGAAATTCAATTCGTCCCCCTTACCTTGGGACGATCGGGTTAAGGAAAAATTGTGGAAAGAATTAAATGTAAAAATAATTCATTTGAAATCATCGATATAATTATTACAATGTGAACAATTTACATATTCAGTTATAAATTTGTTAGGAGGACGACTTAGGAATTTGTGGAAGTTGGAAGAAATTAAAGTTGGAGACGATCTCCTAGTGGTACCTCGGATATTGTCCGGCATCAAAGGTCAGAGATCGTTGGAAATTAGAATTTGTAAAGGACTTAAGGTGGAAAACGATCTCCTAGTGGTACCTCGGATATTGTCCGGCATCGATCGTCAGAGATCCTAGGAAAATAGAATTTGGAAAGGATTTAAGTTGGAAAGCGATCTCCTAGTGGTACCCCGGATATTGTCCGGCATCCACGTTCAGAGATCGTAGGAAATTAGGATTTGGAGGAGAAAGAAGGAGGGCAGTTCTTTTGGAAAAAAATAATAAAGATCAGGAAATTTAAAATTTTACCCAATTTAGAAGTTTGATTCTGCAACAACAAAATTTTTAGAATGTGAAGAAAAAGATGTGTAGGGAAGAACAAACTTTTCTTTTTCGGGGTTCAAACTCGTCGACTCGGTTGAGAGTTCGATTTTCCCCTTCCATACATTTTAAGGTTTTACATTAGTGAGGGAGGAAAAACTGTTTCCTAAATTGGATGAACGGGAAGACAGTGGGCGGGCCTAATGCCCTAGGAAAGTGAAAGGAAAGGTAGCTCTGTCGTTCCTCCCACCTGACGATTTTTTTTATTCGTTATTAATAGCCAATCGTACTTAATTAGTAATAATCGCAGACGCAATGCTCATAAATATAATAGTTAATATGATCATAAGTAATAATGATAACAATAATAAAATCAATTGTACTAACTATTCCAAATTGTCGCGGGCGCAACGCTCGTAACTATTATATTAACAATAATAATAATAATGGTGATAATAATTCTGCGATAAATGTTGATTAAGATTAATACTAATCATAAGATTGTTCCTACTCTCATTAATAATAACAGGAAAAGAAAAACGCTGCAATAATGAAGTGTAGCTACGACCATAATAATAGAAGTGAATAATGTATTAAATAATATGTTCGTTATTGCTAAAAAAACGAATAACATAGAATGATATGTAATGAAAGTTATCGCTACTATTAATTAAACAAAAAATAGAATTATTTTATTAATACATATAATTCATTATAATTCATTCTCGTTTTTCGACATGGGAAAATCCAACATGGGCTGTTAGTGTAAATAAAACTTGTGTTTAATGGTTGCATGAGAGCCTACCTGGAGACGTTGCAGATGTCGAAAACAAATGTAACAGCCTATGTTACAAATCACTGAACGTACTTTAAAATAAGACCGCATCTTTTTGTTTTGACATAACTTGAATCAAAAGTGGAGAATCTTAAAGATTTTTGATCGCTGAAAACGAGGCTTTGTTTGATTTTTCAGATATTCTAACCTTAAATTGCCAAAATGTATATTTTTGAATTTTTGTCGGATTAGATATCTTTAAATCGTGTGGTCCTGAGTAATTTAAAATATCCAGGATAATAAAATTTTACAATAATTATGTAGATAGATGGATAAAAACCATAATTAAAGAGCATAATTTTTAAAGAATACAAAAAGTGGATAATTCCATTTTTAATATCGTATTTAGTACTTTTCAATTATTTAAGTCTCCTGTAAAATTTTATTTTGTCATTCTTGGACACCAATGAACCTTTTTAAAATTTTGTTTTCTTATTTAGTTCAGTAGAGTTTCCAGATACCAAGTAAATACTTTGGCGTTTATATTTTCTGGTAATACTTGTTCGAAGATATCGGTAAAAATGACGGAAAAAATGAGAATTTGTTTTTCATTTTATCTGAAAGGTTTATAAAACTTGTAAAATTCGTAGTTCAACTAATGTCTTGTAACTATTTGAATGAATAATTAATTATATGTGTAATCAAATGGAACAGGGCAGAAGAGAATTAAACTAACAGTTTTCAAGAAAGGTATACTGAAAATGGTTTCCTTTTTCATTGCTTTAACGCAATTTAGGCCTACTTCTATAGAAATAAGTGCACAGTATATGTTGGAAATGTTACTTCTCGGATACATAATTTCAAGTTTTGAAAAATTGATACCGAAATTGTAATTATTGCTCATAAAAATCACACGAATATTTATTTTCAGAAGCCTAGCCCAACCAAATTTTCTAAGATAATATCATATTTATTCATAGGCGAGGTTAAAACGTCATCAACGTGGCCATAATACAATTCTAACTTGAAATTTAGTTTTCTAAACATATATTTTTGAATGCTATTATACACTATTCGTAATTTAGTTTTTAGACAGATTATGGTAAAGTTGAACTTCGTAATATAGTGCGGAAATACAAAAAATTGTAAATAAAGTTTGATAATAACATGCATGGACTCATCAAGCTTTAAAAAATCATCTACTGATTAATTCCAGTAATGTAATTCATTAATTGATGTTTTCTATCAAACCAGCAGAGATTAAAGCTTTCCACTGCAGAATTTGAAAAATATTTCGCTTGTAAGTCGTGTTTATGCAGTAATAAGTTCAAAATTGTAAAAGTAAATAGTTCCGACGAGGTGGAAAAAGAACGAAATCATAAATATTGTAAACGACGATCGGTTAAATTTACAATACAGCGACACCTCGTAAAAGTGCTACCGCCATTTATATAAATTTATGGTATGCCATTCGTCCTGCTCGTCATTTATCGGATTTGAAATAAAAACATTTAAATTTCCAGATTAAAATTTGCTGGTTCTCCGAAATTACCTTTTTTCCACATCAATATTTTACTTAAGTTTAGGTTGTGTATAGACGTAAAAAATAATAATAATATATGAAAATATATTTACAAAAAATTAGTACTTTAGATTTTCTGTATAAAAAAATCATTTCAGTATATTTAATTTAATCTTTACATTGTTGTGAATTCATTTGTTTGTCGACTATCCTGATTATTTACGTGATGTTTTTTCTGAATTTTATTTGGCATAATCAACGGAACGTAAAAATGTAAACGAGTTTTTTGCCATTCACAAATGCGTTAATTATTTACCATTGATTTTAACGTTGAAATGCTACGATGGATTACAGGACAGTTTTGATAAAAATAATTCAATTATGTTGTACACGTATAACTTGCAGTGAATATCTATTATATAAAAATACAAATAAAAAAATAAAATGTAAAAATAAAAATAAAAAATTCTTTACGTAATGTTTATATTAAATACCGTGGTTATTTGTCGAGGTCACTATTTAGAAAGTAAAATTAGCATAAAACGATAGCTGTGTCTACTATCTAGTTAGTAGTTCTAACTATTTCATTTATTCCGTGTTTATTATAGAAGAAAATGAAATACACCAAAAAGGGGAATTTCGTTTTCGAAAATTTATTTAATTTTATACAAGTAGTTAAGGGATTCAATGGAACCTGCTTAACACAAATACACTTGTCACATTGTCAAAGTCATAAATTGATTTAGTGTGTCACTAAAGGTATTTAAAAAACACTTCTTCTCATTCCTAGAAAAAAAGTTCCATACTATCTTCTTAATTTCTATCATCATCATGAACGTCTTATTTTAACCTGTTAAAAAACCGACTTCCGGTTCATTGCGAGCAATGCTTATTGTAAACCTTTCAGTTTTAAAATGAGACATGATATCGTCTTCTTTTAAATTTTAAGGCAAGGACAATTTGTTTTAACACCATATTCTAACTTAATGGATAAATTTATATCTAGTTCTACTCTAATACACGTAAAGTAATCGTTATCCACAATGTTTTAGAAACATCTCGTTGATATTAGAGTTGAATACAGGATACGGCAATATGACACTTGAAATACTTTCTATTTCAGAGATATTAAGGGAAACACGTAGAATAAAACGGTAGAATCAAGTATAGATTTCATTAATATGCCACATAGATACACACCATTTTTACTACTCGTATTGCGGAGGATAATAGTAATAATCTTATGCAGATATATGGTACTGCAAGCTACGATAGTATAAATATTTTGATTCTTTTACATTAAAATAGTATTGCAAAACATACATAACTTTTCTTCGCAATGAAAAAATCATTTTCTACTTTCCAGGCGCAAAATCGCATTTTACGCCTTCAAAAATTACATCGCTGAGATAGGAGTTTTCCACCCATTCCACTTAAAATTCGGGGCATCGGACTGCCTGCATGATTTTAGATGGATCCAATCCGTTACTTACGTAATATTCAACTTTATTATACAATATTCATAAAGGCACATATTCTCCGACGTATTATTACTGAAACATTGTTTCGATGTTTCTATATGATGACGTTAATATCTATGAATATATAATATTTCAATATGTCAGTGGTAATACAGTCATATTGTATTACTGACTACTACGAAATCAGATTTTGGAATAATGGAACATGACACTCTAATACTTTATAAATAGATACTTGTTTACGTACTACTATTAAATAAAATCTTTCCACATTCCAGAAATACTTATTAAAACAAACCAACCAATTATGATTTCAATCGAAAGTATAGAAACAGATAATTCAGTTTCAAAGTAATAACTGCATGAATAGTACGAATAAAAAAAGACAGCTATTTTTCAGAAAACGGCTGTAGGAGGAATACGACATTCCAAAATAGTGCAGCTAAAATAATGCGGTGCAAACAAGAGACAAAGATAGGTGAACAAAGTTTATTTCCCACGTCCCGAAGCAATCTCCCTTAAGGCAAACCAAACCGGCATAAATTAAAGTACAAAATTGTACGAAGTATTCGTGTGCAGAAAATATGAAATGGAAATAAAATTGAATGGGAATTTATCAATGCAAACGCGGCGTGTATCAATCGTCTTGATTCTGTCTGTTACTTGAAATTTTCGAATAAGAAATTCATGAATATTTTTAGAAATAAATACTTTTCGCACTTTGCGGCATAAACATCTGGCATGGAAAGTACTGCGATTTCATCCAAATTTATATTGAAGTTATTTTTGTTTTCGTAAAACGTGTCTTGTAGACAATAATAAAATATCAACGTACGTGATTAATTAAATCATAATAATTAGAAAAATTTAAGACCATAATATACTTGTCAATACGTTCTGTATTGGCCATTTTTCTGAGTAGAAGTAAAAAATGAGACACAAAATCACCTTTGGCTGGAAATTAAATTATATACATCATAAAAGAAAAGTTATTTAAAATATCTTCATGAAGTTATTTTGTCTAAACAGCATTGAAACGGCAATGTATGGAATATATTAAATTGTACTAATATTACGGAAATTAAAAGCATAAATAAGTTTCTCCAAGATACCATAAAAACTAAAAGTTGAAACATAATTCATTACACACTAATATAGTGCAGTTTCCTTAACATAAAAACTGTTTTAATCAGTTCTAATAAGCAGACTTTCCAAAATTATAATGTATACAGGCGAATAAAATGGCAAACTTTGCGCCCTCGTGATGAAAAGTAACTTTTTCCATGATTTACGTAGATATTCACGAATGAAAGGAAACGGTGAAAACGAATACAGTTTAGTTACAAAGGAAATGAAAAGATCACTTGACTTCATGCAATTGTACTAAATCTAAAAGCTTTTTTACATCTTATAAATATTTAAATTCATTTAGTATTGACGGATGACAAAGAAGGCCAATATCGTCAACCCACATTAAATATTCTTTTGAGAAAAGCCTTTAGATTCCTCGACTGTTGAAAATCTGTTATTTTTCATCAAGTCTTAATAATAACTGACAAGATTGTCCCGTAGTACTATTTGTATAAAATCGTAATGAAATAAAGAAAACTTGGTCGACTTTATATTATATCTCGCTGTTGATGGAAATGAATGTAACTGTTACAAACTTCCGGACCTTTCGATCGTGAGAATTAAGAGCGAAATGCTGTTATACAATGCAGTGAACTTATACGAAGTGAAGTTAGATAATAGGTAATGGAATACGTGCACCTCCGAAGTAATCAAGCTCAGCTTTCCTTTAATCGAATTATTTAACTATTATCAAGTATATCCACAGTTGTATCACGATTAAACTTTGTTGATTAAAAAAAAAGTTTCTGGGATTGGAGCTAATATGTATTTGAAATAAATTGTAAGCGAACTCTCTAAGTTCAAAGTAGTTAATTTCCAGTAATTAAATGGGCAAAACTATTTAATTAACTAATTCAACTGGTTTAAAGTTATTAAGAGATTGAACTAATTGCAATGGAGAAAATGTGTATGTATAAGACTATGTTACTTTCCGTGGAAATTTTTATGTAAATTTGTTTAATATCTTAGGAATATTTATGAGAAGAAATTTAAAATTATGTTCCATATATATGTGCAGAAAACATAAAAGTACTCGCATTAAAATCGTATTGTGGCATTTAAACCTGGTACTTAGCATAATATCTATAACCTTTTTTTTGTATGCGTCCGGGTCAATAATCATCTTTTAAGAGGAGAAAAACACGTTAAAATTATATGTTTTGGAGCGTACTTACCACTGCTTTATTCAGTTAATGTCTTTTAACAAATAAACATTTATCCAAATTACTCGAAATCGAAATATGTTATTCTCGGGGATATATCTATTAAACAATTAGTTGTATTAGAGTGTGAATATCAGAAAACCCGAAAAATTCAACTAGGAACATGCGCAACCTGGATTGCGCAAAAAACTGAAGAAAAAATAAAATTTTTGAATATTTTTTCACAATGGCAACTCAAATACGCCTGACCGATAATGTATAATCACCTTATGAATCAGGAAGTAAAAATACATGAAAATACTCTAACAGATAGTCTTTGTAAAATTTGTTAAATGTTACAAAATTTTGTTTTTCTAATTTTTTAATTTACAAAAATAGCATTGTGAAGAAATTAGTGAAAATCTCTTTTTTTACTTCTCATGACTCTTGAATTATAATGGTATAAGATTGGTTGACGTTCTTTCAAAATAAAAATTTAATTGAAAATTAAAAGTACCATTTTTATTTTGTACTTATACTCGAAAATGGGCTAGAAATTTCGGATTTCTAGGTGTTAATGGGTTAAAACCTATATTATCAAACTCTTTTTTTTATTGTTTAAGACATCACATGATCATCTGTATTTGACATGACCTAACGTAATAATTTGGAATAAGCCCTATGTGTTGATTGAAAAAATATAATAATTATTCTTGTCATATGTAAGAAATACTCTTAATTATTGAACATTAAAATGTCGAAAAAGTAGTGAAAAATTTAGTTCGATTATTAATAAAAATGATTGTTTACTTTTAATTTAGTAAAAATAAATAACGGACTGGTTGCAAACGATCCTCAAAAAACAATTACATCCTGGATGTACTACGAAAATTTTCCAAAATTGAGAAGATGTGGTTGAATAAAGTTTGAAATTTATCTCCAATCCTGGTCAATTTTCAGTTTTTCAAGTAAATGCTTATCAGTTTTAAACCATTTCTGTCATTTTCGTAAAATCAATAGCAAAAATGATAAAGTCATATGAAACCCTCTATATTTAAGTAAATATATGTAAGTAAATAAGTAAATTTATCACCAGGCAGAAAATCACACCGGAAAATAGGGAAGATCAGTTAGTTATTCTTCTAAAATTTGTTAGACTTTTCTGACCCACAAATCATCCCCGAAATAAATTAACCTTTAATATAATTTATCAAGGCCTAAAAGTTTTAAAGCTTTTCAAACATTTCTTCTTTATTTGACATTGAAAAATCAAGATAATGTATGTCATATTTTGACTAAAGTGCTAAATATTGTTATACACGCACGGATCAGTAATTTGTGTACTCGTTAAAACTTAACTCGATAAAGTTTAAGTACGATTCGCAGACGAAGACGAATACATTATACAGTTGTAAAAACACATGAAAATACACTTTGTAGTTTTAGTAAGAGCAACAATGAGATAACGACCTAGTAAACACAAACTTCAGACTTTACTCAAGCATCCTGAATTTAACAAACACAAAGCAATCTTAGTTCGGGTATATACAATCAAACCGTATGTACTCAACTAATTTCAATACTCTCTTCAAATCCTTTTCGAAGAGAATTGTAAACTACAATATTGGAATTCATCTTTGATATTGTGCACTCTCCAGTCTAAAATTTGTCTTTCTCGAAAACTTTAGCCTCGAAGGGCCGACTGACGTACGAACCACACTTTACATTCCATGATTGGCATTTTTTATACGTTTTTGATGTGAAATTTTATTACAAAAGTTTTTATATGGAGTCTGCTTTTCTCAGGTTGGTTCTTACGTGGATCTAAATTGTTCAGATTACTTCAAGGCAAATGTAACCAACCATCAATAATTTTGAATATTTCTAAGAAACTCATTAGGAACAGAGGTTTGTATGTATTAATATTTTTATATTAATTGTATGTTGTAAATGCCCCTAGCATATATTTTACATTATTATTAATTTATTGAAAATATAAATTTTTCTTGATAATAGCAATAATCACCAAAAATTATCAAGAAGAAACGTGTATATAATTATACATATATTGCTCTACCATAAAAAAATCAGAAAAGCGACGTTGTAAAGTTTTCATATCGTCAAAAACGAATATTTTTATACATTTAAACATACTTTTTCGATATTGAGAAATGGCAGGAAAATGTCGTTCTATTCGTACATAAAAAAATTCGAAACATTAATTTTAAATCAAACGCAAATTTTATTTTTCTCGAAAATGCGAAGTGACAGAAAAATTAGCAGGAGCCATCATTTTAGGCACAAAAAATACTTCGAAAATCATACTTGGCCTATCAATTCAAAAAGAAAAATTTTATTGACCAGTATAATCATTAGAGTCACTATTTTACTTACTATGCAGGCAAAAATAAAAAAGTACTATGTGCAATTAAATGAAAACAATTGAAATAGTTTAGAATAATATTTTAATATAAATAGGCCCAAATTTTTCAATACTATAAGCTGTACTTGCCAACAATATTTGCCTTTTGAAATCTCGTATTTTTCCACTTCTTGTTGTAAACAACTGTTTAATATTTTTACAGAATATCAATCAGCTTAATAAGATTGAATTATATTTGATGTATGTTTGAAATATTTTTAAGTATCTATATTCAAACTTTCTAACTGTATTTATCAATACTCTTGATTAGATATTTCTGTTCTATGAACCATACATTATCTACCACTCTGTAATACTACAAAATATGTGAGAATTTAATTAGGAAACAATTGTACCCCTGTTGTTAAAATAAATCCTATACAAACCAGATACCGAACATGAAAAAAGTTGAGCCAATTTCGAGTCGACTGTTAAACAATTACTTCTTTTTTCCGAACAATCCGTTTCCACTCCCAAAATTCGACATAGTTCAACTCAATTGGCGAAAATCGTCCCTATAATCGAATGGTATTCCATTCCATATTAAATTTCATTTATTCATCATTAATTATAGCATTTCCGCAATTTTTCATTCTATCGTGTCAATTAAAATAGGTTAAAAATTTCACCATTTCTCGAATAACAATTAGAAAAAACTTATACAAAGGAATTGCAGTTAACCATTTAACGATCTTGATTGTATGAAAAACTGTTTCGAAATATACACTTGTTGCTTTTATTCTATGCCCAATTTGAATCGAAACTTCTGTAGATGTACAGATTCGTACTGATTTTTTGTGACTTTTTTTCAATGAAACGGAAAATTCAAAGGCTCCGATCAATATTCACGTCGCTCGAAAAGCATCGAATAAAAAAGGTGTAGCTCCATTTAAATGTTTAGTAAAAGCTACTAATTGTATATTCCATTCAATTAGGTACCAAATTTATCTGAATAACCAAATATTTCTTCTGCTGAGACAGATATTTACAGAATGCAGAATTTATTTCAAGGAAACAAACCTTTTTTATGTTTTTTATACGCAACTTCGTTTTAAAAGTTAATTGCTAAAATATGAAAACAATGAGATAGACACGCCGGAAAACTTTCTATTTTCATACTTTTGTCACGCGCAACATTTTTTTATCGATACCTGACATCCGGTTAATAATTATTAAAAAATAGGTCCGAATGAGTAAATCCGAGCGTTAATTATGTTTTCGCCCTTCATTAACAAAAAAGCTCAGAGCATTGTAAAAGTTTTGTGGATTTGTCCATATATGATATCATCTTTAATGATAGACTTGAAAACTAAGTTTACGAATTGAAAACTTTCTTAGTGTACTCTAAAACATATCTATAAGTTTTTTCGGTAACTTCAAAGAATTCGGAGATCTGACACATTTTGTTGGCGAGCACAAAAATTCATATCGTTCATGAACGTTTGGCCGAAACTTTAGATTTAAAGAGTATACATTATATCTAAAAAAATATTTGCTCGAAATGGGTTGTTTGTGGTTGAGATCTGGTCGAATTTCTCAATTTTTATGACGATATCCAAATAGATGTTTATTTGAATTTATTTAGCTTCATTTGGAAAAACATATTTATTTTGTGTTCGATTCCGTACATTCGTGTGCTTATATTTAGTTTACCACAATTCCTAAATTGAAAATGGATTTAGATGAAAACATCGTATTATTAGTTTTCTTTTTAAATCTAAAATTTTAATATTTACAAATTCTGAAAAATTCTAAATGAGATTATTACAATTTCAATCAATTATTTTAAAAACCCATCATTTATTTGCATTATTGTAATTTGTTGAGAGTACGGAATCATCAACATAGATACTACGAGAATTTTTTGTGAGTAGCATGTTGCTAAGCATCATTATTTTGTTAATGTAGTACGAGAGAATACTTTTCCCGTAATTATTTTTTTTCTCCTTCGCTGGCAAAAGCTTTTTACACTTTCGGTGACGGTTAAATGATGCACTTCGCGCTTCTCATACCGCAAAAAGCAAAAGGAATGTTTTATAACAATTACTAGTAATTATTACCCCTCAAATTACAGCATTTTTTCAAAAAAAGATATGCATATCAACTTTTCCTGGTAGAATAAAATTTAATTTTATTATGCATTTCGTTTCATTCAAATTATATAAGAAGAGAATTTTCTTGATTAACTTTCAACATAATGTAAAAATTAAAAATCGCCTTCGGAACAAACCATGCAATACCTTAATGGGCCGGTACCCAGAATATGAAAGTGTAGGATTCAAGCTGGCTCAAGAAATTTAAATAAAGAACTGCATTTTTAGTTTGCGAACTGTATATTTTTCTTTTATAGATCATTTCTTTTGATAATGAAAAATCAAGTAATCTCTCTCTCTCTCCCTCTCTACATATATGACGTAA
Source organism: Trichopria drosophilae (assembly GCA_030407085.1). Taxonomy (NCBI): domain Eukaryota; kingdom Metazoa; phylum Arthropoda; class Insecta; order Hymenoptera; family Diapriidae; genus Trichopria; species Trichopria drosophilae. Next base: position 103,655,898 of record CM059587.1, read on the forward strand.
TATTTTGCCAACAATTAATTGTTTAATTTAAAACCTTCACAAAATTCATTCATTTCTATCTTTAAAATCAAAGATCTTTTTATTTAAGTTCGGACACATTATAACTGCTATTTATAAATTAAAAAATACCGGTAACTTTCGCGGCATATCGTGCATCTGTAAACTGGTTAAACCTCAAATAATAAATAGATTACATTGGTGACTGGGAGCCAAACAACCTCATCGAACTTGGGTTATCACATCATTAATCTGAAATTAGATTTGAAGAGCTATCTTAGCGAATAATTTCACTTTTTTCTGACTATCCGAGGCGAAGAGCCGCTTTTTAGTTTGTCTAACGACCATAGAACTAATCGCTTTTTTTAACTTGCCTGGTCTAACCGAAATGGCTCTCGGTGGAACATGAAAACATTAGGATCCAAAAGTTGGAGTAGACGAATTCCCGTGACGTTTTAACTGGGAATATAAGTAGTTAATTTATTACAGTATAGACATTTTCAAAATTCGTCGGATAATTCGTCAAAGTCCTTAATAATTATATGTAGTTTTATCTCTTCTTGGGTTATATTATTGTATGAATAACGTATAATTTCTTATCAATTCAACTAGTAATAAATTAAGATCGTGCTGTTTTCTTATTTTTATAACTTTGATCTTGTTATTTTTAATATTCATTCCTGATTTAGGGAAACAAGGATAATTCCTATTAGCACATTTTTCGCAGTTTCAAAATGGCCTTTCTTACGAAAATATCTCAGGAATACAGGAGGAGGTAAAAAGGTCGTTCTTAAGTTTTTTTATTTGCATTTTTGAAAAGAAAAAAGGAAGGAAGGAGGACCCTTTTTAAAATTCTGAAAATATTCACAAAATTTCAGTGACCTTTATGGCAGTATAGTCGAAATTTTGACTGTAGATCAGTTTACAATTGAAACATAGAATTGAAAATTTGTAAATCAATAGAAGTCTCCTATATGACATGTAAACTGCGTGATACACAGCACTTTTTTCTTATATAAACTTCGATTATCTCGCTCAATTTTTCCATTTTAATGATAATTTAATGCTCTACAAGATACACTTAGCGAAATAGCAAATGTGCAATTTGTTACATAAAAACTAACTTTGGGACATTGCAAATAATACCTGCAAAAATATATCAATAACCCTGAACCACAACACAAATCGATGAATATTTCGTTTGACCCGAAAAAGTGTCAAGATTTTATCTTAAACTTTGCGAATAGTAAATGTGACAAAAATTTTGATATTTAAAGAACTGCCAAATTGTAGCATTATTAGTCGACAAGATTTCAGCAAATGGTTATTAAAATTAGAAAGTAGTTAGTTAGTTAGTTTATTGAAACCTTATATATAGGGAACAAAGTCCCATGAAGGGTGAGTTCCAGACTACATATGATTGCATTTACATAATCACAATTACATATAATAATTATAAATCTAGCGGTTTTCAATAGACGGCAACTTCAACAGTTTAAATTTCGCAAATGAAAGATGTTATTTCATTCAAAGCGAAATAATCAAGAGAACATAATTTTAGTACGATAATATTTTTTTCCGTTAAGCAAAATATATGTTATATAAATAAATCTGACTACAAATTCATAACCAACGACCCAAAAAAACGACGACCCAGATACTAAAATTAAAGAAAGTCGATAAATATTTAACGTTTTGGGAATTCCATTTTGGATCCTACAGGTTGAGTTTTAAAATTTGAATTCGGAGTTCGGATACTTAATCAACAAACCAACAACAAATAACAATCTTTTACTTCTTTTCCTTATATGATTTTGCAAGATTATTTTTCACAAACGATTTCATTTTTAAAAAATCTATCTGTTTAGTATTATTTTGTTAAATATCATAATTATTTACAGTAAATTGTTGCCGATTATATATTGAATCCATTAAATATCCGAACATTAAATGAACTACATGAATAAATATTTTGAAAGTGAGAAAACCCAATAGACAAAGACATTCAAAATCTAATATTGTCACCTTTAGCGACCATCTTAGTAACTAACTCTTTACAGTATCATAATTCAATGCTACATACATCCTTCATTTTACAGCTGCCTATGGCATTGAAAAATGCCTAATTCACAGAATTGGTCTAACTAATCCTTTTGTCGATTACAAAAAATAAATTATTCTACACTATGACGATTTTATATTTGAAAGAAAGATTAATATATTCTTCGTAAACATCGTCAAATCCACTTAAATTTATACGTTAGGCTTTACAGCAAGTTATTTTTACAAATATTTGTTCTTTACATCTTATTCACAAATGAAACTAACATACATACAAGAAAAAAGTCGGTTTTCTTGAAGGTTTTTTATATGATATTTCGAAAAACCATCAACTGGGATGTTGGAATTTGTGTGTTTTCAACCTGCTTTTTCCATTTTGAAGGCATCGAAGTCATTTAGGGATATGTTTTCAAAAAACTTTTGCATACTTCAAAAGAATTGTGCAGATATCTCATCATTACAACCAGTACTTCTCACAGTTTCTGAAAGATCGGTTCTCGAACTTTTGTAAACTTTCGTTAACGATCTAACTTCAAATTTTCAATACTTTTCCGTATTTTTTCGGATGACATAGAAAGTTTATTAAAAACCTGTAATTTATACCAAATCATTTTTATCGCTCACGTAGTTCGAATAAGCTTTACTGAGACTATAAAAGCTGTATTATAAATATACTAAATAATCATTATTTCGAAATTAATATGAATTTCAGACTTCATAGACTTCATTGCCTTATCAGAAATGCTTATTCGTAACTTTATAATTAAATAAAAATGGAGTCGGGACAAAATAATTTAAAAGTAACGCCTACTTGTTATCGATTTCCTCCGTCTATATAAATTAAGTGTTACCTTTCAACATTTTTAATCTAATTGACTGCAGAAATGATTTTTATTTAAAATTTTTAATTTACTTTGCAAAAAAGCAAATTTAGATAACTCCAACTGGACTTAGAATTCTTTTACGAATAAATATTATGGAGGTAGGAAATCGGTGTTTCTTAGATATTTAAAAAAAAAGTAGTTTAAAATGATGGTTTTTCGAAAATTTCGCCTAATTTATTTGAAAATTTAAGCAAAAAAATTGGCACTTTTATTTTGTAAGTATCATCACGCTGAATTCCGTTCAAATTCTACACCATCGGGAGTTAATGGGTGAAATTGTAATTTATTTTTCAGATTTTAATGAAACGAACACAAAATAATAAAAAGTCGTTCTGGTGTCGTTGAGATTGTAGTTTGCTGAGATTGCTTTTTATTCTTTTAAATAAAGAATAAACATAAATTGGCAAAGTCGCCATGGACGTTTAGGTGACCCAAAATCGAGATGTTCACAGTAAACAACTTATTTCATTATAATTTAGTAATTTTATAAAACAAGTGATATTAGTGTGATAAAATTCATTTATTTTCGAAACTAAAATATGTCAGAATTTTCCGAAGATTTCGCAGCCCCACAAAAAAAAACGAAAGTCCGGATCAGGAGGTCAAACTATGTCTATAATATGTTTTTAGGATTGCTGAATTAGAATCCGAAATCCATTTAACCCCATCACGTAAGTTTTTTGACATAACCTCAAAAAACCATAAAATTCGACCCTAAAATTTTGAAATAATTAAAAATATCGGCTTGGAAGCCATTCTAGGTTTATGCTATGTTTTTGGGGTTGCTGAAACGATATCCTAATCCCATTCAGACCCATCCCATTAGGTTTTTTATGTAACCTAAAGAAAAAAGGAAAAATCGAAGTTATAATATTAATATAAAGAAAAAGTCTGGCCTGTAAGGCATTTCGTTTCCATTACGGTGGTCTCCGTTCTAATGCTTCTCATGGTATTGCATATTACCGACCGAACGCACATTTCTTTCCCGTCCTAATGCATATTCTCTTTGGGTAAGAATGTCATATCTATTTCCAGTTTAACAAGGATTCCTTATTATATTAACAATTTTGTAAGTTCTTCAGTGACAAATATGCGTAGTATTATAGTAGGGAGGTATGCCTTGTGGTTCTGAGCAGGAATCCTTGTTATTTTAGTAAGGATTGGGTTGACAAGGCAAGATTGTTGTTCCGCTGCGTTTTAATTTTTTCAGTCTATAAATGATGATTCAGCAAATTTCCAATGTAATATGTGGGGCGTAAAATGGCCATTTTATGCCTACTGAATAAAAAATTATCTGAGTTTGTGGATGAGGAGGTTACGTGGTATAAAAGTTAAAATTATAAGTTTATTTTAAAATATTACCTTTCCGTTATCCTATAATAGTGTCTAGTACAATCCAGTATTGTTCAGTATATTCGAGTACTTCCATTATTGTCCAGAACTATCCACTATACATTCCAGTAGTGTCCAGGACTGTCCAGTTAACATGGTATGCCTTTCAGGCCAGAATGTTTCTTTATTTTCATATTTTGGGATAGATTTTCAGCAAGCCCAAAAACATAACGGAGATATGGCATGAACTTCCAAGCCTAAATCATTTTTTATTTTTATATTTTAAGGTAAAATTATAGGATTTTTTTATGTTTTTTCAGGTTATATTAAAACCCTGACTTCGGATTCCAATTCAGCAACCCAAAAAACATATTATAGACATAGTCTGACCTCCTGATCCGGACTTTCGTTTTTTTTGTGGGGCTGTAAAATCTTCGGAAAATTCTGACATATTTTAGTTCCAAAAATAACTTAATTTTATCATACTAATATCACTTGTTTTATAAAATTACTAAATTATAATGAAATAAGTTGTTCACTGTGAACACATCGATTTTGGGTCACCTAAATGTCCATGACAACTTTGTCAGTTTATGTTTATTCTTTATTTAAGAGAATAAAAAACAATGACAGCAAACTACAATCTCAACGACAACAGAACGTTTTTTTTGTGGCTGTGTTTTCAACACCGCAGTAGTAAAAGATTGGAAATCAGTAGTAGTAGCGGTGTCAAGTCAGACAAATACGAAACATTCGTTATCGGAGTAATTGCTTGAAAACAATAACCGTATTAAACCGTGCGTTTTTCACAATTAAAAAAGAAGTATAAATGAAACGTGGAAACGTAAATATTTCGATTCATCGCTTATCGCGCGACACCATCAGGCTGAGCTTTGGAGTCTTACCCCAATTAAAGGAGAAACGATTGTCCACAGCGAAAAATGAAGTCGAGATACGTGACTGCTCCGGTCGCCAGGTTTTCCGACCACGGAAAGGAAAAAGCGAGGGAAAAAACATCGAACAGAACGAAAGCCAAATGCCGAGAGAACGTGGAAAAACGTTTACTACAGACCAACCCTCGACGACTCGGCGGTGGTTGGCGTGTCGGAGAGCAATATAGTAACGAGGTTCCCTTCACCATTTTCCGACTTTAAAAGTCAGCAAAACATTAAGTCATGCACGGGTGGACTCTCGGAATCAAAAGCTCCTTCGCCAGAAGGCGAAAGCTCAAAGTTGCTGTTGGGACTTAGGCAAAGAAATCAACACGGCACGCGGATATAATGAAACCTACCGTCAAGTGAGCACTGGAAAATTAGCACGGATTTTTTTTAGTATCCGCAGACGAACAATACCGGTTAAAGCCGAGCAATTCCGAATCGCATTCAGCCGAGTGCCTCGTTTAACGCGTCGTCTTATCGAAACACACCGGGTCGTTAACGGCATGCAAATACCACCGGTTTACGACTATGGTTTTTACGTGACAATGCAACGGGCATTATTAGTTCCTGCGGAGATGGCTCGTTGCTTCCAACGGCGCGATGAGACTTTTATACCCAATTGTACCACCGGAGGGAAACTGCACGATTTCCCTGCTTCGAGTGTCTCAAGTTTCCTATGAAAAGTTAAAAGTTTATGTGCGTATACGTGCTGAATGTTTTATAGCTCGCTGCATCCCAATTACGAACATCACGTGCAATTTCGAATCTAAATTGACTTACGTGTTTACGCCCTTTTGAATCGATCCTACTGCAACGTCACAAATTAACTCTCTACATTGTATAACGATCCGATAATTAAAGGAACACGCCGTGTTACCTTTGGACTGTGTACAAATTTTGTTCCAGAGAAATGTCAGAACTTTGACGAGACCTGTTTCCATGCCGATTTCTATGAAAATATGCGGAACGATGTTAATAATCAACACTTTTCTTTTACTACAAATGTGAAGGATCTGAAAGAAAAGTGACAAATTATATGATATATTAGTATTATCATCGAACCTAAAAATCCCGAATGTAAAGATTCAGACAAACTGATTAAATTTTTTAAACTTTCCCAGATGATGAAACAATCGAATTTCCGTTAGTTGTTAGTTCTCATCATACTCTACCCGAATTTGTTGGTTTCGGAGGTTCCTTCATGGGGACGGAAATCACCTATACTCGTGGGCATCCGCCTTGGTTTGGTTGTAATAAACCCAACTCGTTTGGTTGGTAAAATATACACATATACTGGTATTTTTAATTTAATAATAACAAACTTATTAGTATTTCAAATGCCCGTACGGTACCACTTTTATCATAAAACTACTAAACAAAACTAGACGTTAAGAAAAGCATACTGGACTTCCTAATATTAACCATAAATTTAATCGCATTTATAGGTAATATCTGAAATATTAGTAGAATCGTGATTTCAATAGTGACACTAACTATTACAATTAAACCCTGCTTCTTGCTACTTTTTGTAATTAAGCCAACGACTTTTTCTTGACAAAGTGACTTAGCTAGCCTTTTCAACGTGTGCCAATAAACGAGCCAGAAGCATTTTAACAGAATTTGATTTATTTGGGTACAGTCAATAAAAACGAAACCGATCAAATAAATTTTTCGTTCAGTTATATTTTTGTCGCCGTCTTAAACAAAAAAAAATCTCTAAAACACGTGATTTCTTGCACCATAAATTGTGTTACTTAAAAAACCTGGAGCAAGTAGATTAGATTAAATGTAACGCGTTAATTCCAGCGCATCTTTTTTCTCATAGATTCGATTATTATGCATGATTTCCTGTATGCCTTGATTGTATTAATTATATTTTATTGAATATATAATTAAGTTAGAAACGCAGTTTGAACTAAAAATGTAATTTTGGTTTTGGGTGTCTCTCGCATATTTATTGATTATGTACAGATTTTTGCAATAATTAATTTATTAGTAGTAATCTACCAATGTGTTATAATTCATAAAAAATATTAGTTCCACTTACATTTTGTAAAATTCGATGTTAACTACAAAAATTATGTAGTAAAATAAAAAATTGCAAATCGATAAAAATAAAAATTTGTAACACAAAGTAAAAACGTACTCTCTAAATTCTTTGGAGTAAAAATTGAGCCACTCTCTATAGAGCGAAAATTTCACTCTTCATGAAAGGTGACTTAATTTTCACTCCAAAGAATTTAGAGAATTTAAATGGCAACGCTAACTACAAAAAGTAGTTGGAGCAACAACTTCACTCATTATGCCAACTAACCATTTTTTCTGTGTGACAAGTACAGAAATACTTTAATATGTAATGATTTACAAAATATGTTTATGAAAATATATTCAAATAGAGTTTTTTTAGTTTTATGTATGAAAATATGTTAAAATCATCATATAAGTCCAATGACATTTAATTTTACTGAAGTTGATCTTATCAACTACAGATTTTTTCCGATACTGTTATGAGTAAAATTAAGATTTAATTCTTAATCCTTTAGTCGAAAACCAGTCGAAATCAGTTTAACTAATTTTTACTCGTGTCTTGCTTTTGTAATTTCAAAAATGAAAAAGAAATATTTTATTAAAGAAAATCCACATAAAAACTTAAATCTGAACTAAAGAAACCTACAAAATAGGCAGCTAAATTGATTAAACTCTCCACAAATTTGTCTAAGAATGTTGCCTAATAACTTTTCAGCAAAATTAATTAATAGCTTTAACTAATAACTTTTTTCAAAATATGTATAAAATAAATGTACAAATATTTTGCACATATATACCGTTAAAATGCATAATTTTGTTGACAAATGTAGTCAATTAAAAAAGGTTAATGGCAATAATAACAATAACAATGATAATAACGATGATGAAGATGATGAGTGTACTCATAAATATTCATAATGAACATGAAAATCGCACAAAATATGTTGTTCCTCATATACTTAAAAAAAGTCAGAAACAGTACAAAAAATAGATAATGACTACGCAGAAACTCAATAAAAATTGTACAAATAATATTTATAATAAAAGTTTCACGCATCATATCAGTAATGCATAATTACATTAAGAATTATAAAAGTACAACAATAAAAAAATCTCAAGGAATGTTTTATGATATTTAATCAGCAACTAACAAAACAATTTTCTATTATTATTATTATACATTCTATTCATAATAATTGTCGCCTAACTCATTATAATTATCGAAACATTCGACAAAGTCATTAAAAATTCAATAAAAGATATTGATTAATTCTAATTATTAAAGGAAAAAATTGAACGTGGCATAAGCATCGAAATGTCGACAAATGAAAAAACCAACAATTAAGCAACCGATATTCAAAAAGCGAACATTCCAGAAAACGCCACGTCAAATAACACCAAAAGTAAAAAAAACGACACTCAAAATCCGACTTTCATCTTTCTATTGCACAATATCAAATACTTGTGCAAGGTTTTTTGGGTCGCTGCTCTTGCCATCAAACCGTGGAAAGCAACGATGAATGACTGTTGGCTTTTTGACTATCGGTTTTTTAATTGTTGACTTTTTAATCCGCACACAAAATCTACAATAATAAGGAATTTAATTATTTATGATTTGTATATATTGAGTTTTAAATATCCTAACTCTTTCCGGTAGAGTGGCTATTTTTTTAAGCAGCTATTTTTAAATTCAATGTATTTAGGAATATTTACGGGGTCGTTGAAATCAAATCTGAACTCAGATTTTGTAAATTAAAAATGGAGGATTCGATATAGCCGACCAAAAAGCAGAAACTTTCTAGATCGAGTTAAAATCGGTTATTTGGGGATTTTTGAGGTCGCTGATTACGAATCCGAAGTCAAACTTTTCAGTTCTTCAGGATTTGCAAAATCTGCATTTGGATTTGCAATCAGCGATTTGGGAATCGGTTCGCTGAATTTTAATGACGAATTACTCAATAACTTGGAGCATGGGAACAGTTTCATATTATTTTCTTCCTAGTTATTGTGTCGAAGATATCTGAGAAGTTTGTAAACATTAGCCAAATAGTACTATTAATACTAATGGTACCTCTATTTAATCTCGTTTGATTTATTATTATCAATGAATAGTTGGGAAAAGTTTGTCATCGTATAACAAGAAAACATCGCGTCCTCTTGCAAATAATGACCGACAACACAATTATCCAATGAGATTTTGTAACTCCTATTACTTCCTGTCACAATCCTGGTAATGCTGTACTTTGTATCAGATGTCGAAAATCCGATAACGAATATCTTTTCAACCTCGAAATCAAAGAGGAAGGTATCGGGTTTCTTACTGTAGTGTGTCTATGTGAGGTGATATCAAATGCACCGCCCACCGGCATGTTGGGAATCTCGCATGGCTAGAAATTATACGACCTACAAAATAAACAGTCTCAGAAAATTATTTTCAGTATGCTGCAAACTTCAATTCCTCTTTCTTTCACTTCATTTTAATTCAAGGTTTTTTAAATTATTTTATTTTCAAATAATTGGTTTATATTGAATTTTAAGCTCTCATATTTTAATAAAGTCACATAAAAGATTAAAAATAAGAATAGGATAAAGATAACTAGCGAATCAACCTTATTAACTTTAATCTTAAAGGAAGTAAAAGTGAAAGTAAAGATTATCTAAAGCCTACAATAATTTAGTAGGTATTTTCATAATATTTTAATAACGATTTTAGCAATCAATTAATTTTCATAACGTAATTAATGTAATATTGTATATAATGTACCAACTTGCAATAAAATTTCAATATTACTTCCTCAATGTCTTAACAAATAAATTTGATTATTGGTATTTGGTAATTTTAATAATGCATTTTTGTCGCCTCATTTGATAAATAAATTATAGTTTGGAATAATTTTGGTTTTTAAATGTCCACGGATAATTTTATCTCAGAATATAATTGCACTTACGAAGAATTTTATTTAAAAGCTCATCGATTACCTTAAGTTCAAGTCACTAAACGTGTAATAAACCGTAAGTAAAGAATAGTCTAGGTACTTCTTTCCAAGCTTCACTTTTACTTTTTATTACTTGTATTAAGTGGATTTGCCTGTTGTGCCTGACCAAATATGACTATTTTCACTGACACTACTTTGAAGCATCCTACCTACACGTCAGTTTTATAAATTGTTTCTTCACTTTTACTAACTTTAGAAATGATTTTATGTCAATCCGTTTTATGTTTGATAAACTACCCAATAAATTTCAATGAAAAAGTATATTGACGCCAGTGGTGCGATTAGCAAAATATTTGTTAGTTAAGTAATCATTTTTATTTATCATGCCATGGACAAGGATTCCCTTCTGGCAATATTGATATACATCAGGAATAAGATTGATATAATATTTCAGCGATTGCAAATTATAACTAAGTTATAAATACTTGAATACTAATACACAGTAATAAGATAAGTATAAACTACGAAAAATGAGTAAAGACAGAATAAGAAAAAAATATACGTAGACGACTGTGGAATTTTTTTGCGCTTCTAGCACATACAGTTTTTGGTAGGAATCAACTTTTTTACGATTAAATAAAATTGATGAGTATTCCTAAAACTGCTTTTAAATATTTAATCAAACGGGGAAAGTAAATTATGCTTTACGATTTTTACTGTACAAATTAGTAGGAATGAAAATTGAGTAAAATTAAACCTAGGATCCCATGTAATAATTCTAATTTTTGGACAGATTTTACTTTAAAGAATGCGGGTATTATTAACTTGTTTGCTTTCCTCTTTACTATTGCCATCGTATTTTATATTGAAAAAGCAAATTATTAATATTACATAAGATTAACAATAACAAAAATTGGACTACTACACAAGCCAAAAAAAATTTGAGAATTTTATGTTACCATATAAGTTAGAGTCGAACTTGATAGAATGTTTGTTCCAGAGTATAAATATGACCGCCAAAATATTCAATTAGCTCTAATTTTTTAGATATTTAAGGTGAAAGGGGCAAAAATCCGATTTCAGGCACTTTGTAGCCTAGACAAAAGCGAGTTTGAAGTGATTTAAATTTTATAAAGGTCGTCGGTCATATTGGATTCGTTATTTTAAATTTCTTAATTTGTTTGGTCGCATCCTGTATTATAGATGTTCAAAAACATGACTTTTGACCCCTTTTACTTACTTTTTGTCCTTGACTGGTCCCACCTGAACATCTTGGGATACATATTTGGATTCTGGAAAATTCCTATCAGAATCGGCTCTTACTTACGGTGCAAGAAAATTTTGTTGGGCTGTGTTATCCTTATGTAAAATATTTTACTAATTTACTGCAAATTACTTAGTAAAAATTGCTTAAATGACAGGAAAGCTTAACATTTTTAATGGAAAGATTACCTTTAAAGTTTTTTTTTAATGTACTGTGAATTTAATTTTTATATATGTATTTTATCATCATATATAAGTAAGATTCATTTTTCCATAGCTGGTATTAAAAGAATACATTAATACCATGCAATATTACGACAATAAACACAATTTCCATCATGACTCTGCACCTTGTCGTTGTATTTTGAATATTTTACCAAAGTTTCGAATTATTATTTATGTTTCTATGCCGTTTACATAAACTGTTATTCGAAGAATTTATTGACTTTATGTTTACGTTTGTTACATGTAAAATAGTCTCCAAGTAGTCTACAAATAACAGCAGTTTGGAAGTTAAGTCATTTCTTTATGTATTTACAATATATGGTAAAATTACTCTGAAAATTTGAATTCGCAAAAATCTATTACTCTAAATTGAAAAGTCAGTTACTATATTTTTTACAGAAATTATTAAAAAAAACTACTAATTTAATAATCTTCTCCTAATCTAAATGTAGAAATTGAATATTGTAGTTTAATCGTTTTTAAAATTAATAATAAATTAGTATTTTTCCATTATTCAGTAAAAAAATGATTACTCATTGCATTAGTGGTGCACTCGTTTTTTCATTAATAGTTTTTCACTAATTCAGATTTAGAGAGCAGGAATTACGTTTAAAAACTTAATCGATCCTAGTTGTTAAAAAGCAAAAGTTAATGTTTTTGTAGTAAATCAGTTAAAATGTTAAAATAGTACTGTGAAATCTATAACATTTTGCTAACAGTATTAATTTCATTGTATTGGTTTATGATTTCCTCATAGGTTTACAGATATGGGCATATCTCTGAAACTTAAATTAAAAACAAACTAAAATTTGACTTAAGAAAAAACTAAACGTAAAGTTTAGAGTTAGTCAGGCTAAATTAGGTTAGCTTAGATTGAATTGTAAATTTAAAAAAGAACATTTTTATATTTGAAACGACATATGATGTAAAATTTCTTTATTATTAGAGTTAGGTTAGGTCAGGTTAGGATATTTGAATTCTTTTTTATTGTTTTTTTACATCATAATGCATATTGTATTGTGATATTTTTGTTGTCAAATTTGTCCTCTGATCATTTGTCGCGCGTTATATAGACCTCAAACGAAGTATTTCTACTACACATTAATATTATATTCGAGATAATTATTATATTGGACTAAATAAATTGAAAACCATAATCGATTTCATTGAGAAAATTTAACGCTCCAATTATCTTCATAATTAAACTGAAAATTATAGAATACTCGAATACCCACAAATATTTTCATATGAAAATTTACATTCTTGAAACGAAAAAACAAATTTCAATTACAAAATATTAGAAAATTTCTTTATAAACTAACTGAAATAAATCTCGAAATCAAGTATTTCTTGTTTATTTCAGTAATGTTTTACGAAAAGATCAATAAAAATCATGACTATTGTTGCAATCTATATTTTAGAATATTTTTTTGTAAGAAAAATGTATTTTGTATGAATAGCTATGTGTAATATGTAAATCCCCAGTGATTGAACATATCCCATAAGATAAATATGCAACTTAAGCGTCGAAAATAAGCATGTTCGAGGTTCTGGTTTTACTTCTGTATGGACATGCCGATTAGCATCTCCACAAATATTTGTCTAAATCAAGGAAAATGTAGTCGACAATAGAAACTCTCCTTTACTATCTCAGACATGGGAAGCTCGAATTTCCAACCAAATATTTGCAAACAGTATTACAATTAAGTGGTACCATGTCATCCTAAATTTCTATACAAATATAGAATACACTCATCAATTAAAGTTCATACTCAGTGTAAAATTTCAAAACTAAAACAAAGTAACTCAATATAAAAAATATGCATACATTTTCATTAAAAAAAAACAGAATTGTGGTTTCTTCAACTAGAAAATGTAACAATGCCATATTTGCCTTTCTCTGGTTAATTTAACTAGCCATTATTTTTAGTGTGCACATTTCTGCCACATAAACAGTTTTTTTATGTCTGACATACAACCATTTCATTCCGAGCGTAATATTTGACCCATTTCGCTTCAAATAGGGTCAACTCAGGTAACTGTGATTTGGGGTTGCTGTATTATTTAACACCGTATCCATTTTACCTCCATTTTTAATACAAACTTATATGGGAAATATGATTTGTTCGCGAAAATGTATGCATGTAGACTCAAAAGTTTTCCGGAAACTTCGAGGGTGGAAGCGTTAACTGGTACAATCGATAGCGAATTTGATAAAATGTATTATCGACATGTTTTGATGTCCTCAATGTTTTTGCAAAATGTTTTGACTTTTATACGTTTGATAACACTTTCTATAATAAATATAATTCTGTTGAGTGACACATTTCGGATATGGCGGTTTCAGGAATCTGTGTATGGCATAAAATTTATCATTTTGCATTTGATGACAGATTCTAATTAACAATTTAGTAATTGAATAAATGTTCACCATGAATATAATGTCGAATTCGTGGAATATTTTCTTTTTAAAACAATTATACACTAAACATTTTTAAATTTAGTTTCAATTATGTTTACATTGAAGTTATAAGTAATTACGTGAAATGTTTTATATTTTATAATAAATAATCTGTTTATCGTTACTGTTATTGATTAGAAAAACATAAATAAAGAATAGATGCCATATCGTCAGCTGCAGTTAGTAGGGGACTTAGTAAAGTACCGATTTCTTAGTTGATTAACTACTCGTATATGCCACAACAACCATGAAATTACGTCAATTTTTTTCGCAATTTAGAAAAATTTCCAATCACATTTTATGTGTATAAATAAAACGATGCTGAAATCCATAAGAAAACTTAATTATTAATGATATTGTTGATGAAAGAGAGCATTAATGCTCAAAAAAGCTTTGACTCTATAGAAAATGATCGGAAATAACCCCGTTGAAATCGAAAATATTTAATATATACCGCAAACACAACGATAAATTCAATTAATGCTTCGGATCGATAGAATTCAACGATATTTCTGGGTAATGTAATTTGAATTAAAAAATACGTATTAGCTCTCTAATAAAAATCGAGAATATAATAGTTGAATAAACTTATTTAAATAGTATCTAGAGCAACAAAATTTAGCCGTAATAATGTTGTAGTTTCCTTTATATTTAAATATTAACGTTAATCTAGTAGATAATTCAGTCTACGATTTAAGCAGCACAGACAACTAAGAGACTTACTATATCTTAATTATCAACGAATTAATTTTTAAGCAATTTTTTTAGTCTCCGGTGATGAAATAAACTTCAAAAACTGTTAAAATTCGTACATCTACTAACTCTCTAAAGATAAATCTATTTTAAGGTAAGGAAAATTACAACTCATTTTTTAGCAAATATTTAAATAACTACCCTCTAAATCTGTATCAGTTAAAAACTACTATTTAAAAGCCAAAGAGTGGATTTAATTAGGAATTATTTTTACTAATAAATAATTACATTTTACTAATTTATTACTAATTCTATAAACTACTGTAAATTTAAATATTCAATGTCTGCATTTAGATTAGTAAATTTATATTAATAAAATAGTAGTTTTTTCCTATTTTCTTTTTAAAGAATTACTAACTGATAGTAACCATGGAGATCTATATTCTTAGGTCCATCATAGTAAACTACGTTTATTATAGATTAGTAGTTTTTAGCGAATTCGGATTTAGAGAGCAACTAGATTAACAAAATTTTATTCAAATCAATGAAATATACATAGTGATATAGGTTAAAAACTATTCGTGGTTTAGTTTCCAATGGTAACTAAAAATTGACTTAAATTTAATAAATATTTTTCTCTGTAGTACACCTTAAAGAACTAATTTAAATTATTGCCAAACATAAGGTAAAATGGTACAACTAAAAATTATATTAATAACTGTAAATAAAAAAACAATTTAATACTTGATGGAGTTTCATACGTTTTACTAACTAAATTTATTTTATACATGGAAATATTTAAGGAAATCGTAATACATTCGTAATTCTACAACAATGTTGCCTCGAAAGAAAAACATCCGAAAATCAAGAAATACACGCCAAAATTTCAATAATTAATATTGAATTTACATTTATTTTATCTCTGAACTAATTTATAACTTAGATAAAAGTAAATTATTCGTTAAATTCTATTACTTAAGACTCATCATGATTTTAATTACTGTTCCATATGACAACATCAAATAATTCTTAAAAGTTCAAACTATTGAAGAAACCGTACAGATTAAAAATAGTACATTGTGCAACTAGGGAGCAAAATAGGTGTTTGCCGACGAGAGCGAGATTGACGCCCGAACGAAGCAAGGCTCAGTTGCTAGCGATATAGGGAGTAAATTAGAATTTCGTAAATAGTAATATAGCAAAGCAAGATTTTCGCAAGTGGAAAAATTTAATCGACACATTTTACACATGTAAAACACGGAATTACAAAAAAAAATAGTTTGATTCACCATTTATGTAGTGAAAAGAAGGCACTACAATATTTTTCAATATATTATTTCCTAATAATTACATATATGCAGTAGAGTACATAACTTCAAATTAAAAGTAAGTTGGGTAAATGAAAACAATCTCTTGTCATAGTAAAAATATTTATTGTATGATATTACAACATTCTGAAACGGCAAATTAACATGCTGTCAACATCTTTTCGTGATGTTAATTCTACTATTATGTATCAACCACACTTTTCTTTTTTTATAGTTTTATGTAGCCTTTTTTCTGTGTGTTGTTTTATTTCATGTCGCTATATTAGCCTAATTTTAGTCATTATAAAAGAATTTTAGATAGCCCCTGCTCTTAGTTCACTACTATTATTATTTATATCCAATGTTCTACATTTTCCGATAATTTACCTCTTATACTAAATTTATATGATTTTAGAAAATAAACCAATTATTTTTGCATATATTAACTATTTTGATTCGTATGATAACTAACAGTAGATGAACTCATTTGAGGCTCTTGTACCTGCAAATCAACCTCATATTCGCTATTGTCACATAGATAACAATGCCTGATAATCACCCAGTATTAATAAATCCTAACTACCACAGTTAACCAGAGAACGAATTTTCTTGCAAATATATTATTTTCGAAATCTGATAAAGGGCATTCGGAAACGTTAAATTCGATGCGAAAGCAAATATTATTGAATATATTTTCTCCTTTAATACTTTTTCCTAATGGAAGCTGTTTAATTATGCGAATCCATAACCGATAAATATTTGACAAATCTAACGAACAATCCGCGAATGGACAATATGTCACCTCTCAAATAATTAGAAGTAAACGATTATCGGTTAGTAAGGTTAAATTACATCGGGATGTTTTCATGCGAGTTGTAAAATTGCATCGTTGTTACATGTTTAATGCATAAACGATAAATCCAAAATTTTGGTACACGCTACAAGGCGTGAAACTATTTGAATAATAACATGAATATATTTGTCATCGATTGCGTCAGACAACTGTGAAATTGAAGGATTTGGGTATCGAATATGGCAGCTGATCGAATTACACCAAAAACATCGGTGTGACTTACGTGCAGAAATTTTGAAATAAGTTCGGAATAGTACAATACACGGTCGTCAATGCTGGATGCTTTTAATCCGTCGGATTACATCGTTTTGAAGTTTGTTGAAAATGTTTTTAAAAAATAATGCACATTGTTATATTGCCGAACGTTTCAGCTTTAATCTTTTTGTAGTAAATTTTTAATTAAAATGTAACCTTTGTATTTTGAATAGTGACATGTTATAACTTTTATTAATATTTTGATAATTTATATAAATGTTTACTTGTGAGTATTTACAATATATTTACTTGAATTATGAATGTTTTTCATTGGTTTTGTGGAAAAGAACGGTTCCAGGAAGTATTGAAAATTTTCGAGCGCGATGAATTATATAAATAATATTTAATAATTATTGTATTAATAACGGTCACCTTAATAAATAATATTTTTAACACTCCGGGAGTAGAACTCGATTTTGCGCCCTGCCGTTTAATCTTCAGGCGTAAACATTTTTTTCTAAAATCTATAGTTTTAAAGGAAACTTATTATCAGTCCTCAAATCTAGGAAAGTTTAATAATTTGTTTTCTTTCTTTCGAATGCTTTCAATTTTTTTTCTATTTTTTTTTAATGATTTTTTTTTTAAATTTCGATTTTTTCAATTTTTGAAATTGATAATCCTATTAAAACATTGTAACAAAATTTGACGAAATTATTTTACCTATTCTCATACACTTCTATTCTATAAAAATATTGTCATCTGTCTGTAGCTTTCGAGAAAAAAATGGTTAAGTTTCAGAAAAAATTGTCATTGCATCTGCCATTTTGGATCCGTTATGTTTTAAAAAAGATTTATTCCTCGAATACTCTTTATCACAACTATCGGATCCATGGATTTCGTGTATTAAATGTCGGTAGAAGTTCAGAAAATTTTGAATTTGGATTCATTGAGAAAAAATGCACTAAAAACACGAAAATATAGAAAAAACATTAAAAATCTAGTGAAAAGATTTACCTTTGCACTTTCTAAGCCGAAAAATGGAAAAGAGCGACCCCGAAAACGCCTATATGCGTTAATTTGAAAACAAGTAAAAGTTATTTGTACAATTTCTATTAATAGTTATAAGATTAAAGTAGAATTTCAAGGCGTTAAAGTTTTAAGTTTTCTAAATTGTATTCAACCGATTTTAAAAACTAGTAAGTATTAAACTATTTTTAATAATATTATAACTCGATTATAGTTTTATTTAATAACAATTCATTGCGAAATAAAAAAAAGAAAACAATTTTAGAAATTTTTTTAATTCCAATTGAATCTTAAAAATAAAGGTAATAACAATGCAGAAGTTTCTCAAAATTTTTAGTGTTATGTGATATAATGCAGACTGTTATACTAATTTTTAAAATATGAAATAATTAGTCTACCAAAAACAGGCAGATATTTATTTTGATTATTGGAACCAATTAAAGTGTATTATGCAATAATTAATACTAATCTGACTTATAATCGCTGCTTTCAATTATTTTAATGAGCGAATTGGTTATGCTGTTTTAACTGCAAATGCTCCCGATTAACGTAATTAGTTAAATTATTTTAATATATAAAATATATAAGCTGATTTATAATGCAATGTATTGATGGACTTTTTATCAATTTTAGGTTAGATTATACATTACAAATCCTCCTATATTATATTTTCAATTTCATATAAGCTTTTTTTAACTTGCAGCTCTCTACCAAGAAAGTAAAAAAACGCATGCTATTTTGTAAAGAGGCAAGAGTAACATGTTAGTACCATTGTTACACAAAATTACAAAAGTATTATTCAATCCATAATTGCCAAAATCGTTTATTCCTATATCAAAATAAAAGATCAAACTTATATTTGGAAGTAAATATGTTAGAATTTATAAACCACTTTAAACAGAAAAAAGTTTTTGTTAAAACAATGACAGCGATAGATTTAGTATTTATGTATTACTCAGTAGACAGTAATTAAAAAACTATTTTTTTATTGATTTTAAATGATTTTAAAAAACTAAAATCTACAATTTCATCAGTAAAACTGATATTAAAGAACGTACTAAGATTACATAGATTTACTACACTTACTTTTGGTAAATTTGATTACTTTTAACGTCCTTCGATACTATTATTTTCCTATTTTTATGCAAACTTCATTTTTGGCCAAGTTAGGTACAATGAAACAAGAAGACAGTTTGGGGCAACGAGTTCGAAGATAAGTAATTAATAGTCAACTTCGTAACAGGAAAACTTGTAACTCGAAGGGAAAACTTTCCGTAAATGTTTGACGAAGAAATCATATGAAATTACAAAACAATTAGTCTCTGATTTGCAGTTGATCATCTTTGACCCAAGATTATTTTTTATTTGTACAGTAAACGTTGCAGTTTCTTGATTAACCGTATGTAATGCATATTGAAATGGTTAATTTATTAACAAGAAAGTATGCACGCTACTAAAACTGAAAGTGTCGTTGAATTTTAAAAAATTGGTAACTAAAATAAGTGACTGTTTTAAATTAATTTTTTTCACGTTATCAAATTACTTCGATTATATTTAATTTTTTTTCTCCGTTTACTTGTTCTATATAGCATTAGCAGTACTGTCTGAATTGAAACAAAGAAATGGTATCAATATTACAAAAGCTATTGAATTTCAGTAATCAATGGTTAATTTACAACTATGTATTAATATTGTTAAATTAAGTAGTCAATAAATGTCAACCTCAATATCGGATGTTCTTTTTAGGATAGTTTCATAAAAATGTATTTGAAATTAAATATCCAGTTATTAAATATGTATACAATATGTATAATATAGTTTTATATTGATATGTACTGCGGTTATATGAAGAGCTATAAAGAGCATTAAATTAGATATTCTTGAAATATATCTTTTGATTGATATTGATTGGAATTGCTTGATATTCAAAAAAGATCAACAGATTTGTTTTTTTTTTAATTAAGTCAGACATTCCAAAAATAATTTTTCAAACACAATATGAATATTGTAACAATTAAAAGTAATATAAGGTTTAAATAAGAAAATTAATATAGCAACTTAACAAAAAGTACTCAAAAAGTCAGATTATCCTACATTTCTTTCTCCAACTGTTTGAATTAACATTGAAATTCACAAGCGAAAACTTTCGAAGAATAAAGTAAATAAATAAATCAATGTTTAAATTCGTTTAAAAATCGAAATGTGAAATATACTGTATTAAGTTAATTACCGATTAGCTTCTAGCTGAATCCAAAATTGTTCGAAATAAAACAAAAAAAGAAAGAAATAAGTAGCATACCTATAAAATTGATTTTAGTTCCTCAATTACCCATGTAAACGTTTATTTTTGGACTGTCCTAACTAAAAATCGCATATAACTAATTAGTATAATTGCAAGCAAGCAGAATTATAAAAAATGCCATAAAAATACGAATTTTTTAAGAATAAATGAATGTGAAGAAACGATTTTAGGAACGCATTTCAATTTATTAATGACATTAAAAAAGAAGAAACAAAAATTACATCAGTTTTTTTAAAAAGTTTTATAGTTAGATATTATAGTATGTCTACTAAACCCACTAAATTAATAGAAAATGGCAAAAGTGACTAAAGTTGTTAATGGCTTCACTTCGTAGCTGGATTGTTATTAATCATATTTTAAATTCTCTCTCGACCTCCTGGAATTGTGGCTTATTTTCGAATAATTTAAGTGAATTTGCGAAAACCGGCACGAATAAAGCCGCCGTTAGATGGTCCGCGTAAGTGAACGAATTTGTGACTTTCCAGGTTAAGCAACATACGTCACATCTAGAACTTTGACGTATGACTCGCCCTACGGGATATTATATCAAGTTTTTTTCAAGTTATTAACCGACTCTATCATGCGTACGCAATATATGGTTTACTGAGCACACAGAGCTTTCACGTAGTTTAGCTTTCCCAACCAAAGTGGTAATAAAACATGTAAAGTAGTGCTTTGCACTTTCCATGCACATTAACTTTAAAGTTGGAGAACTGGAATGTAGGTATTTATTTAGTATACCGATGCTTAGCAAACTGTGGAAATCTCTACTGTTTCCTTGCAAAACTTTTTATGATCATAGCGCAATCATTAATCAACCTAATAAGCAACATTATGGCTTGAAGTCATCTTCGGCTTGAGAGATATCTTTGAAATATCGAAAAGATGACCTTTGGTTGTCTTTAAATAGCTAAAAGTTATGGACATTAAAAAATTGTACGAATCTAAGTTACTTCACGATGATGTACGACAAGTCATTCTAATATATTAATTCTTTGAAAACGTTTTTACCGTCGAAGAAAGAAACTTATTTGCATAATATAAAATTACTGCCAACTTTTTATTAACTATGCAAAAACAAAGGAAAAATTGACTTTATTTACAATTTTCTTGGAAGATTTTGTTCTCCTTACTCTTTAATTAATCGTGTAGCATCATTTAAATAATATCAGAAAACAAAATTGAAATTGCAAGAATTTTGGGTTGGGTTTTCAAGTAATTGTTAGCATAATTGCTAATATTATCGTGAATATTAAAAACCAGCAGCCAACAGTAAGTAACCGCATTATAAAATTACGATTGAACCTGGATAATAAAAAACATTGTAAATTTAATAGTGACTATTCTAAGTCAGATAACAAATATCAAATAATTGTAAAATTTGTTGTCGCCAAAAAATAATGATTTCAAATAAAATACTTACCCAAAAATATTAGGCGTTTAAGAGTAAATTAAAAATTCTGTAATTAGTTCGACTACGTACGAAACGTAGAATTTTTACATTACTTCATACTTGACAACTACTGATGCATTAGTTTTTTCTCATTACACTATAAAACATCTTGTTTACCGTTGACTAATTCAGATTTATAGATTATCAAATTTGAAAGATAAAGTTTATACATTCATCTCCAGGTTTATGTTTTCACATAACAAATAATAAATTCATAAAAACTAAATACGAAGAATTAAACAAATAATATAAAACATTAAATATTTAGTATCGACTTTCGTCACAGAACTATCCAACTTTCAAAAAATAAAAAATACAATCCCACGATCTGATGGTACTTTCAAAAGTACCGTGGACGTAAAGTTTGTAATATACCGAATACGGAATTTTATCTTAAATTACAATAGGTGCGAATAAATCACACCTACATAAATTAATCGTATAATTTCAGAGAAACTGGAGCTACATGAAACGTATTCCAAGAGCTTATTAAATATTCTCAGCGTGCATTAATCTCCTTGATTAATTTTCACTCACCACGCTCGTCTTTTATTTATGCGAATACAATGAATAAAGCGAATTTTCCTGACGTGCTGGATTACTAAGTGATTGACGTCGGAATCAGTATCGATGTAATGAATTTCTGTTTACATTTATTATTTACTGCAGAAATCAATAAGCAATTACTTCTAATTCGTTTCATTAATTAAATATAGTTACTTACTTTTTTTAATAAAAACTTATATTATCCTATTAATTTTTAAATAAAATGTCTTTTTTTCGATTTTGGACTTTTCAACGATTTATTTTAACATGTTTTTCAGAAGGCAAGATAATCTTGCAATTAAATTAGATAGTTCAAGTATTAATTTAAAACGCAAAGTTAATTTAAAACAAACGAACTATTTAACGAACATATATAATGTATTAGTTATTCCAAACTAATACAAATCCATAAAAATAAGTTTTAATATGATATTGTTGGATAATGTATATTCAAGTGATGATAAGAATACAGTTGTCTATTAAATATTGGGCAATTCTCGTCAATGTAAAGATATTGGAAAAATGCATGGTTTCTATTCGGTAATTTCCGATGATGATTCTGAAGTTTTATCCAGCGCATGGTTTAGATTTATTGTTTCTGCTATACGCGCTATATGGAAGGAAAACACACACTTTACAAATCGGTAAACAATTATGATAATACCAAAAGATTTATATATAAAGAAATATACATGAGCCATTTTGGTAACAGAATATAGTAAAAACTACTAATTTGTACCCGTGAAGTCAGAAACTCATCTGTGCCATACTGACTTTTGTGAAAATTTTTGTTGGAAAAAATCTATTGTCAAAAATGTTTTACTTAATTTCTTTGATCATTACTGATTTATGAAAAAAATGAATGCCGAAATTGTTAGAGATTCGATGCACCGGTAATCATTTTGAACAAATCAAACTCATCGAATTATCAAATTTCATTACTAAATATTTCCCCAGTTCCAGTTATTAGATCTAAATGGAGTACTCTCTTTGGAAACCTTCTAGAATTATGATATTATTTAATGTAAAATAACATCGATTTCACGCCTTTTCTGTTGATGAATGATTAACCTTATTAATATCATGGATCAATGACTCTTAGACCTAGCAGAATGAAGATTTACAAAATTTATAAATCAGTAAATAATTATGAGAATACTCATACATAATTCTGAAGAATACATAATTTTAGGCTATGTATCTAGCAGTATACATTGAAATTGTGATTAAAGGAGGAAAAAACTGTTAAAATTGTCTGAAAGTCATTTACATAACCTCTCAATAGACATTCGGGTAATGTCTTCAAAATCAGATAAAAGTATCTTGAAAATTATCCATAATTTTACAAAATAACAACATTTTTTAAACATACAGTTAAAAATGTTATCTTTAGTATATCTATACTCACTTCCATAGCTATTAACTGAGATCTGTCATATAAAGTGCTGTAAAGTTCTAACAATGGGCAATCAAGAAGACTGCGCTATTAAAAGCAAAATACCTTGGATCCAACACAGATCGATAAGTTTCTTTCGCTCTCTTCTCGTGCTATAGTAGTTCATTACGAATTCAAAATACATTCAAAATTTGTTATTTGCAAAAAATTAAACATTTAACGTAATCATTTTATCTCATATATTTACTTAATAATGATGATTAAAAATTAAATATTCTATTTATTTATTTACCAGTTAGTAATCGAGAATAAATAAAATAAACTTTAAATAATAATCTACAATTTCAACATAAGAAAATGGATTAAACTTCCTTAATTCCATTAGGTACACATTAAATAAAACAAGACCGAAATTATGTACTTCATAAAGTGTTATGTAGTACATTAACTATAATACCCTAAAAAATGCATGAATATAGAAAGCTAATAGTTACAGTGCTTTAAAAATTCATTTCAATTAACTGAAAATACAAACCATAACTAGACTATTAGATTAATTGCAGAGTAATTTAGTTTAAAAGATTACAATAGCGATAAATGGACCTTGAATTGGTGGAAATAAAATATCAATGCTATCAAGCCATATTAAAAATACGATTTTATCCTGTCCAAAGAGAGCAACAAAAATTGCCTTCATATTTCTTTTTTTTTATACAGATTGCTGAATTTTATATGAATCTGTGCAAAATTCAAAACCGTTCAGCTAAAGCTTGCGTTTAAACATAATAATAACTAATCCCTTGTAGAAATGACCAATTTGGTTTTTCATTTACCAGTTTTCATATACCTTTAATACGGAGAATAACGACTCTGTCAGAAAGTAGCTAGAAACTGGATTTTCTACTAGGGATATCACGAAATGAAATGTAATTAAAAATAAATTAATTGTTGTTTTTTAAATTAATTTTATTGTCTTTGAAAGTTTTTAATAAAACGGGTGCAATAGAATTTTTAAAAATAGACAAATTTACTTTCTTAAACGATATAAAAGATAAAATAAACCGAAAAATCGATTGTGAATGAAACGAACGAATATTGCTATGAATTTGTTAAATCGATAAAGGTAAAGAAACAAATGACGCAAAATCGACTTTTACAACAATTAGATTCTAAAGCGTGAACAATGTGCGGGCCCCGGATAGCAACGGGTTCGAATCTCCTTTGGGACCAATTTTTTTTTCGCAAATTTTGAAGATTGAATGGATGAGGGTGTATGTATGTTTACTGCTATTTCATTAAATTATTTTTCATATCCTTAAATAAATTAATAAATAAAATAAATTTCCCTACAAATTTCAAGAGACAGATTTTAATATCAAGAAATTTTCGGCGTATAATTCTCTTGAAATGAGACACTTTTACACGATTTGTTTCTACAGTGCAATTATAAATTAGGATATTTTTTTTCTGTGACGCACATAAAATTCATCCTTCGATTTTCGAATTCCTCGCCACGATGAATTAGGAACAGTAAATCTATTTCAGATTTCAGAATAAGTCTTAGAGACTTAGGTAGTATTTATCCAATTGACAGAATATTTACTCACTTTGGATTTCGCTTTGTTTCTGATGGGATCTATTATTTTAATAATGCGTTACGCGCTTGCAACCTCATTCTTATTGTATGTATTGTTATACATATTAGTTAAAAATTTTATTTATTAGTTAAAAAATTAGTAAAAATTGTTATACTTACTAATTAAAAAACAAAAAGTAAGTCACTAATTCGATTAGTAATCATTTTTACTAATAAATAATGAAACACCACTAATTTTTATTAAAAACTATTAATTATTAATAATTCGAAAAACTTTTAAACTAAAGTATACTATTTCTACTAGTAGATTAGCACAATTTGATGAATAAATTAGTAGTCTTTACTATTTTCTATTACCAAAATGGCTCATTGAATTTTTGTGTATACATATCTTTTTGTATTCTTATAATTATATGTCAATTTGTAAATTTTGTAAATTTTCATTCTACTGTGTCTAAGAGTCATTGATCCATGATAAAAATAAGGGTTATCATTCATCCACAAGTCAGGGGTGAAATCGATATTACTTTACATCAAAATAAATAATAATCCTAGAAATTTTCCAAACAAAGTACTACATTTTGAACTAGCTAATAACTGAAAATGCTTAGTAATAAAAGTTACTAATTTGATTAGTTTGAATTGATCAAAATGAATCCCGGCGCATCGAATATCTTAAAATGTCGGCCTTCATTTTTTTCGTAAATCAGTAATGATCAAACAAATTAAGTAACAAATTCCATCGCTGACAAATGATTTTTTCCAACAAAAATTTGTACAAATGTCAATATGGTACAGATGAGTTTCTGACTTCAAGGGTACAAATTTTGGAGGAAAATTAAAAAATCACTTATCGTTATTTTCGTATCAGTTCTCGGGTAGTATTTTAGACGACTATAAAATTAAAAATGTCTGGACTTCAGTATGATTCAGCTTATTTAAAAAATTCAATGTGGTGTTCCCAAAAAATAACGTACGGAAAGAAAATTTGTTTGAAAAATGTGTCCTAACCCTAATCAATCAGCATTCTTAGATAAATCCCGATTATGCAAATGCCTATGAGCAATAGAGCGTAATTTTTTCAAAGTTTTTTTTTGTGAAATAAACAAATTTCAAGAATTTTGAAAAAAATGTTCGTATATTTCTGCATGAATTCTAAGAATTTGTTGTTATTAACAATTGTAGTTAACAAAAGTTACGAGTTTTAATAATTAACAAATATATAATAACAAATTAATTGTAATTAACAAAATATATTTTAAGTTTTTCTTTCAAAATTGGCAACTTTTATAAATAACTGCAAAAAAAAAACAAAAAAAGCTTAAATATTCATCTACGAATA
The DNA here is from genome assembly GCA_030407085.1 of Trichopria drosophilae. Classification (NCBI taxonomy): domain Eukaryota; kingdom Metazoa; phylum Arthropoda; class Insecta; order Hymenoptera; family Diapriidae; genus Trichopria; species Trichopria drosophilae. The sequence continues at coordinate 103,682,733 of CM059587.1, forward strand.
TATTACAATATTTTCAAAATTTTTTCATATTTAAAAACATATAAAATAGTACATTGCGGGAAATGACAACAAAATAACGAACAATAATTAAAAAAAAAAAAAAACCTTAAAAAATGTATACTTAAAAAATTGTTCAATTATTCAATAACCACGTGTAATTTTTTTATTTTTGAATTAGCAGTATTTTCCGATTCGACATTAGACAGAGCGATGAGCCATACAAGTTAGAAATAAAAAGTTTTGACAAACCTGTTAATTTTTGTTTGGATCTTAATGGGTTAAGACAACTCTATTGTAAATATCAATTTTCATTACAACCTAAAATGTTAATTTATATTGATCTCAATTACGAGTCCGTAATGTAATCCGACCATTAACCCACGATGCGTGAAATTAAGTGAACGCATTCATATGCGTACACATAGGATAGAGAATGTAATCGACTTAAGTTCTTGGTTTAAACTCCCCTTTCATTCCATACTGAGGTTAAAACTTCTTTTTTATTACTCTTCAATGTGTTATTTTCCTCCAAGCGTTATAAAAAGAGAGTAAAAGTGGTACTTTTACCTGAACCGCAATGAATAGTATGTTCAGAACAAACGTATTAAAAAGATTTTCCTACCTACAACTAAATTTTCTTGGTGGTAAAAGCTGCTTCTTATTATATGTGTAAGGATGGAGTCCAGGTAGCGCCATCCATAGTTTTTGATCTTATCGTGCAGAAACACGTGTTCCAGATATTTAAGGTCGCCGATTACGAAGTACAGGTAGCGCGCTCCATAGTTTATAACCTTATCTTGCAGTGCTCCAGGTATTTAAGGTCGCCGAACCTTATTTTTGCATGATAAGAACATACTATTCGTCGCGGTTCAGGTAAAAGTACCAAAGTACACGTGTTTTTGCAAGAGATGAATTCAATTATAATCTTATTTCAATGACTGTACTGATGAAGTTAAGAAATGTCATTATTAACTTTTCTTTTTTCAGAATGATATTTCATGGAGATGATAATGAATTTCTATTTATTTAAATTTACAAAACTGGTTTTACGATACCGGAACTTGAATTTCATTAAAATCATTACTTTAGTTTAATGTACTTCTGTGACCAAAACTTCCTATAATCATTAAATGTCGTAGGCAAATTTCTAACAGTGTATTAACCCATTAAGCCTACAAGAAATTATGTTGACTGTCGAGTTCAGGCAACGGGATTTATATGTACCCGAAAGTTATCTAGTCTAGCATTTTCGAGTAAACTTTTTCGATTGGTAGAGCCCAAATTACCTTCAAATGCCTCCTAAAGCCATAAGAGCGTCTTTAGTAATTAAAAAAACAATGAAAACTCCAAATTTCTTTTTTTATGAATACTTTTCATATTCAAAGTGTTACCGAAATAATACCGGTTTTCAACAAAAAATGCATAACCTAACCTTTAAAAAAATGTCAAATTCTGATCTCGTATAACTTATTTACTGATAAACGTAACAAAAAATTGTAGCAAGACCTTCGTTGAAATATACGTTTATTTGACAGTCGTTGTTCGCTATTACGAGATTTCAGTATAGCAGAAGAATAAAAATTTGTCGTTATTGCAAAACGTTTTTTTAGTAAAATGAATTCACGTGACCTTTTTCTTAGAGGATAGGGTAGGTTTAAACCAAATACATAAAACCTCTTATAATCTTTGACATTTTTATGCACTTTCGTCAAACCTTGATATAATTTCCATTACATTTTAACATGAAAAATATTCACACAAAAAATGTTTTTAACTTTTAATTTTCTTACATTATGGGACTCAACGAGATTGTTGCGAGATGAACAAAACGGTTAAAATAGTATGTTAAATTTATCGATTAAAAAATAAAATAATTAAATTAAAAAAAAATTATATCACTGTCGGGATTCGATCCCGTGACCTTTCGGTTTTGAAGTTGGAACTCTAACCGCCCGGCTAGATAGTCATTCAATGAAGTATAACAAATGACACATATCGATGTCGAATTTCAATGATGGATTCACTGAAATATGTGTCATTTGTTATCCTTCCTAAAATGAATGTTTAGCCGATTGGTTTGAGTTTCAGCTTCAAGACCGCAAGGTCACGGGATCGAATCCCGAAAGTGATATAATTTTTTTTTTATTTAATTATTTTATTTTTTAATCGATAAATTTAACATATTATTTTGACTTCTTTGGTGATCTCTCAATAATCTCGCTCCGTCCCATTAGCGAGATCTTTGCGAGATTAAACTTGCGAGATCTCGGAAAGATCTTTCATAGACGAATTTTTGTTACTCTATTTTGCTAACTATATTATATTACGACAGCTGCATTATACTGAACGGTTTACAACATTTACACTCAAAGCTTTATCTAGATGACTGGTATTTATTTTATTCCGTGTGTCATATAAAATTTATACACTGCAAAACCGTTAAATCTTTGGAAAAATACAGTAGTAGCCGAACAAATTTCGAAAGACCATCAAAACTTTAGAGGATTATTGTCATTTACATAATTATTATTTTAAATTATATTTATTATTGTAATTTTCACGCAGTTTAGTAACATATTTTCGAATGCATTTATTATAATTAATTTCTAACAAAATTAATTTTCTACGTGTTAAATCTTTTGTAGCATTTGTTAATAGTAAATTAAAAAACTTTTAAGTACACTGAAAAAATCTGACAATAACAAATATTGTTGACTTGTATACCCCAAAAGAACCAATTGTTAACATTTAAAATTAATGTTGGTTATAGTCCATTTTGTGGCTAAGTTACGTGGTTTAAAACTGTATACAGCGGAAATGTCCACAAAATAGGTAATAACTAGCCACAAATCAGTAAGTATTTCTCGTTACAAAACTTTCTAAATATTGGCTAGAAATAATTGAAACTGTCCACACATTTGTATAAAAGACCTGCCTAATATCTGTTCAGATAAGTTATTGAAAATATCTACGCAACAATTTTGTTTAAATTATCTATTATATCTTCATTAAAACTGGACAAAATTGCCCAAGATTTATCAACAAAATCTAACTAATAAATTTTCTTGGAGATTTTTTTATTTTTAATAATTTTATTGATTCAAATTAGTGTTTGATTGCGTACACTGAATAACACAGAAATTGTGTGAAATCTAGCTAAAATCACAAAAATTCTTTTTACCCATGTACCCATCGCGTATGCGCATTTAGCTATACATTAACTATAATAAATTGTACAGAAAGTTTAATAAATCCTTATAAAAACGCTTAAAAGAACAGTAACTCTAAAATGCATAAAAAACTAGGTAGAAAATGGATTAAAAATATACAGACGATGGATAAAACATGTACAGATAAATTTCTAGATTATCATTAAACTCTATTCAAGATTTATTTTAAAAAGTTATCTAAAAAATAGCCACATAATTGTTAGATTATTTCCAATGGGTAACTGTCCAAGTTTATTGTCTACAAATTGTCCAGTGAGCAAGTTTATTAGCCAAAAACTGGGCAGAATGTAGGCGCACTTTCTACCAAGGTAGCAATAAAAATGTTAAAATGAATTAGTCTTTCATACAATATAACATTTTCTTGGGTTTTATTACAAGCGAGAGAATGTAGGGAGTCGGAATTACCCACTAGATTGTGATTACCCCGTCTTCCCATACACTGTAAAGTGCAGTACAAGAAACATTATTTTTATATTATAACAATGTTTCGTTCTAATGTTGTAACCTTTCTGTAACTTTGTAATAATTCTATGAGAGATTAATAGACCTAATATTATTGAAAATTCGTTTCAGACAAAAAATGTAAATATTGTCCGCGACATATTACATGAATTACAAAAATACAGAAATTTTAGCCATAGAAAGAAAGAATTTCAAAAGGCCTGAAACCGGAAATTATTTTATCAAAAGAATACAAAATGTCATATTTAAAACTTATGAAGTACCCGAATTTTATAATACACTCATAATTAAATAAATATCACTTCGTAGTCCCTTGAATATTGCTAACAAAACTGCTTATGTACGCAGAAATTCGTTAGTGTAGACTTTCAAACACTAATAAATATTTTTATTTTCAATCACAATTATTAAAATATAATTGAACATTTTAGTCGCAATTTGAAAAAGGATGTAAAGCTGACAAGTATTTATTAATTTTTTGTAAGTTTATGGGCCGCATCACGTAATCATACACCCAAATATTATAAATTTTCAATTAAGAAAATGCTGTTGACGAAGTTAATTATATTTAATGAATAACACTTAAAAAATTTGTCATTCCTGATAAATTAACTTTGACAAGTCATTCCACTAACTACGTAAATCATTATTTAAACTGTAAATAAAATGTCGCATTAAAGTAACAAAAAAAAAATCTTTGCTTCTTTTTTGGTAATGAAACATTCAATTAAAATATTTAAGTTCTTATGTATTTGGTCTTTCGTACATATAAGTAAACAATGAATACATTATAAAAATTCAAAATATCGCATATTTTGTGGTTGACGCAACTCATATTTATATCTGTATTTATAGTTTACTGCGATATATGAGAGACTGAAATACCCAAAAACGTAAATTTTAATTGATTGTATTATTTCAACTACTTCTGAATAGTTACCGCATCTAATTATATGTAGTTGAGGAATTATTGAAGTGTGCAGAATAGTTATAAAGTAGTCAAATTTACTAAGAATTTATTACAGTGTGTTAATTTTGGTAAAAGCCCATATATTCAGCTCCTAATTTGGGAAATAGTAAGAAACATACTTATTAAACCATTGCCGCCAAAATGCTCTGAAATTTTACTTCAACTTTAAAGCATGTTTCTCGTATGAATTTTTTTAAAAAGATTTGTCGAAGTCACTATTTACATAGTAAAATTAACTAAAAACGATGGCTGATTTATCCTACTATCTAGTTAGTAGTTCAAAATATTTTGTCAGTATACACTATTTCAAGGATTAAAGATTAAACACCTGTTCGAAACTAAGCCCGAGACTAAAACATCTGATATCAAATGACTATTGTACAATAATCTCCATCATTAATCACTCCGTTACATTTGGTATAACCTTAAATTAATCACTACAACATCACATTGAGATCTATTAATAATATTGCGTCAAGGTGAGAACAAATTATTATTCAGGAATAAATTTTAGACCGGCAAAAGTTAATTGTTTTAAAAGTTAACTCTTCTTAAGGGACACTTTCTTTAAAAAATTACGAAGCACTAACTAGTTCTCAGATATTATTTTCTTCAAGGAAAGTTTTTGTCTGCCTTTCTTTTCAGAAAATAATAATTGATTTCACTTCTGATTTAGGTGATAACGACTAATTTCTAAATTATCGCTAATTGATAACCACGTATTAAAACGCAATCTGTTGTCGCTAGTTCCTAAAATAATGAATATTTACATATTTTATATTGAAATATAAAATGTTGTACCGTTGTCATTTATTTCTACATTGAACTTTTTGAAATCATTTGCTTTGAATTAGTCAACGATACGTCTTTTGTTTAACCTAATGCTCATTATTAGTTTCGAATTTTAAATTCAACTAATTCAAAACTACAACGATTCCGATGATCGAAACTTCGAAATTCCTATTATCCATTGAAATTTTCAATTTCGTCACAATGTCAAATGACCAAAGTTATCCAATCGCGAAAGCGATGTCCCTTAACTCGAGTTGCACTATAGACATCATTGGGCTGTCCTCACTCTATACTAAGAACACGAAACGAGACTTGGAACGAACTTCATAGTTGTTTGTGATTAAGTCCGAACGTAGTAGTCGCATCTTATGATTAGACATAAACTGCACATATTGCACTAAAAAATGAATTATACCAGTTCAAAACATTCGTCATAAACCCCAATAATTGACGATAATAAACACACTTTAAAAAAATAAAATTAATGAATAATCACCCCTGAGGATACATTTACAAATCATTCGCATTTTTAACGAAACGTCAAGTTCCGCACTGAGTAATCTCATTATCAATCCGTTATTAAATTATGAAACGGCATTTATGCGTCGATTATTTTATCTCCTCGTAAATTATTCCAGGGCAATTTCAATCTCTAAAATCACGTTAAACTAGGAGCAAACCGAACTAGTTAACTATTCGGTAACTCAACTAGCAACCTCTGTACAGTACGACTCTTCGGAATGGAACTCGTTACCAGGAAGAAATTCCTCTTGTCAAAAAACAAGTTTGTGGAAGATTTATTTTAGTAATTTTGTAAATAGAAATAAGGGTAAAAATAGTGATGCAAATAAGTTCCCATGATTTATATAGATTAGAACTCGAGAAAGGTTTCTTCGAATTACTAAATAACTCTTTTGAACCTTTATATTTTTTCTTTTTAAAGAAACGAACAAACTAAACATGACAAAAATAATATAATTTTCCGCCCTACAAAGCGTACTGTGCTGTGGCAAAAGTAACGAAGTCTTTGTACAAACAACACGTACCGATACGTACCATGCTCGGTGGCTTGTGTTTACGCTTAGTTGGAGAGACGATCGTGAGAAACGACAGGTAGATCCAGTTACGTACTGTACCAATCCCGTACACAAGACGTAAGAACTATCACATTCCTCGATATCCCATTAATTTTTTTTTAAATTTATTTATTATTAACACCACTTTTATTTATAACAATTTTTTTATTTCAAACTGAAAAACACCACTAACTTTAACCGGGAATTTGAATTAAGAACGACCAATTGTTATCCAAGTCTAAAAATGAATGTCGTCACGTAAACTCAAACTTTGATGACAATTGGTAGGAAGTTTTCCGCGATCGACGAGATGACATCACGACGCCGATTCCGCCGTGAAATGCACTGGCCGGCTCAGCCCTTTACACCACACTAGGGGTGGAAACGTCTGAGGGGTGGGGACGACTAGAGCAAGTGGAAGCGAGAGGTTTTCCCAGAGTGCGAGGGAATGTTGGGGGTGGTGGGAGTTCAGGAGGGGATGCTGGATGCTCCACAGTGCTGAAGATTACCGCGGTTCAGACTTCGGGGCTCTTTCGAGTGAAGAAGAACGAAAATATTTACGCCAATTTAAAAGCTCTCTTGGTAGATACCAACCAATCACCCAATAGTTGGGGAAAACCATTAACATTCACAGTTTTGTTCTTCGACGTAGCCATTCGGAGCGTTTAAATCATCTGGGTATATTACATACCTGATCTGGTCCAATAAGGTAATAAACAAGAACACGGCACTCTGAGTATAATAGTCATTGTCACGATGCGTATTCCTCAGCTTCATTGTTATGACATCAGCTTCTAAATGCTTTAAGAATCGTTTGGGGAAATCTTTGATACCAGGTGGAAACTCAGATTGATCTAGAATGGTTAGAAAATATATTATCCTTTTAACCTGAATGGAGCATCTTTGGACTGGATTATAGAACAGATGCTGATGATTCCGAACTACGTCCTTAACCCTTTTCATCCCAAATTGAGAAATGTAGTTACGTTAACTTCCGCTCAGTTTCTCCAGAAAAAGGATTATTTGTATTTTTATTTTCAACGATACATTTCCTATCATTTTCAAGTATGCTTCAGCGAATCCCGAAAAATAGCAAACAAAGAATCTTTCAAAAATTAAAATCGATTCTTTATGCTGGAGAAAGTAAGCAGAATTTGGCATTCCTGCTTTTCTCGTTTCGGGATGAAAAGAGTTAAGTCACTTTTGATTCGATACTCATACTGCTTACTTTGATCCAATACGATAATGAAAATGAACGTAGCACTCTCAATCAAAATGCAATAGTCATTATCATTATACTAATTCTCCAGCCTCATTGGCTTCTAAATGCTTCTAGAATCGAATGGAGAAATCCTCGATACGAGAAACAACCATATTGGTATACAAATGGTTCGAAAATATATACTTTTCTTACCCTTATTAGGGTATCTCTGGACTGGATGACATAACGATGATTCCAAACTGCGTTCTTAACTGATGTTTCAATCGAATCCCAAATTTCCAAAAAGGTCATGGGGCACGTAATTCAATTTCTCCCAAGAATTAGAAAAGTTCTTTGGAAACTGATTGGACCAAGTGAGTGTTCATAATGAAGTATTGGTTTTGTTACAATTTTGGTGATTGTATAAAATTTAATGGAGGATCACCATTTACCTATGTTTGGAGACAACAATTGAAATCCCGTTTCTTCTGCGATGGAGCTATTCGCAGTATTTAATCAAATTTGATCCAATATACAATTTTCCAATTGTCTGGGTGTCATCTTCGTCCAAACACTTCGAGAGTCATTTAGAGAAATCGAAAACTTCCTACCAATTGAGATCCCAAAGAAATTACTATATTGTACCGAAAAATTAGAAAAATACATCATCTTCTTAACCGGACTAGATTATCTCTGAACTGGATGACATAAGTGATGATGGTATTCTCAAAAAGTCCTGAAACTAATTTTCATTCACTGATCCAATTTCCCAAAAGGTCATGCATACATGAAAACTGAAGAATCCATTCATCGACAATATTGACTACCAACCAATAGCAGCCCAAGAAAATGTCAGAGATGACATAGTTTTGGTTATTGACTAAAACTAAGTGAAGAATCACCATTATCCTGTGCCTGCAGACGATAATTGAAATTCTCTTTTTGTTTTGTGATAGAGCCATTCGTGGTATGTAAATCATTATCTGGGAAATACACAAATCTTGTATGGTCCAATAAGGTCATGGACATGAATGCAGTACTCAGAATAAAATAATTCTTGTAACAATAATCAGTCCCATTGTCTTGGCTTCAACTGATAGGCGCTTCGAGAATCATTTCGGGATATCCCTGAAACAAAAAGGAAACAACTATATTGTTTTGGAAAATATATTTTCTTTTTAACCTGACGAGATTACTTACGGACTGGACAGCATAACTGATGATGGTATTTTCAAAAAGTCCTGAAACTGAATTTCATTCAATGAACATTTTTCCAAAAAGGATATTTCATGTAGGTATTCAAATCCTCCAATGAATTGTGGAGTTCCTCGCTCTGAAATCTGAAGAATAAATTCATTAACAACATTGACTACCAACCAAAAAAAATCCAAGTAAATGTCTATTACGAAATGTCAGTTTTTATGTAGTTTGTGTATTGTTTAAAACTGAATGGTGATGTTGGTGTAATCTTCTAAACGCTTCGAATAACGTTTGGAGAAATCCAAGAGCCCCCAAACAAACAATTATTTTTTTGTGGAAAGGGTAGGAAAATATATTCTCTTCTTCACCTGAATAGATGATCTCTGGATTAGATAATGTAACTATTGATGATTCCAAACTATTTTCTTGCAGGACTTTTCATATGATGACCCAATTTCGACAAAGGTCCTGGGAATATAGGTACGTAAACGCTCCAGTGAATTAGTAAAATTCTGGAAAAGGTTGGGAATTGACCAGACCAACTAGGTCTCTAAAACTAAATGTCAGTTGTTGTACTAAATCTCTATAAATGTCGTGGAGTTATTCAAACCCTCCACTGAATTATTGTCATCCTTTGACTTATAATTCACTTTTATGGTATGTTAGTTTTGACATGGGTTTAGTTATTGTTTAAAACCGAATGAAAGACCTCTGTTGTATCATTGCTGCTAGTGCTCATGAAAGCATCTCATATGACAGGTTGGTTACTCTACAACTCTTAATTCTTCCCTATTCAATAGGAAATGAATGAAATGGTAATCAAACAATTTATATCTATTTGTGTCGTTGTAGACTAGACAACAACGCGAAAAATAGCTTATTGTTATTTACTTCAATAATGAGATTATGGCGTCCTTCGATATTAACCTATTTTCTATTACTACCACGTAACAAAATCTCATTAATATAGTGATGCGGAGGAGACACACTAAACTCGACACTCCCCCTTTGTAATTGCGACGCAGTGGCAACTGCTTCGAGTCTTTAGATCGACAGGTAATACGATAAGGTGTAAACGTGAATCCCGGTTCATATTTATAAGGTATCAGTGATACGTACACTAATATTGATCAGTTTTATTAAAATCTAAAATAGACATTCGCTTATTTTTTTAAATTAATTTTTGGACTTAATTATTTAAATGCAGTAGCCGAAATTTAAATTCTTTTAAGAATTGTTGAATTGAAAAATCAATAACACGTCATTTGAATTCAAACGTTTAGAATATTACGGTAGGTATATCCTTGTTTCAGATGTGTTTATTACTTTTAAATTGTCTGATTATTTATTTCTAAATTTTGCCCCTATGAAAAAATTAACTTCGCTGTACAATCATGACCATTCAGTTTTGAGCACAAGTTAAAATAGCTAATCGACATGTTACGTAATATTGTTTGGAATTTTATGTGTTATTAATGATATATTTATCATCAATGCACTGCAAAACCTGATGATTTAATTTCAGATGTAATTTTCCGCACTTTAAAGTACTTTATGGTTGGCTGATAGAAAAATTCCCCAAAAAATAGCCAAAATAACAAATGGTGGAGATGACGTGAATGGCCCTCTTCAACTTTCGATGTGTGCTCGCGATTCATTACCATAATATTTCGATAAAATCACGCTTTCAACATTGCGGCTTTTTAAAACCAGCACCACTTCGTTCAAAAATAGAAAGGATTGGTTGCAATTTCATCATGATTTGCACTATAAGGCTGACAAAGTGAGTACATTTCTTACATTAGATCTCTCTTTAATTTAAATTTTCGAGTTGGAGGATGTAACGGAGCTTTCCGATATCTTAACATTTCTCCATATCTTCATTCCTAATAGTGTGAGCAAAAAAGAACTAACTGTGTCTTCATTCGATGCTTCAATGTTCATGGTCAGGCTGAAGTAAACTTCAAATTTAAATTCTTTTTCTATGAGAAATGCAGTAAGGAAGATATTCACATAGAGGAATGCAGAATCATGTCACGTCCAATTTTCGGGAAAAGTGAGATTAAATACGTCAAAATGTACATTTTCCCCACATTTCGATTGTTTTTGTAGCAAATGAAAATTTACTTTTGACAATCGCAGTATCATTTTCGTTTTTTTGTACTCAAATTTCCCATATGGGAAATCACTTCGAAGCGGGAAATGGTGAATCGTATTGAAATTTTCCGCATATAGAAAATGTCCTAGGAAGCCGAAATTTTTAAAGGGCATTCAAATGAATCATTCTCTGTGAAATGGAAAATCGCGAAACTTATTAAAAATTTTTCATATAGAAAATTACTCGTGATTCGTGAAAGGGCACATGGTAAATCGTATTAAAATTTCTTACGTAGGAAATCATCGGAGAAGTGGAAATTCGTAATTTGTACTTAAATTTCCCATATTGTAATGATTTGGATGTGGGAGAGAATCGCATTGAAATTTCCCACGTAGAAAACGTCCTAGAAAACTGAAATATTCAAAGAGTACTAAAATTCCCCATGTAGGGATTTCCAGGAAATAGGAAAATACCAAGAAAATGGAAAATTTCACATCGTATTAAAATCCGACAATTTTCCATGTAGGAAATTTCGTAACTATATGCAATTTCACAATTTACAAATATTTTCACATTTCCTATATCGGACTCCTTATGGGAATTCAGTAGAGACTCATTTAGATGGTTGGAATTCGTTATTTAGATGACAAAATCTGCTATAAAACTTCGTGTTCTTAATACAATCTCGTGTAGTTTGCGATAGTCGAGTTCACAATGTCTGTAATTGACACAGATAAATTAAACAAAAACTTTCCTGTTTTTGATTATCACCAACTTAATTTGACTGGATCGTTAAGGTTTTGAGAATATGTACAATTGTATTCCAATAATATGTGGTTATTCATCACTGCCATTAAGTGAGTATGGGTTAGGTTAGGTTACATTAGGTTAGGTTAGGGAGCAATAATATAAATTTTTTAAAAAGGTAAGATGTTAGTTTTGTTTCGTCGTTTGATGCCATCAAATTTAATGGAGATTTGGAACTCAGATAATAGTCGACTAGATTTTGGAGAGTAAAGTTTAGTGCATTATGATTTAGCCACTTAAGAACCTACTATTTAACGTCACCCAAATTGTTGGAACTTTCCTGCAGAAGGAAGCTGAAAACAGAAGTAAATATGAATGATAATCGAATTAATCAGTATAACAGAATGGAAATTCGGTTCAAAATTCCGAGATTTACCAGCATTGGAACAATATATATCAGTGTCTCCTCGGGTTAAGTTGTTCGCCTGATACGTAAATGCTCGCAATCTCTGACTCATAATGCACAGAGCAGTAGAAAAGGCGTCGGAATTGCAACCATCGATCTCGAAGATCAGTTCGGTCGTGGCTCAGTAATTCGCAAACTCGTATTCAAACCACGTGGCTCACGTATTATCGCTGGCTTATCAATCGCAGTTCGAGTGCGCTCTAACGACCGCTACACATAAATTCGGGGAAATGACAGAGAAAATCGATAAATTAATTCTTTTCTTATGTCCCTATTTTTTCCTTATCAGATAAACGCAGAAACCATAATGTTGTGTAATCAGCCAAATGCCACATTTGGCCATTAATCAGTGATCAACTATTTTTCTCTCTTAAATCGAGAATTAACTATTTGTAGAGTGAAAACTGAGTAGCTCATCGGAAAGAGTCAAATCGTATAATGAAGAGTACACTCCTCAGAATTTCACAAAATCGCAAAATTTTAAAAAATTAAACCGACAAAAAAATTTTGAACCAATTTCAGGGTATTCTAACAAATTTTAAGAATATTTTGGGCCGTAACATTTTTTCCCGAAAATGTACCTTTTTTAAATAAAAAATTCCTACAACAAAATTTCGAAAAAATCGTTGCAAATTACATTTAAAAGATTCATCAAAGAATACGCTTGAAATTCTACATTTAACAATTTAAATTTCCGCGGCTTGTACTCTTCTAAAGCACCTGATGGTAATTGTTTTAATTAAACATTTTCAAGATTGAAAATATTTTCAAGTGCCCTCTATTGAAATCACTTGGATTTTCAAACAGCGGCATTTTTGAATAATCCTTTGGAAAGTTACCCGTTATTTTTTTCTGAATTTTTCACACATTTTCGGTTTCTCTATATTTTTAATTTATTTAACACCTTTATCCAGCATTTTTAACATTTTTTAAAGAAATGATTATTAAAAAATGCCGCTGTTCGAGAATCCGAGTGATTCCAACAGAGGGCGCTAGAATATTTTTTCAATCTATAAGATGTTTAATTAAAGCAATTACTATCAGGTGCTGTAACATGGTACAAGCAGCGAAAATTTAAATGTCTGTGTGATCATTGACTTTAGAAACTTATAACTAGGCGTTTCTGGGTTTGCTCAGATGGGGGATTCTTATGACGGAGAAAATGTCGTAATTCAAAATGACGGTAACTATGTTATAAATTATAAGTGTGCAACTAATAGCTCATTTTGAAGGGTGAGAATAGTAAATATTGCAAATAGAAAAGAAAGCCACAACAATTTCTCGCATGATGTACATAACCTCGAAAATAACAACAACCTTAAATATTTCAAAATTTTGAGTCGATTATGACCACGGATTCGAATTTTTTCTCCGAAGTTAGTTCACTCTCTAAATTTCATGGAGTGAGAGTATCACCATTGTAAAAAGTGGCTACCAAAATGACTATAATAAGAGTGGGATTTAGACAAATTGAATTCTATAAAGATTTTATATTTTCACTCATTTATGAAGAGTCGAAATAATTACTCGTGCGGTCAGAGGAAATTTATAATTGTCGATGAGACGTAAGTTGCATAGCTACCGCCAGGAGCATTCTGGACTCTTCCAGTTCTATTTGCTCTCCCTATGGAAACATATTCTATTTTGTATATCACGCGACTTGAAGGAACTGTTTCACACTGATTATTGTACCTGGAGCTTTTCAATAGAGTGGACTATGAAATTCATATTTTCTAATATATTATGAACTCGAAGAATTATTGTTGCCATTACAAAAATATCTTACATAATTTAATTTTGTCTCCTAGGTGTAAAATAAAGGTGTCACACTATTTATTAGAGAGAGTTACTGTCACTTGTGCAAAATTGTGTTTTCACTGTCGCTTAGAGGGAAAATTCAATCCATAAGAGTGACTTCTCACTCTTAGGCATTTAGAGATCACAATTTATAAAAACTGAATATTCATTCCCTTGAGATGGAAATTGACTTATTAAGCGTAGTTAATAAAAAACGTAGCGTTCAGTTTATATATATTAAAGTCTCAATTATATATAAGTAAGTTTGTCTCGTTAAATAAAATAATACGGTCGACCGAAAGAGTGGCCCAATTTTCCCTGATAAACAGTATCAATCTAAGAATTTTAGTCTGTAAATGAAATATTTATCTGGAAGATTCAAAAGTTAGATCAAAGGATTAAAAATTCAGTCTTTGGTAGGAGCGTCTCGGTTTTTACTCAATGTAATTCTCAATCCAAGAAATTTCGAAATAAGGGATGCTTTAGGACTGATAACGTGTGCAGCTATCTTTTCGGGCGGAACCCCGGTATGGGTACTGAGGTGCGTCATTCCCGGCGCATCGATTACAGATTTTTCATTGTCACGATAGTCTTTTTTCGCGCCTCTGTATTAGGTGCGCGATAAACGCTGCACAATACCGATTTAGCGAATAAACGACACTTTTGTCGCATATTCGAGTAGGTGGTTGCAATGCCGGTGCCGCTTACGCACACGTCAACCCGAGGCAAGATTAACGAGGAGCTTCCGCGATTCGAATTTCGTGGTAATGGGTTGTCGCAGGGTATTTTAAGGATAACCCAGGAGACACGCTCCTGGATGTTGAGGGACGCAAGCGCTGGGGGTTACCCCACCCAATTGCGGGACTCGTCTGCGCAGGGCCGTGCATGCGTTTCCCAAACCCCTTGGGTTTTTGGGATGCTTGTGCGAAAATAAAACTTAAAGTAATCGATATGTTTCAGGAAGTTGTTTTTGCAGCATCGGTGCAGTTCCCTTTATTTGAGAACGATTAATCGAGTTCATTTTCGCCGGCGGTCGCAATCTGCATATTAATATCTTGACCAGCTACCAAAAACTGCAGGGAAAGAATTTTTAATTTCAAATTTCAATATCATAGATAATAACTGTTACACTAAACAAGTTTTTCAACGGTAACTGTATTTTTTGGGAATATAATGTTCAATTGTTGACGTAATCGATAAAGTTCTGCAATTTCATTTCATCAAGTTGATTTTGAATCAATTCGTTTTCAAAGTTGATTTTAACATATAAAGTATGGAAAATGGACGCTACAACTTTGAAAGTAGTTGGTTTCTTGACCATTAATATCAATTAATTAAGCAAAATTAAAAAAAAAAATTAATTTATTAAAATACGCATTGTATTTTGGCCTCTATACGAACTTTCTTCAGAAACCTTTATTGAAATAGAAATTTTCATAATAAACATAAAAACAATGAACATCAAATGTACCATTTTATAATTCGATGTAATAAAGGTAAAAAAAATGTTTAGTTTAATTATAGCGGCATTAATTCATACTGTGTTAAATAAAGTATTATTTCCATACTTTTTTTTAATCAAATAGTTATGATAAACAGTAGATTATTCAATTAGGGACCAAAATAAGCATTTGCCAACGATACAGGGAGCAAAATAGTATTTTGTGCTCAGAATACGAGAAACTTATTTTGCTCCCTAAGGAGAAAATGTGCTACTTTGCTCCCGTAATATAGGGATCAAAATACCATTTGCGCCGCGAGTGTGATAATAGTAGATTGTGCAACAAGAGAATGAGTCTGCAAACACCTGTTCTCCCTTGTTGCACATATTACTCTATAGAGAGCGTGCTATTTTGCTACCGCGATATAGGGACCAAAATAGTATTTTGGGAATAGATGGAGAAAAACTAATTTTACTCCCGGCTAAACACATTTTGCTCTTTAGGGAGAGAATGTCCTATTTTGCTCCCGCAATATAGGGAGCAAAATAGCATTTTACGCTCAGAGTGTGAGAAAAATATTTTGTATGTCTCGAAAAGATCTTTAAAATGAGCCTTTACTTAACACGTGTCATTTAAGATTTTCATCCGCTTTCGTGCCTCAATTGGCTCTTGAATTTTGGGGGTTGCACTGTTGGAAATATAGCCTTTCGAATTTCTTCTTGTTTCCAAACTTTTGGAACACCTTACTCCTAACACAATCCGGACAATTAAGAATGTTAGTTCAGAATACCTGTTCACTTATTTTAATTTATATATTATTAAGATTTAATACTTATTTCTATGCCTCTTAATTTGCATCTTGCATTTCGTGTCTCACTAAACTTTGTTTAAAACTTTTAACTTTACCACCTATCTTCTATCGTGGTATATTGTAAGAAAGAATTTGTATTTTTCGATAACCCATGCTTCCAGGAAACTTTTCATAATAAAATACGATTTTAGATATTGTAATATTAACACATTATCTGTATTTGGATCATTTTTAGAGAAAATGACTGCGAATAGTAGAACCATTTTTATGAAGTTTATTGGAAACTCTGTTAAGAAGTAATCGCAATTTTCATTAACTAATAATGGAATATATTAATTTTTTTAGTAGTTGATAATTACTAAGCTATTAAATATCAAGCAATAAACTAATGAAACGTATGACAGATATAAATTGCATGGAATGCGATGATCATAAAAGATGGAAATGCACACTGTAATTCCTGTCTGAAAAAGGAGTTTTAGGTTTGACCTTCAAATGACCTTGCCAGAAAAATCGACCATATCATATCGGACGTAAAATTTTGTGCTCTTTCTGAATCCATGAAAAAAAATAGAGAACATACGTATCTATCCTCGAAATCCTAGTCAAAACAGTAAAATGTTCTATGCAATTTCTCTTACAACTTGGTGTAGAGTAAGTTTAAAGAAAAAAGTAAAGTAAAGAAACAAACAAAATGATAAAGTTTCATTTTTTTAGGAATCCTGTCTGTAGAATGGACAGCGAATAGTTTTAATCAAATTGGATACCTGGAGGGTTTTTACTTTTGTTTTCTCGCATACATATTACACGCATAAATAATTCGGTCTGCAAAACTGTAATCAGTCCCAAATGTAACTGAAATATCGAGTAAATTAAATGAAAATGAGCATAACCACAACGCGATTGATATAAAGATGTTCGGTCAAAGTAAAACGATCCATTACCTTTAATCTGTGGAAAACAAGGTATAATTGCAATAAAAGAATTGTCACTTATGAACGGCAACGTGGCAATGAACGTGGATGCCCACTAGTGCACGAGTATAGGTGGTTACGCCCTGGAGATGGAATCTCCGAAAATAATCAATTCAGTTAGAGTACGATGAAAACTAACAC
This sequence comes from Trichopria drosophilae, assembly GCA_030407085.1. Taxonomy (NCBI): domain Eukaryota; kingdom Metazoa; phylum Arthropoda; class Insecta; order Hymenoptera; family Diapriidae; genus Trichopria; species Trichopria drosophilae. The sequence continues at coordinate 103,700,140 of CM059587.1, forward strand.
CTAATAGTCAATTCGATTGTTTAAAATGTGAGAAAGTTGAAAACCTTGTTTGAGTAGCGGATAAGAAAATGAATTAGTATCAGTAGTAACAGTCCACACCTACTGAATATTCCGTGCAGGCTATTACTACTTAGATCACCTCATTTTCCTATGTAAACTCCGCGACTTGAACAACGATTTCTTGAAGTTTCCCACGAACTAAAACATTCAAATTTACTTTTAGGTATTAGTTCTCATACTTTGCTTAATTAAGAGAATTAGGAGGTTCCATTTCGTGGACGGAACCAACTATAGCCCATATACATCCCCAAACAATGGAGAAAATGAAGTTTTTTACAACTTTAACACCACATTCCACGGAAATAAGAGCTAATAAAAAATGTTCACTATCGTATTCGGATTCAACGACCCACAATTAACAAAGATTAGCTATTCTTATCTCTGAAATATTAAATTGTCTCAAATTTGTTTACCAGTAAACTAAAATTTTCAATTTTTCATCTAGATCATTAAATTCGACATTTTGAGAATCTGCTACCAAATTCGTATTCTATGATCCCAAAACTCCTAACGCAGCGATTTTCATGTGAATTTGTTAATGTTTCCTATTTTTCATCCAACATATTGGATTGGTCATTTATAGTTTTGAAAATCTGATACTAGAGTCGCATTCAGTGACCTGAGAAAGCATAATTGCGGCATAGTTTTCAATTATCTTAATTGTATTAATTGCGATACATAAACAAATAAATAAGTAAAAACTTATCTGGGAATGCGCTTTTACCCCTGAAATCAGTTTAACGGCCATTAAATTTTTTTTTATTTTTTGAAAACCAGCACATGTGCAAAGCTTTATTCGGATCGGAGATACAGAGTTGAGTAAGGTCGCTTTTAAGTAACAGTACTGTAATCGTTAAGAAATTCTAATTTCTTATGCCTACTGGGTCCCCCTTCCACTTGCTGATTTAAATCCAACAAAAGCATAACCAACAAATATAGATAAAGAAAGAAGATATTTATTGATATTTAAGACAGTCTATTGTTGTAAACTAAAAAATAATAAAGTGGAACGTACTAACCAGTACGGATTCACAATTGTTTCCCCTCACTTAGGAATCCCAAAGGACGCTTCCACGTTGTTGACCGCTCGTTTGCTTAAATTCGGCAGCTTCTACTTCCCTCGCATCTCTGGTGACCAGTTACATGTGAATACAGTTTGTTGTTAACATGACATGAAGTCCCTGTACCTTTTAACATATTTTTACTCAAGTGGCAAAAGTAAGTTGTTCTAATGGTGATAAACAAAAACATTGTTCATATTTTTTATTCACCTTCATTTGTCGCAAGATACATTTTAAATTAGACAACTGTGGATACGGATTCCAAAAGTGCGTATCACGTGAAGATTTTGAGAAAAGTGGAGGTAAAAAACTGAGTTTTTCGGGAGTGCCGGTGGAAAAAGCGACAAATCAAAAATCCGGCACGATGACACAGCGACAAGCGGACAATCATTTTTTTGAAGTGTCGGTTTTTCGATCGGCACCCTTTTTGGGTATTGATCCCTGCTTTTCTCAGACAGATGACGTGCTTGAGAGTCCAGCTTATGCTTCAATTAAAGCTTGAATCTTACATATATGCAATTTACAAAGTAAAACATTTGTTTCAAATGGTGTATCTAAGATGGCGGACTCACATTCAAAAAGTTGATCTAACAGTTCATCCAATTGAACTGTTCAGGTGTTTGGGGTTGCTGATTACAAATTGCATGTTATTTTTTCAACATTCAAAATGGTGGTTTCAATATGGTATACAAAATCACCACATGGGAGTTTTTTCTGTTCCGATCGGTGGTAATCACGTCCGAGTTTGCACACGTGTTGAGAAAATTGTTATACTTTGCATTGTTGATTATCATATTGACTTACCCTAGTCTGACCTTGATTGCTTGGACATGGCCCAGTTTTACCTTCGCAGTATCATATTAAGCTATATTCGATTCGCCATTTTGAATTTTTAAAAACCAACATCAGATTTGTAATCAACAGTCCCCGAGTAACATTATTTAAGGGGCTGTACTTAAATTACGTAACGCCGGGGGGGGGGGGGGGGTCCAGGCCTGCGTTATACCCGTTGCTAAGGGTTTGGTAAATAGCGTTACGGGGGGGGGGGGGTCTAGAATACCAAAAAAGTGCGTTACGTAAGTTAAATACAGCCCCTAAGTCAATGGGATTAATTTTTACAAAATTTGCCCGTTGTTTTTTAGTCCTACGGATATGGATCTTGTAGTGTAGGATTTAATTTTCAATTTCAGAGTATATGCAAGTCTCTAGAAAAAAAGTCTTATTTTGTAGATTTGTGTTATTTACGTCAATATTTTTATTACTAGATATTAATCCAATTACTAAATATCTTCAATATTGATTTTCAATTTAAATAATCACAAAAACATACCACAAATATGTCACAGATACTCGAAGATTAAGTGCATTTTTTTAGATTATTTTCTCTTATTTATCAACTGAGTTTGATTACGTATGATATTAGTGATTGAAAAGGACTTTTACTTTTAAACAGTCAGAAAAGAAGAAGTAATATAGTGAATACTTATTGCATGGTTTGCGAGAGTTGTTTTAAAAAGGCTCCAGGCAATCTGCTAGATAATTATATAACTCATTACCCCGTGCTAATTAGTATTAATTTCAAGCATTCGCCATTGTGGAAAGGTACTGGGTTAAAAAACTGTTTACTTACCATCAATACCATTATCAAATTATTTATGATTATTCATTATATTACTTACTATTTGTAAAAATGTAATAAAAACAGCATAAAATGAGTTTTTTGATAATACGCATTTGCAGGTATTGCTTTGTCCTGGTTACAATTTTTTTTTAAATAATAAGAAACATCAAATTAGTTATTTAATTATTTTAATACATTTTTACTTTTTTTTCTAAAATATTTTTTAAAATATTCTATTGCCAATACCTTTCACGCAGTAACGGTTTATTGAACCGTACATTTATTATATAAAAGACAGGTCCTAGTATCAAAGAGTGTATTAAGAAAGTACGCACTCGAAGAGCACAATACCAAGCCACTGTGACAAAGAACTTTATACTTGCTGCGAAAAAAAGACGATTCGTTGCTGGAGTTACTTCAAGAAGTAATCTCGAAGCCAGGTGTGCCTCTTGAGATATTCGACTTTAAGTTAAGCTTTGCTTAAAATAAATGTATATCCATCAGAATTGATCCATCTCATCAATTTTTTATTTGATCCATACAATTTTCAAAATTTTCTTTCAAACAACTTTTTCACTTTTTTCAATTAATTCATTACTTTAAGATGATTTATCAATAGTGAATATGTTATTTAAGAAATAAAAAAATTAACTTTTGCCAATTATCCACGAAATATAAATTAATTTTTAATATTTAAATTAACAAAATAGGAGTAGAAGGTATCTGAAATAAAGTTTTGAACGTTTTATTATTCATTAAATAAATCGATTTCTAAGTATATTTTATATGCCGAGTATTTTTTAACGAATTTTAGAGTCATATATACGTATATTTCATGCATCTTATGATGTTATACCTTTATTGTACACATTTTACACTCACGTAATTTTGTGGTACATCTCAAAACGATTTTTCGATATTTAAAACATAAATAAATGATAGTGTCTGTATTGGGATTAATTATTAAACATTGCATATTGCTGTTTTGTTAAGTAAACTCATAATGAACGTTTAAGTGGTAGAGGGTCGACTTTGTATAAACGAATGTCATAAACGAATATTAGACTAAATTATATACTCGTTTTATAACTGGAGTATATCTTTGAGATTTAATCGTTTTTCATACACGTATATTTTTGTACAATATTAGACCTTTATTAAACGTTCTTTAAAGGTATGGTATTTAAGGAAGTTCACAAAAGATTTTGTTTACATTTGAAACACGATTCGTAAAATACGCACGTATTATAAACGTACTTTAAACGGTACACTCAACTCAATAAAGTTACATTATTGAATACGGTCTCAACTATTCAATTCTTGTTAAAGTAACAAGAAAAAATTGACTAGAATACCCGGGAAATTTATTTTTCCAGTAAGTTTTCTTGGTTTATTTAACAATAAAAAAAGTAATGTTATGACAAAGACAATATTATTCATTTAGTAATGGTGTTAGGAGAAGTAGAAATATATAATTATTTAGAACAACGAAGAATATATTTATTGTTTAATCATTATTTTTGAATGCATAATAATTTACCTTGTCTATTTATGATATAAATTACGATAATGGGAATCTTTAAATATAAATATTTCTGCTCTTTAACAAAAGCAGAAATGAAGGAAAATAAATTTTTTTCTGATATAGTAGAACGTAGTTACAGGGCAACGTGAGCCCGAAAGTAAAGTTGGTCAAAGAGTTATAGTAATTTGCATATCGATGTAAATTCCTTGAAATCCCTTTATAAATTCAATATAATTCTAATTTAGATACGTCAATTGCGTAATTCCAAATGATAAAGTCAATAACATGTTAAATAATATTTTCAATTCAATTCACTCCAGATTACAATTTACCAAAAATTACAAATTATATCAATTCAATTAACTTTTTAGATTTAACCATTATTAATTATAATAGTACTTTAAAATTTTATCGGTTTCATAAACCAACATCATCAGGTCGTTTTTCTAAAATTACATTCCAATCATCCGGAACTAACAAAAAAAATGTTATCATGGAACATAGCTAAAAGACTAGCGTGACTTCAAATGAAATGATGCGCAAAATTAATAATAGAATAGTGGTGTATTTATTTCTGAACACAAGAATAATTTAGCTCAAATTTCTTAATATTTGCCTTAAAAAATTGTAAAAAAAAAGAAAAATTATAACTTATTCATATTTTACAACATTCAGAATGTTTTATCCAAACCAAATCATCAACTTGATTCAATACATATTTTTATTATAATTGGTCGTTAAATTAGCATACCAATATGAGTAACAAGGAATTTCTCAATCTAGCTTCAATTTCGGTGAAAGAATATAATTTCTTTCCATACGTCGGCAAGTTCGGAACTTTTTACCTAATAAGATACAACAGACTTTATTAACGACCACATTAAAAGTAAAAAAACTCGACGAGTCACAATTTTAACGAAATTCGTCGCCGTTCGAATGAAGGAAAAAGTTAAAAAAACTACGTCCGTAATTTTCTTATATTACATGAACTTGACGCCACGAAGAAGCTGCGAAAGTTTCTTTTTTAATTTTCTCTTTTACTCGTTTCTTTACTATAATTACCCGCAGTGCTACTGAAGTTCGAAATTAGCGCATGTTTTTAGAGGATCATCTTTTACCTTTTTACAAGTATATTATCACAATACTGTCCAAATATAATATTTCACACCAATCCTGTGAAGCCTTCGTATGGAATAACTAAAACACATACTAATGGTTTATTATCTTATTTTGTGGGAAGGATTAAACCATTTTTAATTTCACACTTTACTAACAAAAATTTTAAATAATTGATATATTATCGCAGACGATACTAACATCACAACATGATGATTAAATTTTATAGAAGTTTTTATGAGATCTTAAAGAGGGTCAAGTTATTGGAGTATGAATTATTCAGAAACAAATATATTCAATCGTATCTTTTTTTTTACAATTTATCTCTTTCTTGTTGCATCGAAAATTATACCGATAATCATATAATAATACAAATTGATGGTGCATTTAATAAAGGGATAAACAAAAGTATGTAAACATAAGAATGTAAACATGCGTCATTCAAATGCGAGCGAGCGCGACGATATTCAAAAATAACGAAGGATATAACGCCAGAAAAGTTTAAAAAGGTGGAAGATTTGTTGATTCAAATAAATAAAAACAATTTTTCGTCCTAGAGGGCGTAAAATGCCATTTTACACCATCCAAAATTGCATGATTAAGATAGGAATTCCTCACCGACCAGCCTACAAATCAGAGACATAAAATCGAATTTTATATCCGCTAGGATGAAAAATAATGTTCGTATTAAAATGTTATTTTACGCCCTTAATACGAAAAGTACTATATTGCCGATAGCAAAGTCACATTCTTTAAAATTCGGAGTACTGACTGTAACTCATTGTTAAATATACGAGCAATAAAAAAATTTGCTAATTCATTACTTTATTTACGGTTATGAAATATTTGGGAGCAATGTGTCGCTTCAAACTATTATAAAAATATATAAATTTCGACTCATATCCTGCAAACAATTAAAAACATTAAAATGTTTAGCACGACGGTTTGGTTCACTAGGAACCCTTTTCAAGTGCAAATGGTGACTTACAAAGGTTGTTTGTTGATGATTAAAGTTTCCTTTGTCTTCGTCTGATGTACTCTTATTCGAATAAGGAGGAGGGGATTATTTAGACGATTTCGAAGTTGAAAATAATTCATTATAAATAATATGTAAATTTTGTGTATCCTCTATTTTGTTAATTGGTGCATTTTGAAGAGATATGTAGATTATTTTGGAAATTCTTCTACTAAAAAAAAACTATTTTCAACATCTAAAATTTTGACGTGATCCCATTTAAAATTATGCTGTGTGTCCTTTCTATGTTTTGTAATTGCAGTTTCAATTTGCGATCGAATTTTACATGTTTTCAATTATTATATTAACGACCTGCAAATATTACCGAATTGAATGCATGTGTACTAAATTTTTCAAAATAATTGTATAATTGCCCTCTTTTGTATCTTTATAGCCATTTTTCCTATTTTACTGAACGGATCAGATTTCTGCTGCATCCACGTCGTTGATACTGGCTAATGGCAACAGCGGAGAGCTACAAATAACGTATAAAACTGAAGCACTTATTTAAAACATTCAAGATCGAGTACAAGAAATTATATTTCAATTACACGATGATGCATCTAATTGTAGAATTTACCGCTCATTTCAATCCCAGATTAAATATATAAATAGTCGGTCCCATTAAGAAAAACATTCCGACCTTCAAATGACCCCTAATCTTGATTCCATTCCATGGTTTCTTTCAAGGTCGCCACCAGAAAACCCAAGCAGCAGAGCAAGAAACTTTGACCAGCGTTAGCTCAGATTGTTTTATTTTGGTTAAAAATAACCAAATTTCGACCTTCAAATATGTCTTATAAGTAAAAATTTAGTGTAGTAAATATCGTATTTAAAGTTTTGGAATAATATTACCAAATTACGACTTAAAAATTACTTCATAGTAAAATTGTACTTGAGGTATTTTATGAAGTCAAATCTTGCTAAATTTCGACCTCTGTTCTGACTTCATAAACAAACGAACTTTGAAAGCGGAAATAGGTTGTGTTTTTGGTAAATTTGACCCTGTGAATTTCCCTAATTTTTACTTAAATGTCAGAATTGTCAAAAACTTAGAATGATGCTATATTTATATTAGTAGGAGTTCTATGGGCAAACGGCCTGGTAAATATGTTACTGCATGTCCGTGTGTCCCATCGGATTTACGCGTGCTACACACACGCACATACACAGACATGCAGATTGGAAAGTCGTGGAAAGCGAGAGAGCTCGCTGTCGTGAGATAATAGTTGATGATCCCACAGAGGTGAAAGGAATCAATTCACGTAGATGAAGTGGAGGTGCGTGTGAAGAAAATCGCGAGGAGAAAGGGGTCATGACACGCTGGGGGGTGGAAGATTTTAGTGTAATGGAATAAGATGCTCTCGGGTTGGGTGGTGGTAGGTGGAAAGAGGTGGGCGATAAGAGAATTTTTGGAAGGAGGAGGAACTTGCTGTGGTTAGATGCTGGTGGGAGGAGCTTACGGAGGTTGAAGAGGTTAAGCATTGAGGGTGAGGGGTGGGGAAATTCGCGAATAGTGATAAGAACATCTCCGATAGGTGTAATGAGACACAGTAACAGGAGAGTTAATGGTAAGAGGAATAGTTAAATGTTAACGGGTAAAGAAGGGGGGGGGGGGTAACGTATAGAAGACGTATATGCTCACTTTTTATGTAAACAGTTATTTATAAACAAGTATTCTTTGTCTTTCTTACGTCTAATATTAATTGTAAATAATATTATACTCTTTGACCTAATCAATAGTTTATTTATTTAAACTGTAACACGCCGGTGACAATACTCTACCTGGAACCTCGGCGCTCGTAACGCAGACGGTAAGACACCGGCAGAACGGTCGGTAATCCGAAGCGACGTGGTTTCAGGAAGGCCCACGAGACGACACGGCGCGACGGTCGCGGAGCGCGGTAACCAGACGACGAGAAGACAGTCTGGTCTCGGACGTCACTGCCGAGACATTGAAGCCGCGAACCGGAGTACGGCCGATTTTAGAAAGTCAGTTGAGAGCGAGTTATCCGAGATAAGTTTTTGCGAGAGTGTTGAGCCGATATTTTTGGCGAGAGAACGAGAGTCCTTTTCAAGACGACCCCCCAGGGCCTGCAGAAGCCGCCCTATCTGGTGTTTGTACGAGAGCTAAATGTAAGTGGCCTCGAGCCAGAATATTCTTAATAATAAGGATTGTTTGTGATTTAATAAAGAGATTGATTTTTTGTGCAACCACCCTCCCTTGCATGCACCTGTCCGTTCGTCGGTAAAAAGACGGATTGCAGTGCGTGGCAATCCCCGCGAGTTTTCGGGCACCTTTCAGGCGCGGAAGGAGGCGAGACATCGTCCCCCTCTGGGACGAGATCTCTTGCTCCCGTTAGTACGAGTGCGGGTCGCGAAAAGACCCCGAGTTAGCCGGACTCGGGCATTAAATTGTCCGGACGGGCGAACGACGTCGTCGGGCCGCTACCTGGCGCAACGTCCACGAAGACGTTAAAGTCTCACCGGAGACGGTAGCCGGCCCCGAGACGGCGGCGGTAAAACGCCGAAATACGTAATACCAAAAAAGGGCATTACAAAGTGGCGCTACAACGTGTGGCTGAGGCGCAATAAAGCGCGTAAAAAAAAAGGCAAACGGCCATTTTCTGACCGCGTGAACGGCGAGGCCGCCATATTGAAACGTGCTCGAAAAAGGAAACGGCCATATTGACGGCCATATTGGAGTTTAAAAACAGTTAAAATTAAAATTTAAAAGTGCAACGGATATAATTACGAACGGAACACGTGCCGAAATTTTGAGACGTTTTGAACGTAAGAGAAAAAATTAGATAAGTAAATATTGAATTAAAAAGGTGTTGTAAAGTCACTCTTAATAATATAACTAAGATTAAAATTAGTGAAATTAGTAATGGATATTCGAGTCGAGACTTTTAAAATTATAGAGAATATTATGAACAAGAGTAATAAGAGTAATTAGTGAAATTTTATAAGTTGTTGTTTTTGAGAATCGGGATTATTGGAGAAATAATTTATCGGGTATGAAATTAAAAGAGGAAAGTTCGAATAATAGACGGAAATAAAATTCCTTTTCGAGGTTTCTTTCGAGTGAATAGGGATCACTGGAGTGAACTTCAATATGTGGAGTGAAGTTCACTACGACTAAGTAAAAATTTAAAATATTGTAATAAAGTTTCGAGACTGTTCGAGTGAATCTCGACCATAAGAGTGAAGTTCACTAGAATTTAGTTAAAAGTTAATAAGGGTTAAAAATTTAGTCTTAATTAGGAATAGAAAATAATACTACGAGTGAAGTTCCATATTAGGGTGACCTTCATTTTTTGGGAAGACTAGTGATTAGGCACTTCAGATTTTTGGCGAGTGAGTTCTAATTATCAAGGTCGAGTGTCGGGCTTATTGAATAAAGTCAATAATTTTGTCTTGAGTTTCGAGAGTGAACTATACCTCCATTAAATATCAATACGAGATTAGAAGTAAAGTTCACGTTTAACAAGACATTTAAGTTCGAGAAATAATAGAAGTAATTCGAGACTTCTTAAGAGTGAATCTCGACAGTTAGAGTGACCTTCACAAGTCGGAGAAAATTCGGGTCCCTTTTCGGAGATTCGGTTCGCGATTTTTCCCTTAAGATCCTTAGATTAAATATCCTTAGATTAAGAAAACCAGTAGAGTTAAGTAGGTTAAGAATATTAGAATAAGACTTAATATTAAGTATTGGAAGCTTGCAAGATAGTCAAGCCGGGACTATCTGCGCGATCGAGGTGGAGGGTCCCACTGTGGAGTTATCGCGAAGATTTGAGCCGCGAACTACGGGTGAGGCGACGCTTTTGATAGCTAGTTCGTGGACCAGCCGTCGAGGTCATCCTACCGCTAAGGGAAATAGGGGTACGGCTGCAGGGAATTGGATGCGTGTGAATTGTGAGTGTAGGAGAGTACAATCAATAAGAGAGTGATTGAAGAGTGGGAAGTCAGTGCATCAAGTCGAGACGTGTGAGAGAGATTATTAAGTACAGCCGTACTATAGTAAAGCCGCGACATCCGTAAAGATGATGGACGGAAGCGATCCAAACGGTTGGGACGTAAGACGGGAAGTAAATCAGATCGTCGAGGAAATATCCAACTTATCGTTATCCGAGGTTCGGGAAAACCTGATTAAAGAAAGGCTAAACCGATCGGGATCGGAGGAAATTGTCCGCGACCGTCTGATTCGCTTTCGCGCGAGGGAACGTTTTCCGACAGGTCCTTTCGCCTGGGACCAAGGTAAGGACGAGGTCAGTGTGATGACCGACATGAGTGAGTCCGATGATGTAAACGCACGGGTCTCGGGGGGACGAACATTCCCTGCGACTTTTCAAGAGGACGAAGAGGAGCGCATGACGAGTGGAATCCCGGTTGTTACTATGACGGCTCAGACGACAGCCTGTGTGACCACGATGGCTACAGGTTATGGGAATGTGCAACCTGTGTGGACGACAGCACATTCAGTAATGACGTCACGCCCATTGGGACCAACCCTGTATCCTGCTCCAATCTGGGCTCCGTCGACGACGGCTTATTTCTTGCCATTCTCATCCCCTAACATAACGGCATAAGATTCGAGAGTGTCGTGGGGATCGCCAACGGGTCTAAATACGGCCATACGTCGACCGGTTGCACAGACCGGCCAGGAAAAGACGCAAGTTCCAGGAGAGCCCAGGAGCCGTTTGTTGACCCCAGGAGTCAAGACTGGTGCGTATCCGAAGACGCGCCCGCATGAAGAGGAAGGAGCATGGGCACAGCCCGAGGAGGATAGCGAGGGTGAGGTAATAGTACCTCGACCTAAACGTCGGAAGGACCAGGTGCCCAGAAGGGAACTCTTCACAGACGAGACCGAGGAGGAAATAAGCGGACAACCACCGAGAATGTTCGCGTCCACGGACGGCCGAAGACGACGCGGCGCGAAAGTAAGGCCGCCAGTTCAACGTCCGTTAGCTCCGACGAAGACGAGACGATTAGAGCCGACGGTCGAAGTGACCAAGCCTCGCCAAGGCAGCAACACCCTGAAGCAGCTGCGCTCATGGGGTGTTAAGTTCGACAGAAGTCAAGTCGAGGACTTCCTAACCCTGACCAGCGAGTGCATCGACTGTCTCGAACTAGAGGAAGCCGACGTACTAAAAGTGCTTCCAGGAGTATTCGAGGGCAAGGCGAGACAATGGATCCGAGAAGACCCCGTCGCTCTCCGATCGTGGAGAATCTTCAGCCAGCGCGCTAAGGGAATATTCGCCGAGGAAGTAGACGACGACGACATTCTCGTGACCATCTACGAGAAATTCCAGAACTCCGGGGAGAAGATGCTAGAGTTCGTGGAGGACGTCCAGCGCCAATACAGAAAAATGTGCAGGCCACCACCGGAGGAATTACGAGTAAGACGAGTCATTCGTAATCTAAGGCCGGACTGTCGAAGGTATCGGAGTGTAAAAGAGTGCACTACCTTCGCCGAGTTGAAGTCCCTGGGCAAGGACTACGACGATACCACCCAGTGGGATAGTCGCTACCGCCAACAAGGCCCGGTCAGGAGGAAGGACCAAGGATCGAGGGCAGGCATGTACAAGGTTGCCGCTGGAGACGAACGGAAGAAGTTGTCTTCCTCGTCAGTAGAGAGCGATAACTGCTCTGCGGAAGACAAGAAAGACCGGCGTAAGAAGAGACACCGGAAGCACGCCGACGAGGCGGATAAAAGAATATCCGGAAAAAGGGGCAGCCCGAAGAGAGACTCGGCCTTATCGAGGAGGACGAGTCAGGAAGAGAGATCGGCCTCGTCAAGAGACACGACGAGCCCCGAGTCTTCATCGAGGAGAGGACCTCGATATTACGTCCACGAGGAGAGACGACCCGTTAGGCTGCCGCCGGCTCAGACACCCGCGAACCCTCCGACCTCAAGTCCAAGGAGGGGGGAGGCGCTGGTAAGCCGGAAGGAGCGAACGTGCTACACTTGTGGCGGGACAGGCCACTTCGCGCGCGAGTGCCTGGAACCCCGGCAATGTTACGGGTGTGGACGTCGAGGGACCATTCGCCGAGAGTGCGACCAGTGCCGTGATCTAGAGGCACAGTGGTCGGGAAACGGACACCGCGGGTCAAGAACCAGGTCCTCCGAACCTGGCCCGCCCAATGCGAATTCCGACTGGAGGACGAGACGGTTGACTCCTCGAAACGACTTCAGGAGGAAGTGAGGAAATTCGTGGAGACAAAGTGGGGTATCCCAAGCCCCAAATCAAGACCAAGAGGAGACGAGGAAGAAGTGGCGGCAGGTGGCGCTTAGAAAGACGGGAGATTCTACTTCACCTTTGTGGTGAACGGGACGCGAGTACGAGGGCTATGCGATTCCGGAGCCACCAAGTCCTTTGTAGGACCAAAGATAGCTGCCCTGTGCAAAGACCGCGTACGGTCATATCAAGAAATGCGCCATGAAATGCGCCACAGGACACTCGGCCGGTATCATCGGACGGTTGCCGTTGACCATCGAGATAGAAGGTCGAACGGAGAAGATCTCCGCGAGGGTCACCCAGACGCTAGATTACGACGCCATCTTGGGAATGGACTTTCTAAAGTCATTCAGCGTCGTAATAGACTGCCACGAGGCAAGATGGCGAAGCCACGAAGGTCCCTGGAAGAGCTTCGAAGTGGGCCAGGAGACCGTCATTAACGCAGAGTGCGCCGGCCTTGCCGACGTAACGACGGTTCAGGAGAACCAGCTGAAGGACCTGCTAGACCAGCTGATTCCTCCACCCCCAGCCACATTAGGTACTACGTCCTTGGTTCAGCACATCATCGACGTCGGGGATGCCAAGCCGATCAAGCATCGCTACCGTCGAGTCTCCCCAGCCGTGTTGGGAGCCGCTCAGGCAGAATTCGACTCGATGTTAGTAGAAGACATCATCGAGCCATCAAACAGCGCCTGGTCAAGTGCGCCGGTGATGATCCGGAAGCCCAGCGGTAGCTACAGGTTCTGCGTTGACTACCGAGACGTCAACGCCGTCACGAGGAAAGACGCTTATCCGCCGCCTAACTTGGAAGGCATATTAGACAAAATACGCCGGGCCAGATTTATTAGTAAGCTGGACCTGAGTCAGGCCTACTTTCAGGTGCCATTGGATCCGGCCAGTAAGGAGATCACGGCGTTTGCAGTAGCCGGTCGAGGGTTGTTCCAGTTTAAACGGATGCCCTACGGCCTAACGAATGCCCCAGCCACTTTTCAGAGGTTGATGGACTCGTTATTCGGTCCCGAATTCGAGCCCCATGTGTTCGTTTACCTGGATGACATTATTATCGTCAACGAGAGCTTCGAAGAGCATGTCATCTGGGTACGGCGAGTTCTCGAGACGCTCGCCCGAGCTCAACTGCAAGTCAACAGGGATAAGTGCGAGTTTTGTTGTTCGAGTGCAGTATATCTGGGTTACCGAGTAGACCGCGACGGATTGCGTCCCGATCCGGAGAAGACTCAACCCGTATTGGAGTACCCTGCACCTAAGAACCTAAAGCAGGTCAGACGTTTTCTGGGAATGGTCGGATGGTATGCCCGATTCATACCCAATCTGGCAGAGCGAAGACTGCCTCTTACCAAGCTGACGAAGAAAACACAGACCTGGGAGTGGGGTGAAGAGCAGGAAGAGGCATTTCAAGACCTAAAGAGGGCTCTCACCGAAGCACCTGTATTGGGACGGCCTGACTTCAGGAGACCGTTCGTCGTACAGACTGACGCGAGCGATTTCGCTCTAGGCGTGGTCCTGACCCAAGAGCAAGACGACGGGGAGCACCCCATCGTCTACTTAAGCCGCACCCTCACTGCCGCCGGGCGTAATTATGCGACAACGGAGAAAGAGTGTCTCGCGGTAGTGTGGGGCGTGAAGAAACTGCGGGCGTATCTAGAGGGGTACGAGTTCCAAGTAATTACGGACCACAGCAGTCTACAGTGGCTCCGTAATTTAAAAGACCCCAGCGGCCGACTGGCACGGTGGGCCTTGGAACTGCAAGGATGGACATTTAAGGTCACGCATCGGAAAGGTGCCTTGCACCACGTACCTGACGCCCTATCACGACGAGTAGAAGACGAGATAGGAGCCGTGAAAGTGTCAACGGAGTCAGACACTTGGTACCAGCGACGAAGAAAGTTGGTGGCCCAATTTCCGGAGCGATTCCCGGATTGGAGAGTCGAAGACGACCGGCTATACCATCATCGGAAAGATCCGCTGTTGGATCCCGTGACGGGAGGAGAAGATAGGTGGAAGCTAGTCCTACCAGTTGGGTTGCGCGAGGAGGCCATGAAAAACGCGCATCAAGAGACCCATGCTGGACACTACGGCGTGGACAAGACGTACAATCGTCTGGCCTTAGAGTATTATTGGCCCGGACTAAGGTACGACGTCCGGCAGTTCATCGCCGAGTGTCAGGAATGCCAGCTTCAGAAGACGCCGCAGGGAGCGCCCACAGGACTCATGAATGAGCGCATAGTTGAAAAGCCGTGGACAATGGTATCCGCAGATATCATGGGACCCTTCCCACCAAGCCGTAGCCAGAACCGCTACGTGTTGGTGTTCACGGACCTATTTACTAGGTGGGTGGAGCTCAAGCCATTGAGGAAAGCCGACGGCAAGAATATAGCCAAGGCCTTCGAAGACCTCGTATTATTCAGATGGGAGACGCCTGAATATTTCCTGAGCGATAATGGGCCAGAGTTCCGTAACTCCCATTTAGACGGCGTATTGGAGGAATACGGAGTGAGACGGTCAACAACGCCCTCGTATCATCCGCAAGCGAATCCGGTCGAAAGGACGAACCGGACTCTGAAGACGATGATACGAATATTCGTAGGCGCCGATCACCGGGATTGGGATCTTCACCTTCCAGAGTTCCGAAGCGCGATAAACACGGCCGTGCACGCTAGCACTAAAGTGTCTCCGGCGTTTCTAAACTTTGGCCGGCAACCAAGACCCGCGAAGAGCCTGCGAAGGCAGTTGGAGGGGGAAGCCCCTATTCTACGGATGGACCCCGAAGACCGGCAAGATCGCCTGAAGAGACTCAGCGCCCTTCGAGATCTTGTGCGTAGGACTGTAGATAAGGCGAGCGAGCGACAGCGTACGTACTACAATCGAGGTAGGCGCGATATTCGGTTTTCGGTCGACGACTTAGTTTAGCGACGAACCCATGTTTTGTCATCGGGAGCGGATCGTTTCGCCGCGAAACTCGCGCCGCGATATGAAGGGCCATTCCGAATCGCGCGCGTTATTTCTCCCGTAGTTTACGAGCTCGAGTTGGACGGGAAGAGACCAGGACGGACGGTGGCTAAAGCCCACGTATCCGACCTGAAATGTTACCTCGCACCTCGCAAGCGGCCCGAGACCCAACAATGAATATTTTTGTTGTTTGTTGTGCAGATGTCCGATTACCAAGGACGAAGAGGAGGGCGTCGGTTGCGACGCACCTACGAGGGTGAGTGGGTTCCCTCGGTACACGGACCGTGTAGGGAATCCCCCACCACGCCAAGACCTGCCCCTGTCGAAGAGGGAGCAGCCCGGTCGTCCTCGGATGAGGACCTCAGCCTCCGGGCGGTGATAACGGCGGCCAACGCCTATGTTGAGACGGCGATGGCACATCTAGCCCTGACGGAGGATAGTGACAGCGAGGTGGAGTGCGCAGTCTTGGAGGAGAGCGGGGAGAGCCGCGAGGATATAGTTGCCGAACCAACAGACGCCAGCGGCGGGCTCCCGACCAAGTCCACCAACCACAGCGACCAGGCGGGCGATTACGCCCGGCTGCCCGATTTCCCGGAGGGCCGGCGGGCTGACATGCCGTCGTTGACCTCGGGCATCCTGTTTGGAGGGCTGCGGGGTATCCGCAACGACCCGACGAGAGATCCCCCACGCGGCCAGTGTTTCAACTGCTGGCACGGGTACCACGGATGCGCCGCGTGTCCGTTACCCAAGCGGCATTCGTGGTGCCACAACTGCGGCCGAGCCGGGGTCTCCGTTAGCGGATGTCCCCGGTGCGGCGAGGCCTATCGCCGATGGGTGCAGCAGCCACGGGGTCGGTCCCGGAGGAGACGACCACCCCCCGAACCGGTTCCCGCGACAGGGGGACCGGAGAAGAAGCTCCGGCGAAATCAGCGACCAGCCGAAACGACGACCCGGCAAGAGGAGCCTGACCAAGGAGGTCGTGGAGGAGGAAGCCCGCGCGAAGACGGCGCGTGCACGCAGGAGGAAGGCGGAGGACCGCCCCCTCCCGATCCGAGACCCTCTACGTCCACCGATCCTGTGGAGACGGCGCGGGTGTTGGCGGAAGCGTTAGGTCGGCTGAGTCCGCAGGCAGCCCTTTTTGTGGCTGCTCGCAGTCGCCACGGAGACGCCGTCGAGTGGGCCCGTAGACTAGCGGCTCTGCCACACCCGCTTCAGGATCTGGTGGTCGAGGAGGCAACCCGAGACCCGAGCCGGAAGCAAGAGGTAAGAAGAAGAGGGTTCCGGGGGGGGGGGGGGAAGTAACGAGCCCCGAGGTACCATGGGAGTACGGATGAGCGCGAGAGTACTGCGTACGACGGACTCACGGATGAGTTCCGGCTAAGGAGGGGGGTGTTGTAACACGCCGGTTACAATACTCCACCTGGAACCTCGGCGCTCGTAACGCAGACGGTAAGACACCGGCAGAACGGTCGGTAATCCGAAGCGACGTGGTTTCAGGAAGGCCCACGAGACGACACGGCGCGACGGTCGCGGAGCGCGGTAACCAGACGACGAGAAGACAGTCTGCTCTCGGACGTCACTGCCGAGACATTGAAGCCGCGAACCGGAGTACGGCCGATTTTAGAAAGTAAGTTGAGAGCGAGTTATCCGAGATAAGTTTTTGCGAGAGTGTTGAGCCGATATTTTTGGCGAGAGAACGAGAGGGTCCTGTTCAAGACGACCCCCCAGGGCCTGCAGAAGCCGCCCTATCTGGTGTTTGTACGAGAGCTAAATGTAAGTGGCCTCGAGCCAGAATATTCTTAATAATAAGGATTGTTTGTGATTTAATAAAGAGATTGATTTTTTTGTGCAACCACCCTCCCTTGCATGCACCTGTCCGTTCGTCGGTAAAAAGACGGATTGCAGTGCGTGGCAATCCCCGCGAGTTTTCGGGCACCTTTCAGGCGCGGAAGGAGGCGAGACATCGTCCCCCTCTGGGACGAGATCTCTTGCTCCCGTTAGTACGAGTGCGGGTCGCGAAAAGACCCCGAGTTAGCCGGACTCGGGCATTAAATTGTCAGGACGGGCGAACGACGTCGTCGGGCCGCTACCTGGCGCAACGTCCACGAAGACGTTAAAGTCTCACCGGAGACGGTAGCCGGCCCCGAGATGGCGGCGGTAAAACGCCGAAATACGTAATACCAAAATAGGGCATTACAAAACATTTATCAGTAAACGGCATGTGGAATCTGCTATCAGTCGCGTAATCACCTTACAGGAGAAGGCAAAAAAGAGACTCTTCACCAGGGAAGGACAGGGTTCGCGAGGTGCCATCTTATCTTCTGTTGGATGGAAGTCCAAGAAGATGATAAAGATTGCAACTATCATTACTGCCGTAATTATCATTTCTGCTGAATAAAAAATTTACCGCGATTAGTAGGAAAACAGTGCAGTAAACATCATGGACAGAAACATATCTGCAATCGCTGTCTTCACTATTTTCACAATGAAGAAAAACTCACCACACATAAACTCGAGTGTAGAAAAATAAATAATTGTGCGGTCAAGCTTCCTGAACAAACAGGTGAACTAAAATTTAAAAATTTCCTTTGTGCAATTCAAGTGCCTTTCATCGTCTATGCCGACACCGAATGCCTCCTCGGAAAAGTGGCATCTGAGACAGCTCCAAAATCAACCTACAATGTCCAGATACCGCTTTCACCGGGGGTTCGACGCTGCTTCCTGGTTTGCGGCTGAGCTACACGGGATTTCATTCGAAGTTAATGAGGTACGAATTTCCGTTATTTTCTCATATAAAACTCTAATACATATTTTATTCAATATTTTTATTCCGTTTAGAAAATACAAAAATGTTTTAATTTTTATAACACATATTCAAATTCAAATGCTAAAACAATATAATAGATAAATCGTAAAATCTTAATACTATCGAAAAATGTCATTAAATTTAAATGATTTCATTTTCAGATCTTGCAAGATGTTCAACCGATGCATTTGAGCGAAGCTGATTGGACAGCTTTCCATAAGACAACCAGGTAAACTGCCATATCTGTGGCGACACCACAATGTATTGTTGTGAATGAGGTACATCGTATTCTGCAATTTCAACAATCCCCTTGGTTGAAACCATACATCCATTTAAATACCGAATTGCGCACAGCCGCGTCGAATGATTTTATGAAAAATCTCTATAAATTGATGAATAATGCGGTATTCGGAAAGACGGTAGAAAATGTACCGAGTCGCGTTGATGTAAACATTAAATCTAAACGGGAAGGAAGACACGGCATGGAAGCTTTAATATCGAAACCAAATTTTCATCGAATAGTGATATTCGGTACAGACTTGATCGCTATAGAGTTAAAAAAGTTGGAGGTTGTAATTGATAAGCCAATATATTGCGATGCTATCGCCGCTTCCGATGCTGATTTCCGTCACGAGCTTTACAGCGTTTCGCCGTGCGCCAGCCGCCTCCGACCTCGTGGTGAAAGAGAAAATTGCCGAACGGCCAAAAAGGTCCCACGAGTCGGGAGCGGCACCCACGCGGAAATGATCGCACAGCCCGGCTAGCTGTGGTCCCCTAAAATCACAAAATACAACACGAAACCCGAAGCTGAAAATCCGAGCCCCTGGACTCGGCAGACCCACGGTGATTCCCGTGGGCGGTAGAGCACAGCAACGCTCACCTACCGGGTCAAGGCGGGAGCACTGGCTTTGCGTTCCTTTTCCCTAACGGCTGGTCCTGGAATTATGAAAATAATGCACGCACCCGAGTTTTTCTTTCCACTATAATTTATTTCAGGATAATGCAAACTAAAACTTACACGGCGTTCCCGAACGAACTTAATTGCCACGGTGGCATGAATCCGCGGTATTGGCGGGGAGCAGAGGCGCGTGGCACGAGCGGACGCAAAACGGCACTGTACCTCACCGCGGTCCGTAGCTGCCCGTTTTTCCTCCTTCACCTTGACCCACCAGGTAGTCGGTCGGTTGCACAGGATTCGAGGCGTCCACAGGTGCAAAATGGAATATCAGCCGATTATGTTCGCCCGGACGATACTACACCGATCGTGGCCCAAACCGAACTGGTTCCGAAGTTCATCCCACCGATTCAGCGGAACGGTGAGTGGCGCACCGCCTCGCGGCTCTTGCTTGAACTAGAGTTTCGTAGACGACGTCCGGGCGCCCCACGAGCTCTCTCCCAAGCCATCATAATAAACATACGTACTCAGTGGTTGTACTCTTGCTAATTGAGAAAACATGCACAACTATAACGGTAATTACAAAGTGGCCACCAGGTGGTGTGCCAACCGCATTTCGCAGGCGATATCGTAACATTGATACATTGATAACATTGATGGGTGAGTCTGGTAGAAGTGAACATAGGGAAATCCATGTTAAGGCTACGCGCCTCGTGATTGGTCGATTCCGGTGGAACGTCGCTTGTTCACGATGCGCGTAGCCTTAACATGGGGGTTTCCCTATGTTCACTTCTACCCGTCACACGTAATTTAGAGCCACAAGAATGTAAACAAAATACTGCAAGCTTTGGATCGTTTTAAAATTATCTGGCTTTAAAATAATATTTTAATAAAAAAAGAAACTCGAAAAGAAGTAGCAAATCTCTTGTGTGACATAACCACATTTTGGGCTTATGTAAAATGTGTCAAATCCATGAAATGTGTAACACAATCCCAAATTCAAGACACAGTTCGTGAATCTTCTACTTTTGTTACAACCGGATGCAGCCGATAAGTTGAAAGGTTTTCAAAAAACAATTGGCAAGAGTGGGCAAGAATAAACTATTTTAAAGCAAGATAGTTTTAAAACAATCCAAACCTTGCAGTATTTTGTTTACATTCTTGTGGCTCTAAATTACGTCTGACGCATATGACTGTTCGCAGCCAATCGGCGGACAAGCGACGTTCCACCGGAATCGACCAATCACGAGGCGCGTAGCCTTAACATGGGTTTCCCTATGTTCACTTCTACCAGACTCACCCTGTAGAACTTCACAGTAACAAATATCGAGATAGACATTAGGGTGGAAGGGATTTTCCCCCGTCCAATGGGAGAGTCCGGTTTGGCCATGCTAGGCTTTCCACTGACGCGTTCAGAAGTTACGAGGAAAAACACCATTTTTTGGAGGCTGTGAATAGATACTAAAAAATGCCGAAAGTCAAATTTTTTACCATCAATATCTCAAAAACTAGAGCCAATTGGATATTTTGGCGGTCGTATTTGGATTCCGGAACAAAAATCTTGTCCGAAACGACTCTTACTTGTAGGGTAACAAAATTTTGTTGGGCTGTGTTATATCTAAAAATAATACAATGAGTTCATATACAGTTACATTAACAGATCATCTGCAAAGAAACGCTCGGATACTTGTGTTTTCATATAATTACAAATTTGTTTACAGTTATTTAGAAGGATTTGCTCAACATATAAATCGCACGGTAAATATTTATTTTTTGTACCTCCGCGAACAGTTTATTTAGATTTTTCATTCGTACATCGACACAGATCACTAGATTTCTCAGTTCATCAAATATGGATTTGTGCATTACGATCGATGTGTAAAAGTATTTCTTCAAAGAGATACAAGAGTATATTCCGCACATGACATGTATAACGCGGATTTGATGTCTTGCAATCGGTGCTATCGAAGAGAGGGACCCTGAAAGGATTGTTGAGCGCGGTCCCCCTCATCGAAATTCGCGATTGTCAAGCTTGCGAAAGCCCCCGCGGTGCTATGGAAGAGGGGGGGGGGCCCTGATAAGCTTGTTCAGCGTGGTCCCCCATTTCGAAATTCGCGATTGTCAAGCTTGCGAAAGCCCCCCGGAGGTTTAGGAGCTATTCGCGATAAATGAGCTTGCGAGAGCCGCGCGCCCCGTGCCCGCGACGCGACGCCCCGGTTGTAAGACTGTGTTCGCGCGATGTATATTTATTAGTATAAAATTAGTTGTTATTATTGTTATTATTTTAACATTAATTTGTTTAAGACGGAGTATAGTGTACGGTTGATCTGAAAAAAAGTCTTCAAGTTTAAAAGTGTCGGTGGACACGGGATGGAAACATCGGTGGAGGTGTATGGTATGTGACAAAATCGTTAATAAATTTGTCATTATTAGCGGACGTTTCCTGCGATCGGATGAATTTTTATTAAGCCTAATGGTAAGATGAGTATCGTAGAAAATGTTTTTAGGTGACAAATCACCTGCAACGCAACGTGAATTCGAATTTCTAGACGGTCTACCGAACCCCGATGATTATTCAAAAGAACAACAGTAGCAAAAATTAATTATAATCGACGATCTTTTGAGCGAATCATCGCATAATACCAGCATGGACTCTTTACTAAAGACAGTCACCGTAAAAATATTAGTGTAATTTACATTACGCAAAATATTGTTCGTCAGGGTCGTGAACGGCGCGACATTTCACTTAATACCGAATAGCTTCATTTGTTTAAAAATCGTCGAGATAGGGTTCGAATTCAACATCTCGCACGTCAAGTATGTTCGGAAAATTCAAAGTTTCTGCCAGAAGCTTATAGAGATGCAACTTGTCGCCCACGCGGTTATCTTCTCTTAGATCTTCAGCAAACCATACCGGATGATTTCAGATTTGGCCCATGTATATTTCCGAACGAACAACCTCACGTTGCATACGCGAGTGTACGTAGATGAAAGCCAACAAGTTTTGATAAAAATGTACAGATAATTATCATTTTTAGTATCCAGTAAATCGCGATTATGTTATCGACTGTTGAAAAACATAAAAATAACAAAAGTAATCTCATCGCAAGAAATCGTAAAGACATAGATCGTGCACAAAAAGGATACGACACAGTATTTCGTGTTTTTCATTCTCTGGAAAAAATATCTCACTTTATTGAACGCTCTGTGTCCTGCGGATAAACGACAACGTACAGCTCTGCTGAAAACCGCCGACAGAAAACTCGTCAAATATATCTGCGTGTGTGCGCTCAATGTATTGCGTGGGTTGTCGTTTCCTTAAAATCGCGGTAGAAGAGTTTACTTCGTAAGCAAAAAATGTTACGAACACTCGTCTTTTCCACGAAAAGAAACGATAAAAAGAGGTTTAGACAGATCGGCGGTGGTGGTGGTGGTAAATACCGATTCTTCTGGCATCGGTTATCAGCGCCATCTTCTCGAAATTAATCGGCAACAACGGTGATTAAAAGACATTGGCCTTATAGTGTATGCTAAGAAAATGATACTAGTTCCAGAAAGTGAAGTAAACACGGCGAGTGATGATAAGAGAACGGTGCAAACATCCGAGACGGAGCTTGATATGAAGTAACATTCAAGGAGAAGGACATAATTTCACTGACAAATCCGATTGTTATCTCCTAAGTTGTAACAAAAAATTTGAAATTACTGAACAACATCTACATCGCACGAAACGTGGAAAAATGAAGGTGTAACCATACACGGTTATGAGCTTATCGGGTCTGACATTGTCGATGTTGTTAACCAGTTGGACGCGAAGAATTTATCCGTAGTCTTCGTGCGGAACGTATCCCATCACATTGCATCGTCAACAAATGTTTGTGGCAGCTCGCCGGTACTCCTCGATTTGGTAAAAATTCCGAGATATTTTAAAATCGACAAGCTTATGAAAAAACTTGTCAAAAAGTATGGTCGTCGCAGAGGACAGTGGCAGTGAGAGAAAAAAAAAGCAAAAACGAAAACAGGACAACTGAACCAGAAAACGATCTCGAGCCTATGTATTACGATCCTTAACCCTTACAAGGACGGTGTCGATCCATCGTTTTTGTAAAGCAGTTTTTACATATTTCAGGTAATAATTCATTAATTTTTTGAAATTTTTTGCTTCTTAAGTTTGAGGACATGCTAGAAACATAAATAAATCAATATTTATCATTAATTATTATGTCATATTGTTTGAAATAATAAAAAAATTGTAAATTTGGTGGATTTTTTTACAAAACACGTATGTTGAGACGAAAACGCCACTCAAACACGACAAAATTGGGTACTTTAGCCGTTTTCGGGGGCCGCTGATCTGAACTCATATTTTCGAAATTCAATATGGTGGATCCAAATGGCGGGTCGGAATCTCGCGGATTGCGATACTAACCTCATATTATTAACCGGAATGTTAAAATTGTACAATTCGAGGGTGTACAAACAAATAGATTTGTTTCATTAACTTTACGTGAGGCTTAACATTTTTTGTTCCGAATAAGCTGTAATTTTTTAATGAAATCACTGATGTAGGTAAAAGTTGTATATCTTCTTAATATCTAAAAATTCTCCATTTAATATTTTTGATTAGGAGGGCGGCTTTTGACAGACATTCGGATACGTTTCTTGATTTACTGTTATTAATTTTTGCAACTTTCTGTTTGATATTGGAGTAACTGCACTGGTCTAGCTTTCAGACAATGAAAACGTCTTGTAAATTTGATGAAAAAAAATTTCATTTTAAAAATTAAAAACACGTTTTTCTGATGTTTCTCGAGAATTTTGAGGTTACGTGAAAAATGATACAAAATTTGTAGATCTTTTTAATATCCGAAACATCTGTATACACCATCAGTGCACATGCATCAATACTTCAACTACAAATTACATATAAGGATATTGAAAAAGAAAACAAAAATAGAATGAAACAGACTTAATGAAAATGTATCTTTTCGATTTTCTATTTAACGGGTATTGCTATTATACGTTAGCAGACGTTACTTCACGTCGTCAGTTTTTGTAGGTGCAAGGCTGGTTTATTCAAATTTTTTAAGATCACCGTGCATTTCAAATCTGCTATGTTTGAATAAAACGTGTTTTTAATAAATCGAATATTTCCTGGTTTTACCTTTATCATATCTCCCCTTCGTATTTTCCGGGGATTTCCAAGAAACTGTTACAATCAAGTAGCTGTCTATACGGTTTCCAGATTACAAAATCGGACATTTTCGACATTAATTATCCTAGTTTATACGTATATATATATTATATGTATTATTTTGTATAGTACGATTTCTAGCTTACTTTTAGAGTCTTATCGCTCCCTCGTCTTCAAGATTTTCCTAGAAAACGGTAGTAAAAACCACGTGTGTGCATTTCAACGTCGTATGAAATTAAAGTCTCTCGTTTTCGACCTACAGGTCAACTGCCACGTGCGCAACATGTATTTAAAGGTCATCTACGCAATGTGTTGGTAAATATTAGTAAATAATAAGGAGCAGTGGGGGTGGATCACCATAACAAACCAAAGAAACATCGTCATCGTCAAACTGCACAAATGTCGTGTTAGCGGATTCAACAACAACTCAAGCTCACCTGAAACTCTACAGCTACCTAGAAAAATTGGACCGTGTCGCGTACTTTATTTTGATACCGACTCGGTAATTTACTTATCGGGAGGACACACATCAGCCAAACAATACGACCCACAGCTCGGGTATTTTCTGGGAGATTTGACTGACGAATTAGCGGTTTACGGTCCAGGTTCTTACATTCAGACTTTTATCTCGGGAAGTCCTAAATTGTATGCTTATCGCGTACAAACTAGTAACGGGAAATACTCCGATACGTGTAAGGTCAAGGGGATTTCGTTAAATTGCGAAAATGGAAATAAAATCAATTTCGACTCGATTTATCAGCTAATTATGGGAAATGATACTTATACTAGTACTACTACTACTACCACTACTACTCCTACTACTACTACCACTACTACTCCTCCTACACCACCAAAAATAAAAATTCGATTCAGTGCGATACGACGAACCGAAATTCACGAAGTTGTAACGCGCAAAGAAGAAACAACATGTAAAATAGTTTTTAAAAAAGGCGTCACATTTCGACTAGATATTCGCTTTCTTTTGGACACAAAGCATAAAGTGTAACAAAGCTGTAAAAATGTAAATTTTTGTAAAAAACAATAGTTTTCTCGTTACTTAAGAAAAATTAGCTATATAAGCGAAATTGTTTTTGATATTCCATTTATTAATGATAATAATAAAAATAATAATAAAAATAAAAATAATGATGTCCTTTGTGTAATTATTAATTTGAGACAACAAGGTATGCACATAATATTACGTAATCTCTTCAGTTGCTTTTCATCCCATTCGAAGTTCATAGGAAGACATCGTATCTCCTCTTGCGTATTATGAGTGATTGCCAAGAAAAATATAATACTGCATGACCTACCTCAACTTTTCGCCAAAGGGTCTCGAATAAATCTGATTGTCGCAAGACCGCTATCGTAATTTATTACAATCTATAATATTATTATTTTACACATAACTTATTCTAGCTTACTTCTAGAACCTTATCTCCCCCTCGTCTTCAAGATTTTCCTAGAAAACCGGGTCTCTCGAATATAAGCCACATGTGCGTTCCAACGACGTAAGAAATTTCAGTTTCTTGTTTCGACATGAAAGTGGAGTGACACGTGCGCCACATATATACATATAAAGGTTAATGGAGTGTTGTGTAGGTAAATATTAATACCCAATGCAGAGGAAGTGCGATTTCGGCTCTACCGTTTATTCATCATATCAAAAAACGAAAACTAATACATAAACGTTGAAAGGTCGTTGAACCGTGATCTACCCCAACTTTTCGCCAAAGGGACCCACGTACCTATATGTTTATCGCAAGGTCATTATCGTTATTTATTACCGTCTTTATTATTTGTTTATACGCAAACTATCAATTAATCATCATTATCGACACTCATCTGACTTTAATTACCCAATTATCGATATTTATTATCGTCTTTATTATTTGTTTATATAACAATTAACCACGAAGCACTCGTGTATCAGGTCGCTGAACCATGACCTACCTCACCGTCGTGCCAAAGGTTGTCCGTACGTTTTTGTTTACGTCAGACGACTGACCAACCTCACATGGCGGCCATGGTGTTATTTACGGTCATAAATTAATATTTATTTGACATTAATTACCCCATTAACATTATTTATTGACATTTTTATTACTTGTTTTGACATTAATTACCCATTAATAACCATTATCACCTAATTATGTGGTCATTAACCCCTGACCTATCCCAAGGCGCGCGTGCCGTCTGGCGCCAGACCTGCCTCAAGGTGGAGGAGTGGGGGGTGTTTACGTCTGGCTATCAGGGGCCCTATACTACTTACGTGCGCGCACGGAGAAGGATCAGGCGGCCTTTGTTTATGTACGCGAAATTTGTGGAAGTTCTTCTTTCAAATCTATTATGAAATAAACATCTGTAATATTTGTAAATACTTCTTCGTTCGCGGGATATTCTACCAGTCTTCGATTTAAATAAATAGTACAGTTGAAATCAAATTGTTGAAGTGACTTATTAACATGAATTGCAAACGTTTTCGAAAAACCGCGAATATATAGTTGTTTATTTCGATAATGTAGAACGTTATGTTTCGGATCATTTTAAAATGGTTAAAGTAAACGAAAGTGACTACCAAAAGAAGCGAAATGCAATCAGAGAGAAAAGAAAATTAGATGCTGAAAAACGCAAGCAATATAATGTTGCTCGGTGTGAGCTACGTCGAAGAAAACCAGATGTTTGTAGATCAAACAGACAAACAGAGGACTCTGAAAGGAACGGTAATCGAATTATTCAAAGATCGTGTAAACGGAAAATATCCTATGATGAAACAATAAGACGAAAATAAAGATCGAATACAATTTCTAAGCAAGCTTTATTAGTAGCAAACAGCAATGAAGAATGGCTTACATCATCTACTTCTTTCAACTCGATGCCGGAAGATCAGATGTGCTCATCGACGTCATCAACTGACAACATTTCATCTAGCTGTACTCAACTTGCAACAAATGAATCCTTCTCGAAAGCGTCAGAAGTTGAAGAACCAAAACTACTACCTCCATTTCAGGAATCAAAATTAAAGAAGTTATCTCAACTGCGTAAAAAACTTTTAACAGTAAGAAGAAGAGAATCAGTTTTACGACGTAAAATAAAACGACTTGAAAAGATCATCGTAGAAAAAGATAAAATCATTAACAAATGGCAGGTAAGATATTTTCGAGCGACGCACAATAAACAAAAGTCTAAGGAATCTACTCCGGAAAGAAATGTTACGAAAATTAGAAATCAAGGACATGATGTGGTAAGACAACAACTGTTACATTCTGAGATTTTAAAGAAACAATTGATTGAAAATGAAAAAAAAAACATTAGATGAAAAATCAAAGTCTATTTTTTCGCAATTGTTATCAGGAAAAGTCATAAAAAAATATAAATTAATGACTAAAATTTCTGGTTTAACAAGCGGTTATCGTCAAAGAAAATGTCTGATGCAAACAAAACTACAGGTCGGAAGAAATAATAATAACCGTTTAAATTTTCGTTCAGTTTTAAAAGAAAGAGTGCAACGATATTTTGAAAATGATAAAAATACGACACTAGCTCCTGGAGTTAAAGATACTGTTAGAAAATTTGGCGTTACAAAAAGAAAACGATTTCTACAAGATACAGTCAGTAATTTATATCAAAAATTCGTACTAGAAGCGTCGCCCATGATTTCACGTTCACTTTTTTTCAAACTCAAGCCATTTTGGATCATTGCTAAAAAAGTTTCTCAACGTGACACTTGTTTATGTAAGATTCATGAGAATTTCAATTTAATTTTGAGAAGATTATCAAGATTACAGATATTGCATTTAGTAAACACAACAAGCTTTGTTAATTCGGTGACATGTGATTCAGCTTTAAAAAAAAGTATGTACAATGAATGTAATACTTGTAATAAAAATTTAGCAATGAAGAATGATGATACATCGACATTTTACGAACAGTATATATCTATCTGAAGATAGAATAGGTGCTAAGAATATGAATTATCACGTGAAAATTAGGAAAAAAGTAAGAATTGATTGCACTGTCTCAGATATGATAAAAGAATTTAATTTATCTATTCCTATCTTCCTTAAACATTCTTACGACACTGGACATCAGTATAAATCCATTGCTAATATAAAACAAAAATTAAATTTCAACGAAGTTATGGTTGTTATAGATTTCACTGAGAATTATTATTGTAAATACTCCAAAGAAATACATAGCGTTCATTTTGGTGCACCAAAAAAACAAGTGTCGTTGCATACAGGAGCTTTTTTTTATAAAAATACAGAGTCAGAAAAAATCGAATGCCGATCGTTTTGCACTGTCTCTGAATGTCTTCGTCATGATGCTTCATCCGTATGGGCTCATCTACAACCAATACTAAAACTTATAAAAAATGTCGTACCTGATGTCAAAATTATCCATTTTCAGAGTGATGGACCTAGCACACAGTATAAGAACAAGCCAAATTTTTTCTTGTTTTCACACTATGGCTCATCATTGAAGATATCACGTGCTTCTTGGAATTACACTACAACAAGCCATGGAAAAAGCGTTGCTGATGGCATAGGAGCTACTGTAAAGGGCTTGTGCGGTACAGATATAATTTCTGCACGGAAGATGATTGACATTGTCACTTCAACAACAAATTCTAAAGTGCACATGGAACTAGTAATAGAAAGTGAAATTGTAAAAGTTGATAGGTTAGTAAATAGCAACATAAAACCTGCACCAAACTCGAGTAAAGTTCACCAGGTCATTTGTTAATTCCATCCTAGCCCGGCGAGGAGAAATTCCGCGCTCCTGTGATGGCATTTTTCACCTCTAATGCACTGACGGGTGGGCAATCTTCACTTTGTTGTGTGACTTCGTCGCAAACTCGGTGAAGATTTCAATACCTGGAGTGTCTGCATTAAGCCTACATGTTCTCTCGTAGATGCTCCCCCAGAATTCCTCAACTGCGGCCATCGACGGAAACTCGCTTGAGGCTGCGATACGATGTTTGAAGAGGTTGGAAGGATTCGTCCAAAATATTGAGTTTTATCGAATTCCTTCTTCCCGTCTTTGCAGCCTCTTTTTGGCATCGGGCAAAACCCGAATTTTATCCGCTAAACGTTGCTTGATGTTGAGCAACTTCAGCTTGTTCAGTGTGTGATAGTACGTCCGCAGTTGTACGAACTTCTTGACTTTAGCCGTAAATGAACGGCCAGATGTTAAATAGTCGATCACACACTGAATTCGGGAAGCGAGTTTCCGTGTCAGTCGAATCTTACCGTTCAATTGAGACATGCGTTTTGTAATCTGCCGACTCCCCGATATCTGTGTCAGATTTCGCGGAGTCACCAGATCACTTGCAGCCTCGTAAACGGCACAATTGACATGCCACAGACCGCAGTCATCAGGAAGAGCATCCAGAAGTAGGCTATATGCTCTGTCTAATTCTCGTTGTTTAGGCAAAATTTTTGTTGTCAAATTTTTCCTAAACACGAGTGTCGTGCTTTCATAATGTGGAGCATCTCTCTCAGCACTGCGTACGGGCTCAGTTGTTATTGCCCGCACATCCGGTACCGGTTGACAGCTGGGAACAACGAAACCTGTCCGCCTCAGATAGGCCACATAATCTCTCAGTTGTTGTTGAGAAAAGCGATCTGCCAGTTCGGGATGCATTAATGCAAACCGACTATGCATTCGCGCCATGTAGCCTCTCTGTTGCGGACAGCTCTCCTCGTAGCAGCGCATTAGATGTTGCCTGAGATCCTCCGTCCACTGAAATCGTCCGTGGGCATTCGTTGGTCGTTGTCCCGGGACACCTGTTTCGGCTCCTCCACCTCGGGACTGGATCCGAAGCAGCCCGATGGTCAGGAGCCCTGCGCGTTGTACTTCTTCTAACCGCAAATACAGGGAGTAGGGTGGTTGGCCCTACCCCCCGTTGTTATGCCTCTCTCGTTTGTCTCTTACCTCGCCGTCTACTGGGGTTGGTTACCCAATCTCTGGCAAGGTTGCTAAGAGTCCAGGGCCCACCGGCTTTAATAAGCACACGTGGAGGTGAGAGTAGGCCATTTGGGAAGATAGGCTAGAATGTCATTCCCTTTGGGCCCCTCGATACAGCCAGCGAATCTCGAACAGGAGTTCCTGATATTTCATCCGTTTTTCGTCCTCTTTGCTGACTATATTTGTTATTATTGTTGTTAATAACATAATTATTATTGTTATAACGTTTACATCATTTATTAAAATTTAATAATATGATTCATTTAAAAAATCTATAATTTTTATTTCTTAACCCTCTGTGCACGACGCCGTCCTTTAAAAATGGGTAACAGGGACGGATTCCTAATCTCAGTTGACCAATTAAACATGTGTATCATAAGAAAAACGTGTGCTATGAAGTTGAAAAAAAAAAATTTTTTTTCCACCAAAATGAAAAGTTCTGTGGATTTGCCCTTATATACAAAGACCGTCAGTTATCTGACAAAAATACAGTGTTAAATCTGACAGCGTGTTTAAACGAACGGTACCAGAAGTGTACTCCACATATACAATTATATAGAGTTATATTAGTTACATTTTATATAAGTATATATAATTGTATTATATAGAATTTATATTACTTTATACAATTCTATATAAATAAATAAAACTAGATGCCTTCGACCCGGGTGCCTAAAATTTTGGCTAGATTCATATTGCAGTTCCCTGACGAAAGGCTGATGCTTCCGGGAATATTCCCATTTTAACACTGCCAGGAAAGAAGGCGGCAGAGGATAGTTCTAGCATCGTTAGGTTCGAGTAGTTTCTATACATATATTGTAACAATATCTTGCTCCTTAAATAGGGTGAATATGCAAATGAATGGACGGTTAAGCATTTTTCACACTTTGATCGATTGTAACTTTTGAATTCTTTTATGAAAATGTAATTATGATACCACCATTAGAATCGTTAGACTCTGCTCTTTATGACCGTGTACTTCAACCTTTGATTTTATTTAATTATTAACATCGTCTTCATACGTTTGTAAAAAAAATCCGCTAAACCCCAATGAATAGACGGGTTAAACCAAATGGGACGTTTTCAGTACCAGTTTTGGATGGCTTTAAAACTTTGCTTTGATTTTACAAAATAATAAACACTGGAAGATATCAATAGTACTGTAAATATTGTTTTGAATGTTCAAAGAACATAAAAATATCTATTTTGTTGCATGTTGTGCATCATACATTCATAAGAAATAGAAATATGTAGAAAATCGTCCATTCATTGGTAGTCGTCCGCTCATTGGCATATTCCCCCTATAGTAAAATTGAAAATGAGCATTTTCAAAACTTCGACCCCGACCGCAGGTCAGCCGAAGCACTGATAAATGAGCACGTCTTGTTCACACTGATGCTTAAAAAACGCGGTTTAGTCATATGTGGGATACTTCGGTTTCCGTTCATGCGATCCAGTACATTAATACGTTTTTCTTCACGCCCTGGACGAGAAAGGTTTTGGCTCGATTGGTTATTTCACTGACAAAAATAAAACGCTGAAGAACAACTATTTCCCCTTATTAACTCAATCCTTACTAAAATAACAAGGATTCCTTCTTAGGACAGCCGAATACCTCGCTGTTATAAAAGTAGGAAATTTGCTTCCTTAAAAGTATAGAAAATTTTTGAAATAACAGGGAATCCTTGTTAAACTAGCAACAGAGATGCAGTTATATTAGTAAATGATTTAATGCATAATAGCAGGAGAATCTCTGTCAATGCAGAAGTGATAAATTATTCAATTAAGCAGGTTTCTAAACTATGAAAGTAAGGTTACGTATAGTTGCTATAAAAATATTATAATGCTTAATGACATAAATAAAACAATATACCGTTTGAAATGGCAAGCATGTATACATGTATGCGAAGACTCCTCGAAAGTCTAAAACATACCCTTTACATTTCAATTATAATTTTTTAAATTTAATTATTTTTAATGAATATTATTTATATTATGATATAAAAGTATTATGTACTTTGATTCTGAACTTTTAAATATTTATTATAATTTAAAAGATCTGTATCAATGCAGAAATGATAGAAAGTATTCTCCGTAGAAAATATTTTCATCTATGTTCGACTTTCGGTAGCTGAAATCTATTATCTCTTCCGATGATTGAAAATCTGTTACTGCAAGATCAAGTTGTAATGAATATAGCCTTAAATAATTAATCCATAAGAAATGTGTATAAAGAAATTCATGATGTAGGCCTCTGAGAGCTTGCTTTGGAAGTGTTCGAAAAGTCGAATCGGTGTTCAATTTGGACCTTTTTGGTGAACCTTATTGAATCCTTGCACACGGGTGCAAGGAATTTTTTTGAGTGTTATAACTGAAAAACTTCTGAAATTGACAAGCTACAGTTGCGTTTCGTCCTAGTTGTCCGATTCTATAAACCGTCATTTACAATAACGTCAACAGTATGTTCGTTAATAACAATATCCTGAACCACGATCAGTTGAAGTTGTTGCTACCGGCGAAGCCCCGAACCCCCCTCCCCGCTACCACCAACTCATGGCTACCCGACACCAACATTACAGTGAATATTTTTTTATGCCCCCCCCCCCCTGATACTCGCCTCACTCCCCTGCTTCCTCTGTGTCTCTGTTTTTCATGTAATGTATATAATATACATACATATGCATTGTATATGTGTATGTACAATTTATGTTAATTTCATGTTAATTTGCTTTTTACGGCATTATCGTTGATTTTACGAAGAAATGAATACAACCTTTTTTGTAGAGAATTCGATGATCTATATTTTTTGTTTGAAACTTTTTTTG
The DNA here is from genome assembly GCA_030407085.1 of Trichopria drosophilae. Classification (NCBI taxonomy): domain Eukaryota; kingdom Metazoa; phylum Arthropoda; class Insecta; order Hymenoptera; family Diapriidae; genus Trichopria; species Trichopria drosophilae. The sequence continues at coordinate 103,733,437 of CM059587.1, forward strand.
TAAGATTTGTATGTTAAAAAATGGAAAAAACGTATTTTTTTAGCGTTTTTTTGTTAAAATTTTTTTACAACAATTTTTTTATTGTTGCTTTGGGTTCCTTAGGGCCTGAAACGTCGACATTTGATGAAAAACTATTGGGTAATTTTTTGGCGGGAAGTGACCAAATTCAATACTTCGCCAGACCTATGGTCTGGGTCGAAGTAATTTATTCTACCACATACAATTACATACAGTTATATTAATCACTTTATTATATACAATTATATATAATTGTATAGAATTATATATGTCCAAAATTATATTCAGTCTTTTATATACAATTATATAGCATTATATATAAATTTTGTCCACCTGGGCGACGCGTATTTAAAAAAAAAATTATGTCAATACGCTTATCCGTTCATGAGTTATCCCGAGACAAAAAAACGGGACGTACGGACGTTAGGGTGGGTCGAAAAACAATTTTTTTTACAAATGCTATGGGGCCGGTGCGGAAAAGTTTTACCACCACAAAACAAGGTTCCATGAATTTTTTCAGATTTTTTATCACACTTTTATTGCTGCCGCATCAGTCATGAAGTTTAATATTAGTATTAAATGGGGAAAAACATCTTTTTTAGTTTTTCTTCTGCAATTTCGAGGGAAAAATTTCAAACAATCTGTACTCTACGATCAAAAGTAAATTGAAAAAGAAATATATTGCAAATACAAATCTTTAAGACCTCTATATCCTGATTATTAATAAAAATCCTACATTATGATAATATGAAGTAAAATTTACAGAAATTTTACCTTTTTCAACAAAAAAATGATGGATGTTAATTATGAAATAAATAAGTCAGAATTTTTTTTGTCTATTGTAGAACGGCTATTCTTCGTAAAATCGATCTAAAAAATGATATCTAGAAGTATAGATTGTTCGAAAATTTTCCCTCAAAATTGCAGAAGAAAAACTAAAAAAGATGTTTTTCCTCATTTAAAACAAAGGTTAAACTTCATGGCTGATGCGGCAGCAATAGAAGTGTGATAAAAAATCTGAAAAAATTCATGGAACCTTGTTCGTGAAAAAATTCGTGGAACTTTTCCGCACCGGCCCCATAGCATTTTAAAAAAGAATGTAAGGACGTACAGACGTACGTACGTACAAGATCACGGACACACATTTTTTTTATTGTTGATTTGGGCTCCTTAGGGTCTGAAACGTCGACATTAGATGGAAAACTATAGGGTAAATTTTATGCCCGAAGTGACCAAATTCAATACTTCGTCCAGACTTGGTCTGGGTCGAAGTAAAATAATGGAAACTGATGAATTTATAGAATAAATTCCAAGAACAAAAGTTTCTTAGAATATCGATTTAAGTAAGAGTATAACTTTTTGGGAAAAAATTACATTTTCAACTCTTACTGTTGTTAGGTTTGCAATGATAAATATCATATCGCAAAATGGTTCGATCGTAATGTATTATTTCCCAGAAAACCAGCACATTGTGTGTCTCGATATTTTTCAATATCTGTCATCGTCTTTTGGATAAATGCGCTACTCGTTAAATTTTATAATTTATAATTTATTGCACTCATTTATTGCCCATAATTTAAGATATTGTTACGATTTTTATGTTTTCGTATTTCGATTCTTATAAGGATCAGGAGTTATAAGGGTTGATTTTCGGTAGCTGAGAATCGTTTCTGGGATCTTCCGCATAAAGGGGATCGACACCCCAAGTGACGAAATACCGGCGAATTTAGTAATAATAACTTTATTTTATTTAAGGAAATGCCAACTATAGGCAGTACAGATCGTCCGGGTATATAGGGACTAAGTCCTGTATTGGTTCGCGGAGAGTCGCGGATTAATGTGTCGCGAAGTTTCTAAGTCCCGTGCGCGCGACTCTGACGGAGATCTTTTCGGTTTTGTTCACGGTGCGATTCTAACGGAGATCTTTGCTTGATCGTACGCGGGGCGACTATGCACCGAGATCTTCACTCGATCATTAACGGGGCGACTCTGACTGGCCAATGCAATTGTCCGTTACAAGTCAGGTCGTTTTTGCGCATAATTCGGTAGCGGGGATGTTTACGAGACACCATCAACCATGGTGTCCGATAAACTCGTCTTCCGCGAATTGCCGCTATCGTGTCAGATATCGATGCTTTAGTGATTCGGTGATTCCCGGAACGGGCTCGAATATCTGCACGTGCGGGTTCCGATGAGTCAATTGTTCGTTAATTCGACCTGCTAATCTACAGCGGATGTCTTCAAATGTCACGATTTTTTACAACAATTCGGCTAACAAATAGGACACCCTAATCTCTAACTTTTAACGGTTTTCTGCACGTGTGGCCCTAACGGATGGATGACGTCGCTGTGGACATCTCAAGTGTCCGCTTTATTATTTATTAACAGGCGAATATTCCTGACTCCGTACGCTGCGCTACACGTGTAGCCTAGCGTTCGTAACACGCCCGGGGTTAAAAAAAGATTAACGATCCACCGTCAATCAACGCCCGTACAAAAAAATCAATACGCAACTTATATTATACGCGTGACCTTCAGTTGGCTATTGTTAGTAGAAAAAATGTTACATTATTGTCTTATTGGGTCATCTTATACATTTCAAAGTATCTTAATCTATAGTTAGTGATACATTTTTCTTATATATATATTTATATGCGCTTAGGCGTTCGTATTGAATTACTTATAAAATGACATGTTATGACGCATCTCGTGGTGTGCATACATAAAAAAAAGTCCGCTGTATCCCTATGGCGTCTTCTTGTCTCCTTCGGACGCCGGGCTAGCCGTAACGTGGTCTGTGTTCGGAAGTCTATTTATATCTTATACACATTTGACACTACACATCACCAACACTGTATATTATGCTATTGCGCATTATGTTGTCTATGGCGTTGTAAAAATGGATTTCGGAGTTTTGCTACTCCATGGAGATTTCACTATTGACATTTCCATGGAACAACCAAACATGACGATTGTTGTGAATACTTCTATGTATCATAATTGAACAGATTTATGTGAATTCTAATTGAAACACTTATGTGTATTATAATTGAAATACTTATTGAAATACTCGTATGTATGAATGAAATTTCCAAAAAAAAAATTGGTTTGAATATTATCTCTAAAGGTTAAGTTAAAAAAAAAATCTTATATACGCAGAACTTCTGTATCATCTTGTTCGCGTATTCTTAATATAATCATGTCCTAATGACCGTTTGATATAAGAATAAAAAATAATTATTTATTTTTGTTACATCAAATGGCATATACAGACGTTCACTTTGTTAAGGCTGATTTTGGATATCTGCGTTCCGTAGCAAATCTTTGTCTTTTGTTATTTGGTGTATTTATTAAAAAAAAAATTTCCAAAATTTATATTCAGTACATCAATTGTGTTTCGATATATTGATGAGGAAAGTGAAGGGGGTGAAGATTTTAACGAAACGCGTGAGCGCGTTCCTCCTATGCTGCACTTGGGCCTCTCCGGGTTATTCTCTTCTTCTGTGTGTTTATTCCTGAGACCCACTCTATGGGTTTCATTTTTCCCGCGTATCGCATTTTTCGATAATGTCTTACTGGTAATGTAACTTGAGAGTTTCAAGTGTTTATATGATTCTTTCGCTTTTCTACACGATCCGTGTGGTCCTAGACAATAGGGATTCTGTTCTAGAAATAGCTTATTTAAAAAAAAATGTTATCTTTCCACTTGAGCTAAACAAGTGTGGATTGATTCAGTATCGATAGTTGCACTTTCGTCTTCTTACATTTCGAACTCGTCCAAATCTTTCATTCAGTTCTTATTGTGCCTTCCAAGATGATACGTCGGCTGAGTATTTACCGTGACAGGGCCTCTTACGCCTGGTGGATTCATAAAAATATTCCGTGATATTTAACTAGTGTTGTTTCTGTTTGTTTTGCATAATCTATTATTCTTCTCGTGTGTGCTTCGTTTTATCCTGTTATCTTTATCTTAACTTGCTGGGTTTTTTTCGTTACCCTTTCACCTGGTATCTATCGTGCGTGAAGGTGGTGCGTTCCGGGATGGGCGTTAGTATCCTCCCGGCTTCGTGCTGGTGTTGTTTCAGTGCTTGTATCATGCTGATCTGAAATCGCCAGCTTATATCTGGTCCACGGATTCTATGATTGTATAACGGAGGAATGATGGTAAGTTCTAAAGATGCGTAAAAATGTTGTGCATCCTTTCATTTCTCCAATGTTCCGAGTATCCGTCTCTTTACATGTGGATTAGTCAGTTATCCACTTTTTTGTTTATTAACAACTTCTATGTTGATATATATTTTTATGCATCTTATATTAATTTTCTATTAAGAAATATCCATTTATTTTTATTATTTTTTATATTTTTTTTTATTTATTATCGTCGGTGTATATATTTTTCTACGTCTTATTTTAATTTTCTATAAACAAATATCCATCAACGGGTCATGGTTCTTTTTTACTTTATCAATGTGTGCTATTTTGTTCTTTCGAGCATTGATGCGTAATTTTATATTTCGTGAGCCACATATTTCAATAATTTCGTAGGGTCCAGTGTATTCGTCGTCAACCTTACCCTTCCGGGGTTCTTTTAATAATAATACCATTTCACCTTCGCGGAAATGGGAAATATTTAATTTTCGATCATAATATTTTTTCGACTGATGTTTCATTTGTGAGAGATTCATCGCGGCTAACGTCCGTGCTTCCGTGATTCTCTCGATCAATTCTACCAAATAATCGTCGTATGTAATGAGCTTCTCGCGGGTGGTGTATGCACTTGGCAATCGTGCGTTTGTCCCATATACAAGCTCGTGTGGCGAGTAGTTTGTCCCTTCGTGAACACTGTGTTGTATGAAAACATGGCGAATGGAAGCCAAATGTCCCAATCGCAACGTTTCTCGACAAAATTCTTCAGGTAGTCGACCATCACCTGGTAACTCCTTTCTAGGCTTCCGTTGCTTTGCGGGTGGTAAGCAGATGTCACGAACGTTTTAATTTTAAAAATTTTCGCAAATTCTTTCATGATCTTTGCGATAAAGCAACGACCTTGGTCGGTAAGAATAGATACAGGGGCTCCAAAACTGCAAATAAAATGTTTTGCAAACGCCTTCGCGACTTCTACTGCTGATGCCTCCGCTAGCGGAATTCCAAGGGAGTATTTCGTGAGTAGGTCTTGAATAGTTAATACATACCGATTCCCACTCTCAGTGATATCTGTTGGTCCCCATATATCAAGGGCCACTTTGTAAAACGCGTTTCGTGGTGTGTCTGTAATAACCATTGGTAACCGTGTTTTTACGCGCACGAGTTTTTTCCTTTGACATCCGGCACATCTTTTTACGTATTTCGTGACGTCACTTTTCATGTTTCGCCAAAAAAAATTTTTGCATAAGCGACGATACGTTTTGATCACTCCGTTGTGACCTCCTATAACTAAATCATGGTGTTCTTTTAATATGATATTTTATTATGGCGAATCGCTCGCTTACTGGGGGTATGGAACGGTTGTCCTTACAAAAGATGATCGTTAGTTCTCGTCGGCCAAGTAGTGATTTTATTGTATCTTGGATATCTCGCCATTGAATATGTTGAAACATGTCGCGATCCTGCCCGATTATTATGGATGAAATCTCAAATTTTTTTAAAAGGGCATCCAGTACATTGATGGATTTGATAATGCTTGATTTTAAGGCTCGATCATCAAGGTTTTGTTTAACGACAAGTCCGAAGAGTCGGGTCTTACCTTTTTTATGTACAATCACTTCACCGATTTTTAATCGTTTGAGCGACAATTCTTCGGGATTAATTAAATGTCGTTCCCCGATGCCTAGACCGATTTCGCTAAGTGTCCATTGGCCGTTGTAAAGTAGACAATATGTCCTTTTTTACTGAATACGTGATCGTTGATAGTATTTATTCTTAGTTTAGAATCGACAGGCTCGTAAAAGTCTTCGTTTCTCCCAGCGTCTATCGGATCGTAGGACTTCTGTTTACGTTTTGGGCCATTCCCTCCACGTTGCTGCGTGGGGGTGATTGTCGTCGAGACGTTGGGATCGTGACCTGCATCAATCGGCTCCGTTGCGTTCGGGAAATTCCCGACGTACGATGACCTATGTCCTACCGTCGCGTCTGATAGTCCCAACTTGCCTATGTACTGGGGCAAGAGTGGGGTGTAGTGTAGCCTATCGAGATGTAGATGGTGCGTTTGGTGTGCATTTTCCGGTTTTATGTGATAAAATTGCTGTTTATCTGTCGGACTATGCTCATGTACGCAAATGTTTGTATTGAAATGTCGTGCAAATATCATTAAAATGTTATCGTCGCCGAATTCCGATGTAGATTCCAGTATGGAAAATGCACGTACATATTCAGCACAGGATAATAGAAAATCGCTGTTCTTCAGCGTTTCTCTTAATTTTTGAGGGCTCATATTTAACTGTTGTAATTTGATTAAAGAGGTAAAAAGGCAATTTCCGTCTTTCGCTACATCAGTATACTCTTGTAGTGTTTTGTAGGGTTCCATACATGAGTTTGAGAGTGAATAATTTAAATGCTGAGACAATTCATCGTTCTCAGACGCACGCATGGTCCTCTCGTCGACCTGCATTTCGCTTTCTCCGATTTCGTTAGGCTCAACGGGGATTTCGTCGAGTTCCATCGACTCGTCGAGGATTTTCGTTTCGTCCCGATCTCCAGGCCGTTCGTCGGTGCTCGGGTAAGCGTGTCCCTCTCCGTCGATGGTAGCTTCTCTAGCTCTCTGCGCTTGAGAGTAAAAACTATTTTTAGATGGGCCCTTCTCCTTGGGCGTCGAATGAGGAAGTAAACGTATAGTTTCTTCGGGCGGGTCGAGGGAAAAATCCGACGACCATGAATCTTCTAGGTCCTCGTTGTCCGACGTATGACTTTTTCGATTTTTCATTTTCGTCTTTTTTTCGAGTTTTATCTGACGCTTAGTTCTTCCATTTCGGAATACGTGGTTTCTGTATCCGGTTGTGACATAAGTTCATCCTCAGTAGGGAATTCTTCTATTTCCCTCCAACGGTCTCGAACATCTGCTAACCGTTTCTTATAGTTTAATTTCGTTCCTGCTTCGGATACCACTTCATTTTTTACTATTTTGGGTTTTTCTTTTATCTGAGCTCGCTTTACTGTAGGGTCAATTTTCAAATAATCCGGCACTTGTAGTTTTTCTACTTCCGTTATATATTGTTTTCTTTGTTTTTTCTTCACCGGTGTAGGAGGTTTTTTCATTGAAGTTGATCCGTCTTGCTGTCTCGACCGAGTTTTTCCTTTGTGGTTTCCTAATTTCATGTAGGCTGGCAATTCGAGTTTTTCGATCTCGGTTATGTATTTCTTTCGAGCTGTCTTTTCAACTCCCAGCATTTCTACATTGGAACTCTGGCTCTCTTTGTCGCAGTCAGTCACGTTGTCTTCAACATCTCCATACGTATCGGTTTCTTCATCGAAATCCTTACCACGTTTTTTCGGAGCAGGATTTCCTGACCCGTCAGCATCTGAGGCTCGCAGTCTCTTAGCGTTTGTTGATCGTTTTTTTTCTTTATCATTTTTACCGCCTTTAATTGGCATACACGATTTTTCAGTTTTTCGTGCGTTTTTTAATTTTTTAATTGTTTTATTCTCTTTATTTATTTTATTATCGACCATATCTATTTCATCGTCATATTTATTTTCATTTTCGAGGGCGGATCTATCGATTGGGTTACGCGATAATGCGTCCGCGTTTACATTACGATTCCCCTCTTTATATATCACATCGTATTCGTAATCTTCTAATTTTATGCGAAAACGGTGTAATCTGAAATTCATATCCTTCATAGTTTTAAGGAATCTTAGCGGTTGATGATCTGCTACGAGAGTGAATTTTCGACCATACAAATATGGAAGGAACTGTTCTACGGCGAACACCGCAGCTAACATGTCCTTTTCCGATGTAGTGTATCGGGTTTCTGCTCCTTTCAAACTTCGTGATGCGTAGGCAACTGCTAGATCCTCACCAATCTTGCCTTGCGATAAAATAGCGCCAAGTGCCACTTCTGAGGCGTCCGTAGTGACAACGAACGGCTCGTCCAAATTTGGTAACTGTAAGATTGGTGTATTCATAATCCTTTAGTTTCTCAAACGCTTCTATCTGCTCGGTACCCCATGTAAACTTGACATCCTGACGTAATAAGATAATTAACGGGTGGGCGATTTTTGAGAATCCCTCAACAAATAGTCTATAATAACCCGCTAGTCCAAGAAATTGTTTAACGTTTTTTCGATTTTTGGGGACCGGATATTTCCTTACCGCTTCGATCTTTTTCGCATCCGGCTGAACTGTATTATTACCAATAGTGTGCCCCAAGTACGCGGCTTCCTTGCATAGGAACTGACATTTATCGGGTTCCAACGTAAGATTTGCGTCTTGAAGTCGTTTCATGAGGCGTCTAAATTTAACCTCATGTTTATACAAATTTTTTGCGTAAATAATTATGTCATCGAGACATACTAGTAGCTCTGTCCCTTGTAAGCCACTTAATACTAGATCCATAAGTCGCTGAAAATCGCTGGGACCGTTTTTTATTCCCATCGGCGTCCTTACGTATTGATAGTGACCGTTTGGGGTCGAAAACGCAGTTTTATGTGCATCTCGCTCATCCATCATTATCTGATGGAACCCAGATTTAAGGTCGAGAGTTGTAAAATACACGGACTGACCTAATTGGTCCAAAACGTCAGTAATATTCGGAATTGGATAAGCATCCCCAATTGTTTTCTCATTTAGATCGCGAAAATCGATAACTAAACGCCATCGCTTTTCGCTGTTATGACCTGGTTTCTTAGGGACAACCCAAGCTGGAGAGTCGTATGGAGAGCAGGACGGTTTGATCAATCCTGCCTTGAGCTGCTCGTCTACTTGTCACTGCATTTCGGTTTTTATAGCAGGTGGGTGCCGGAAACGTTTAGCGCGTATCCGCATATCATTTGTGGTATGAATGCGGTGTTTGAATACGGAAGTCGCGCCTAATGGTTCCCCTGGTGGGTGAAACATGTGAGCGTAGTCGTGAACGAGATTCCCCACATGTTTTCTTTCCTCGCCCTCGTCGTTGGTTGCTGTGGAGCGCCCCTGGAGTTTAAATGATTGTGATTTTGGCTGTAGGATGAAATGTTTTCTCGTTTATCGGGGTTTTGATTATTCCCGTATTTATTTCTCTGCCATCTATCATTAGTCTGATGAGACGAATGATAATTTCCCGAGAACGAACGATTTCCAGAAAAACTTGGGAGGTTTTCCCTATTCCGGAATTTCGATTCGTCCCGGCGATCATTATTAAAAGGGGTTTGGTTATTTTCTACAAACCTATTTTTTGACTTATCCTGAAATTTTGCCTCTGAAATCTATTTTTCACGCCGTTTTTAAAAAAACATGTTTTACTGATATGACCCATTCGCTGGCAAAACTCGCATTTTTTTTATTAAATCTTTGCGCTAAATAGTCATGCTGAGATTGCGATATTATCATGATAATATTTTTCTCCGCGACCTCCGAGCATAGGATCGGATCCTGCGTCTCTCGCGCTGTATTTTTCAGTTAGTTTTCTAGCGTGTTCTACGGCAGCCTCGAGCGTATCTGGATTCAACTGCGTGAGACGTACTTCCATAGGGCCTTTCGCGCAGTAAATAAAATGGTCCTTTCCGTCACGATTTGCCAAAGTTAATAATCTCTGACCGGCAACTGCGTCAAAATCTCTCGACGAGTTTATGGCTTTCTCGAGAGCTCGATAATCGGGTAATAAACGATAACCAAAATCTTCTAAACTTTCGCGGGGTCCGGGGAAAGGATTTTTTAATTCCGCTAACAACTTGAGCGGATCACTAGAAATGCCGTAGGCAGATTTTAGATCGGCCAGAAAGGCTTCTACTGTCGCGTATGTCGAAATTTCTTCGCAGAAAATTTTCGCTTTCCCGGTAAGCTTTTTCCTCATCATATGTAGATAGATCCGGGTTTCGTCGGCCGATAATAATCAGAATCCGTCGCGACATACACATCACACAAGACTGAGAATTTTTCGCGGGTGCCGTCAAATTCCGGCACACTGCTAACTGCTTCCGCAATTGGTGGTGCTCGTGCTACCACATATACCGGACCTGCGGGGGCCACTTGGTGGCTACCGCTTGTCGTTATTCCGCTTTTATAGTCCGCCATTTTTTGTATTTTTTTGTTTGTTTGAAAGTCGCTATTATTAATTTCTGATTCGCGTTTGTTTCGTATTCAAAATTTCCCTCTTTTTTTGTTAAAAAATGTTCGCACGATGTAACAAATCGTAAATTTGATAATATTCAAAGTTAGTTAAAAGAATATTTCGAAGTTAATTACAACAATATTTCAAAGTTAATTGTGACAGTATTTCAACATTAATTGAATAAGCAATTCAAAATGAATTATAATAGTGTTTAAAAATGAATTGTAATAGTTTTTTTTTTAAATCCTCAATATTTCAAAGTTCATAAAATTCACAACAATCGTTAAATAGTTTACAATTTTCTCTCTTTATAAATATGCTTCTGAGCAAAAAATTTACTTACGTAGCTGCACTCATGAGGTAGGCAATCAGCGTCCTCGATGTCTTCTCTGCTCTAGTTGATGCGTTGAGCTTCCTCAAGTTACTGGACAGCCCCTCAGGTTAGTGAAGCGCCCTCGTGAACCTTGAATTGGATAAGGCCTCCTCCGCGTTCTGGAGCAATGAATCCAGGATAGCTGAGTCTCAAAACAGCTCGTGTTAATTCACAACGTTATTTTACGCGAACTGCACTCCGTTTACCGTTCTAATTTCCTGGAAAAGTTATTTTTGTAGTTCACCAGTCACTTGTGGATCCCACCGCTGCCACCATTTTTTATGTTACGATTTTTATGTTTTTCGTAATGCAATTTTTATCAGGATCAGGAGTTGTAAGGAATGATTCTCGGTAGCTGAGAATCGTTTCTGGGATCTTCCGCATAAAGGGGATCGACACCCCAAGTGACGAAATACTGGCGAATTTAGTAATGATAACTTTATTTTATCTTAGGTAAATCCCAAGTACAGGTCATACAGATCGTCCGGGTATATAGGAACTAAGTCCTGTATTGATTCGCGGAGAGTCGCGGATTAATGTGTCGCGAAGTTTCTAAGTTCCGTGCGCGAGACTCTGACGGAGATCTTCGCTTGATTGTACGCGCGGCGACTCTGAACCGAGATCTTCACTCGATCATTAACGGGGCGACTCTGAACCAAGATCTTCACTCGATCATCAACGGGGCGACTCTGATTTCGTGCAATGCGATTGCCCTTTTTATATGGTAGATGTCGATGAGATCATCGTCCTTTGCAGTTGTTGTTTGCCACCTGCCATCTTCCACGAATCGCTCACCCCTTTGACTTATTGGTGACCTTGGCGATTCGGGGAACGTGTGCTATTGTGTGCTCGTGTGAGTCACAATCTTATGGATTGTGTTACTTCGAGCTTCCGGGTGGCACATTCTTTTCTTGACCGATTGGGCTTGC